>CM070517.1:17505750-17939227 GCA_036346375.1 Guadua angustifolia
TTACTCACCATATCATGCTTGAGTTTATTCACAAAAGTTGGGAGGTGGACATATCTTGCTAGGGTGAAATCTTTTCTCTTTCTTTTTTGCAAAAGAAATGTTAATTATTTAAATTACTCTTTGTTAGTTCAGGAACTGTGGGCCGATAGAATATATAAGAAAGTGCATTACTCTGCCCTTCACCGTTTTCTTTTTTCCAAACTCGTATCTTTTTTCATATAAGTAATCTCTAATCAAAGAGAATAATATCCATTTCAAAACATTTTGGCATCTTAAAATCGCGAACAACTTTGTATGTGTGAAATCTTGCATGTGGAGATGGGCAACTCTTATGTCGAGATGGGCAAGTCTTTAGCTAGCATGATGCATCTCGCACAAAGTTCAAAAGAACTGGCGGATTTAATTAGCCAGATGCATATTTGTATTCATGTTCATCTTATTTATGTATGTTTGATATCATTTGTATTGAAGAAGCAACAAAATGGTACATATAGATCTAAATGTATGCTCGATCATGTATGCTTTATATGCATTAAACACTTCGAGAAAGTAGATAGCCATTTTTATACATATTTCTGTTTCCGTTGCAAATTAACATGGCAACTCAATGCAAATTGCGTTGGTACTTTTGCGTGCCAACTCCTTTCCCTCAATACAATTCCAACCCTCATTAACTGTAGTGCCACCACCGCGTAGCCCTTCTCTATCAGCTCCAGTGACTTGGAGTTAGTCCCTCCGGCCAACATCCGATGCCTTAAAGTGAGGAACCCTCACCCCTTTACCCTACTGGTACCTAACTAACTAAATTTCGAGCTTGGTATGAACCCTAGTGCCGTCACGGCTATCTTTGCCACTGAAATCTGCCAGTCATTGTCGCGGGCCATGTCCACTGCCATCGGTCGCTGTCGTGAACTGTAGGGTGCATAACATCCCATTGAAGATCATCGAGCTATCGCCGAGACTCTACTTCGGCAAGTCGCAGCCGGCGACACTCAGTCCAGACGTGGGCATATGGGCGGGGCCTTAGTGGGCCCCGAGACCGAAGGGCACGTCCAAGCCTGGTCCGGCCGTTAGAGGGTCGTCCGTCTTGGTCTTTCTGTAGCTAGGGCTTGCGGGCCCAAAGCAACCCGAAGGCGGCATGGCCATTTGGTCGGTGCCTTGCGGCCAAAACCGGCAACCACGTAGGGGGGCCGCAGGGGAAGTACCCAAACTCCGCGTGGGCGGAGCGGGCGATCCGGCGTGGGCCTCCCCGTCCGTGTCCGCACGGAGCGCGGAGACCGGGTGTGGGCGTCCGCAACCTCACGTGTGGCCGGAAGGCCGGTTGGCGCCTGAGGTTCAAATTTTCGTTTTGTGAAAATTCGGACCCTCAAATCGAAATTGAATGAAATTCAGTTTTTTGGAAAAAGACATTCAAAATTCAAAAGCAAAATTCAAATCCGGTTTGTTTGGCCAGAAATTTCCAAATTTGGAAAATTAGGAATTCTTGAAATGAGGACAAAATGCACTGACTGAAAATTAGTTCAAACGATGTCAAAAATTTTGAAAATTGTTTTGTAGGTTCCTGACACATTAGAGATGTTCTCATAAAATTTTCAGGTAATTATCAGTTCTGTGGATTTTTAAAAATTTAAACATTGGTACTGTCCTGATGAAGCGTTGATCGGCAAGTTTAAACCGGATGAAAAATAGTACAAACGATGTTAGAAAATTTTTAAATTTTTGATGAGATTCCTGACATATTTATGATATTTCTGTAAAAATTTAAGATGATGATCAAATGTGAGAATTTTAAAAAATTCAAACATTGGTACTGTCTTGGTATAGTTTGACCAAGTTTCATCGAATGAAAATTAGAACAAAACGAGATTATAGAATTTTGAAAAAAAATTTGGATGGTCTTGACACATCCATAATATTCTCATAAAATTTTCATATGATGATCAGGTGTCATGAATTTTAAAAATTGAAACGTTCTCTATCTGTTAAAAGGCCGATGATCAATAATAGATTTACTTTAGCAATAAAAAAGGTTTAAATTTTTTAAAAATTTTACATAAGGGTGACAAGAAAATGGTTAATATCTCATGGAAATTTTGAATCATGATCACGTTCAGTGAATTTATAAAATTTGTTGAAATACTGCCATTTATGTTCTTTTCTGTTTGATTTTTGAAATATAATACAACAAATTAAATTCATTCTTCTGCATTGATAGGTTTTATTGAGCAAACCAAGAAAATTGAATTTTTTTAAAAATTTATAGAAATAGTCTGAGGAAATTCTTAATCTGTCATAAAAATTTTAGATTATGATCACACTCGGAAAATTTAGAAAAATCTAACAAGTTTCTTGTCCCAATTATATCCATTCTGTTTTTGATTTTTAAAGATAACAAATGATGTTAAATTATTTTGAAAATTTTGTGTATTATCCTAATCTACATGGGATGGTACCATAAATTTTCAGATCATTATCAAGATTGTAAAATTTTTTATCGGATGTTTCTGCCCAAATTTTAAAAAATCTCAAAAAATAGTTTTTCCAAATTTTCATGTAAGATCACTTTATTAGGGGTAATTGGACCTAATCCGGCCAAATCGGTGCTAAAACTTCAAAATCCGGATTAAAACCCGAAATTCCGAAATTCTTGAAATTATTGTAGTAGCATTGTAGCAAAATCAATTTTTTAAATTTTAAATTCAGCTAATACTACAAAATTCAGGCTGATCCAAAGCGAAATTCGCCGGTTTTTTATCCTGGGCGCTTGGGCGTGGGCGCGTGAGGACAAATCCCATTGCGTGCCAAGCTCATGTGTGCAGGTCAAACACGTACAGGGACGTCTATACTGGGGTCCATACGTCATGTCTATCCGGTCTCGTCCGATTGTCAGCCGTCCATTTCTTGGCAGTTGACAATGACCTGCAGGTGATGATCATCAAATTAAGTCACCCCATGATGCATGAGCGACGATGGTAATTAATCTGCTCGATCAGTTAGTTAAGGAATTAATTGGATGCACAGCTGAGGTCGTCTCATAAGATCTGGGAAATCTAGGCGGTTGCCGGGTTCTTTTTAACATGTACACATCGATCGAACATGCATGCATGTTACTTTAGCATGGGCTTTTCTACCTCACAAAAACTATATATACCATATATGCTGCTAGCTTGGGCTTGTATATAGATTGATTTTCCTTGGGGAGCGGTGGCATATGGTATATAGTTTGCATGAGTTGACTCTGATCATGATACATCGTACATGTATATGGACTATATATGGAGGCCGGCCGGTTCATGCATACAGATATATAAGCATGTATATATATGCATCGAGTTGCAGAAGTGCTGGAGTATAGCAACTCAAAAGGTTGGCTTTTGGTTATAGCTGCAAGTCAGGGAACAAACGTGTTGGTTAGCTTTGATTAATTTGGCCGGTTTGGAAATGCCTAAAATGGATTTGTTGCTCGCAGTTAGTTCAGCACATCAGCTAATTAAGTAGCTAACTACTTACATGCATCATGCATGGGTCAAGATTCAAGAAGGGGCAACCTTGTAGTCACTTCGAGTTTGGCGCCTGGGCGCGTCACGCCTCAGCGTGGCGGGGAGACCGGGCGGCGTGGGCGCGTGACGGTGGCGCTGCCGGGCGGGAAAGGCTTCGAGGCAAGCGGGGAAAAAAGGCGCGGGGACCGAGAGGGAGGGAGAGAGGGGTTCTTTTATGCCGAAAACATGAAAAAGATAGAAACACAAGTAGATAATAGTGATGTGAAAAATAAAAGCACTGAGAGAATCTCGGAAAATCACGCTCCCGTCCGCGCAATTTTGACCTCGAGAGAATCACGGGAAAGAAGGGCGTGATAGAAAGACACAAAGCTGTTTCTTTGCTCTTCAAATTTGTCCCGTCGGTGGGCCTTTCTAATTCAATTTATAATGGACATTTGATCTTTATGCTATAAAATCAGCTGAAGACTCGATTTATTTAGTTTAAAGATATCTCTCTCCGCTCTCTTCTTACTCATTTTGCTCGACTTCGCACATCTTTCTTTACTTGATTTATTTTTCTCTAATCAGGAGAAAAATGTTTCACAAAAACAAAGCGAGGAGAAACGCCCGCTCTCAAGTCCCCCTTTCGGGATCAAGAGATTGATCCGCCAACTCTCTGCATGGGAGACTACGGTATGGATATTTGTCATTTGGGCCAACCGGCATCGAGAATGCCTCGTACCTCCGGATGCCCGGCTCGGATCCGCTACCTCGGTGTATCGGGGCGGGCGTCGGTATCCATCACCGAACAACCGACCGAACATTCGTCACGGCAGGCCGTCCATATCCGTACCCAGCGTGGTCTTGGGCAACATATGGGCAGAACCGGAAAAATTATGGGCCGGACGGGGCGTAGTGTATCTTTGTTTGCAAGTATTGTCAAGCTAAACTATTTGTATGTGCATGTGGTGGTACAGGTCATCTAAAGAGGCCGGAAAATTGCTTGAACTCTAGCTTTGAGAAATGGTGCAAGCGTGATTTTTGTCCATAATACCAACATGTTAGTAGAAGAACAACTACGTGATATTTATAGAATATTTACAAATAAACTAGAAATATTAAAAGGACTTTTATGTCACTTAGTTTTTCATTTGTATTAACATCGGATATATGGGCGTCCTCCCATCAATGAGGGCGTACATTAGTGTTATTCGCATTACCTGGCAGCAGTACATACTAAACAAAAGAGTTATAGGGTTTAAACTAATCTCCAAGTCACACAGGGTGAAAATATAACTACCCGTATACTCGAGGTTATTAATGACTTTAAAATAGAAAATAGAATTATTTCCATCACTCTTGATAATGCATCGGCTAACCGGCGGTTATGGAGCATCTCTCACCGCATCTAGAGACTTCGTTGGAGGTTTTGTACTCCACCAAAGGTGCATATGCCATATTATTAATCTCATTGTCGGCAGGTTTGGTTGTAATGAAACCTAGTTTAGAGAGCATACATAATGCTATCGATTTTATTACAAATTCACCCATAAGGTTTGCCCGGTTTCAATCTTGTGGGGCTAACAATAAGGAACCAGAAGATTACATTGATATGAAGGTTAGATGGAACTCAACTTATACTATCTTTGGATCGGTTAAAAACTACAGTACATTATCACTATCCTCGTCAAGGTAATAATCGTGAGGCATTGGTTTTTGAAGCTATTGGGAACTTGCTAATCATTTTCGTGATTTTTTACTAATTTTTACAATGCAACTAAACAATTATCCGGATGTACCACCCAACATCTTCTTTAGTCATCGAATGGCTTTGGCTCATTGCTAATGCTTTTAAAGAAAATCGAGATAATTTTATTTTACATCACATTATAGAACCAATGGAGCAAAAAATTTAAAATATTTTTAAGCTATTCCACATTTGTCTTGTTTTGTTGTCATTTTGGATCCTCGAAGAAAATTTCTTGGACTTTGGGTGCCTTTGAGGGAATAGGTGAGGCATTCGATCTTGATTTCTCCGAGACCTATACTCATGTTTATAACGAGTTTTTGAGTTTTAAACAAAAATTACGGAAGTTTGGCATCGGAAGTGCAACCGAAGATCTACCTCAACAACGCAACAAGCAGGCGGGATTCGAGCTTCAAGTATATGGAAGAAGTGAAAGGCAAGTCTAGTTGTCTTGAAACAAGGCCGATCGCAATGGAATCACGGGTGAGATCAACCACTACCTCGGGCACTTTTTGTAGGCCGAGCTTGACATGGACGAGGAAAATCAACTCAACTTGCTCTTATGGTGGAAGAATAACCCTATTTACCTGTGCTATCCCATTTAGCGGGCGTCAGTTCCGGTGTGTCCATTTGTCTCTGGAATCCACTTTCGGTTTAGTGGGAGGATACTTGAATCGAGGAGTCGTTTCTTAGACCGAGATGGTTGAGGCAATTACATGCCTCAAAAATGGGAGCGTCCGGAGATAGAGGACACAACATCGGCAGGGATCCGAGAGATCCCAGGCGGTAGCCGACTTTGACAATCTCGGCCTTGGATAGTCTATGTATATATTGATTCTTGTACTCTTTTCCTTACTAGGTTTTCAAAGGTGTAAGGTTTTTAACAGTCGATAACTCTATACATTTCAAGATTTAATCAAATTTATTTCTTTTTCCCCTAATATTTGTGTCCATTGCGGGTCTCATGCATTTAAATTGGTGGGGCATTTGCATATATGATCGTTTACCGGTGCATGAAATGAGTGCATGATGAGATTAAAGTTTATCAATAGTTGATGTGAAGGAGCGAAATGAGTGCATGATGACTTGATGAGGCAGCTAAGCGTGGGTGCATAAAATGAGTGCCGATGTGCATATGCATGTAACAATGATCGAAATTTATTAAGAAAAAAAAAGACTACTAATTGTTCCTCGATTTGCGACAATATTACTAATAACATCTTTCTATTTTGCGACAATACTACTAGTAGTTTATAAGATGTATTTTTTACAATCAATTTGGTGCATCTCGGGCCTTTTCCTCTCGTCAAATAGTATAAATGGTAGGGAACTTTGGCCAAAACCTGGCCGAAACCGCAAATTGGCCCGGTGCCAGCCCGGACCGCTGGGCCCACCTCTAGTCCACCTCCCTTAATCTCGGTCCGGACGGTGGGCCATGAATGTCAACCACTTGGGCCCCGAGCCACTATAGTCGGGCCCGGTTAGCACGATCATTTAAAAGCATCCGAAAAGGATAATGCACTTCCTTAGTAGGAAAGCATACTTTCCAATTTAGGCTATTTCCTAAAACCCTTACACTATCGTTTCATCTAGGTCGGTTCTTAAATTTTTAGGAAAAAACGATTATTATATATGATTAGGGGCGTAGTAAAAATAATCACTATCGGTTGAGGTTAGAAACAACGTGATATAGAATGGGGCCATCACAATCGATTCTTATATGAGAAGCGATAGTGATGAATATCACATTACTATCATTTCTAAAAAGAACCGATTGTGATGTGCCATATTCATCTGTCGGTTCTTTTGTAAAGTGATAGTGATTGTATGATCATCATTATCGCTTTTCCGGAAAAACCGATTGTGGTGTGAACGTCCGGAAGCGATAGTAATGTTCATGCAGATCACTATCGCTTCTCCGTAAAACCGATTGTGATGTGCGATCATATCACTATCGCTACTTATTTGTTTCGAATGATGAGAATGAACATCACTATTTAAATTAATAGGCGATTACGATGTGCCTCGCTAGGTTATTTTATACCGCCGTTCGAACTCGATCTCCTCTATTTTTTAGAGGAGATGTTCTCAGCCACACAGAAAAACTCATATTTTTTGGTTGGAAGCAATATTTGGGTGAGAAAAAATTGAAGCCAAGCTAAAATTTTTGAAGCCGACCTTGAAACTGTTCACTATTTTGTAATGGTAATATTAATTGAAATGTTGTCTCAATATTTGAAATAGCTAGCTAAATTTCGCTCTAGTTTTTCCTTAATTTTATTTTGAAGTCTAATTATAGATGGACCGTGAGGAATGGACGTATTAGAAAAGCCGGTGAGTGATGAATTTCTTGGGGTATTTAGGAGTTGAAAAAATTATAGAAAAAAGACATGGTGAAGAGGGGTGTAAACTTCATATATTGTCCTTGCATTGATTGCACCAATCTTAGGAGATTTAACAACTCAACTCAAATTGAGGACCACGATTCCGTGGTTTTGTGAGGAATTACGTGTTAGATCCATCACGGGAATGGTAGTACCCTTGGCATGCAATGAAGACATGGTGGAAACGATGACAAGTTGCGGCGTGAATATGTTTGGGAGGCCAATTTAGAGCAAATGTTGCGAGAATGTGGAGGAAATTACGGAAAGAGATTTTAAAAGTTTAAAAACTTAATAGAAAGGCGATGCCAAACCGCTGTTCTAGGGTTGCAAATTAGAATACACCAAGTTGGGTTCGGTCCTTGCATTGTTGAACTAAAGGCAAAACACGTTGGGAATACAAGTTTCAATGCAATTCTAGTTCTTCTATCGGATCTACTTAGAAGAAGCGAGTTGCCAACAAGCATTTATAAACAAAGAAGCTACTATGTCCCCATGGGAATGGAAATAGAAAGGATACATGCATGTCCAAATGATTGCATCTTGTCCGTAATGCACATCGGAGCTGCCGTTTGTCCGGTTTGTGGTGTGCCTGGTACAAACAAAAGGAGAAGCATCTTGACAAGAAGTGTAAGACCTAGGCCACAACGGTGAAGAGGTCACTAAAAGTGCAGGGCCAAGGTATTGTGGTACTTGCCCATCATTCCTTATTTGGGCGGTTGTTTGCAAATCCTAGAGAGGCAAAATTGTTGCATTGGCATGATGAGTCTCAAAAGGAAGATGCAAGCTAAGACATCCTGTGATTGGCTCAATAGAGAAACATCGATTGGAAACATGAGGAGTTCGGTGCGAAATAAGGAACATAAGATTTGGCTTGAATACGGATGGAATAAATCCATTTGGTAACATGAAGCGTCGTCAACCTTTTGGCGATTACATTTTGTATCTACAATCTCCCTCCTTGGTTGTGCATGAAGCGGAAGTATATCATGATGTCGTTGCTAATCTTAGTACCCAAAAGCCCATTAAATGATATTGATATGTACCTTGCTCTCTTGATCGAGGATTTGGTAAAGCGTGGAGCGGGGGGTGTGGTGTGGGATGCGTAAAAAACACTTCACCCTATGGGCTATGGTATTTTACCATAAATGATTTTCTAGCCCTTGGTAATTTGGCGGACTCTGATGCGAAAGGAGGAAAGCATGTCCTATTTGTGAAGAGGACAGGGCAGGTTGTTGGTTGCCAAATTCGGAAAGCGGTAATATGGGTCACCGTAGGTTTCTACCTCGCGATCGTCGATCCGTAAGATGGGTGACAAATTTGATGGGAAGAGGAAGTTTGTTGGCCCCGACCTTTTGGAAGGCAAGTATATTCACGTGTGGAGGATATCGGCGTCCAATATAGGAAGAGCCATAAATCTTTAGTCGGGAGGCATGTGGAAGAAGAGGTCAATATTTTGGGAACTACCATCTTGGGCGGTGGGGCCCCTTGAAGGTAGATTCGCCTCATTAGGCTCAACATCTTTGGAGATTGGCCCTCGAAAATGGAGACTCGTTTTCTCATCGTTAAGTGGTCTTCATGGTCACATTCGTCCCTTTGATCGCGTGGGGCGTCATGTAAAACCCATCGATTGTGAGGAATATGGTCTCAAAGATCCCAAAGGCGTCTCTAGTGGGGGTTGGGCAATTTGTCTTGGAGGTACAATGGCTAGAGATAGCCACCCGATCTCGTTGTTCGATGACTATCGTGAGATGGTCTGGCGGTGACTCCTAGCACCCTATTGGCTAGGGCGTCCAAACCACGAGTTGGGCTCAGTAGTTTGAGCTTCCTTTGCATCGAGTAGCGTTTTCATCTAGTCGAACACTTGGAGTCATCGGGTTGCTCGCGTCTAGTGGTAGAAGGGTTTTAGCGACATATGAGCACCTTGGGACATTTGCCTCAAGGATCTTGAAGATGTCGTTCTTTGTGGCTCGATGGGATGCTACTCTGGGGCGTTTTGGGCCCACCGTTATGGTCGTGCTATCGAAGATGCGCTACCCTTGAAAATCCTCGCCCGGGTGGGGGTTGTTGGATTATTTAGATCGACTTGCCTCGATAGGTTGGCCACGATCCGGTGTGGCCGGCGATTAGATCTCGATGATGATCTCCGGTGTTGGGAACAACGACATTTCGGCCACTCCCTTGGTTTCGCTTTCTGAGGATCTTAAGGCATGCGGAGGATTTGGTGTTCTGACCATCTATGGTTTACCCTTGGATCCCTTTCTTGGAAACTTCCTAGTAGCACTATTGTTGGCTCTAATGAACAACCTCGATCTATTTGGCTCTTTTCAATTTGGAAAGATCCTTTGTCACTATCACTCTCCGTCTCAATGTGCGAGGCCAGCTCCATAGGGTCAAAGTCTATGAAGCCACTTCTCGGCGTGGGTCCCGGGCGGGACTCGGTGAAACCAATGTGCTCAAGATTTCTGCCCCCCCTTGGTAAAGCATGGTTCGAAGGTGATCTCGGATCGACTACTAAAGCTTGGTGGACCCGGAAACTCTGCTATGAACCGCACCTAAGATATATACGCTCTGCAAAAAAACTAAAGGCCCCTACCCGGCCAAGCTGTCAAAGGTTAGAAATTGACAATAAACTTGTAGTCTCGGGTATCTTGATTAGCAAAAGTCGGGCATGAAATTAGAAGCACACAATATAGGCAAGTTCGAGCCCTTGGATGGAGTAATACCCTACTCTGTATGGATGATGTATGGAGTCGATGAACAAGTACAAAGCGGGATGCTGTTGTAATTACAATGGAGATTGAACTTAGAGAGTGGCTAAGCTATGGCTAGAGGTTTGAAGGTGGCTCGGCGGCTCTTGGATGCTTTCCTTTCGAAAGGTCTTCTCCTTGTCTAGCTTTGGATGGCTTGTAGTTTGAGAATTGCTTGTCCTAAAGAACCTACCCCGCCTTATATAGTTGGGGTAACCTTTCCTTAGGTCAAGTCGTAGTTGGTTTGAGATACAGTTATAGCCGATGAAGAGTCCATCGCGCATGATCTCTGTATACCCAAACTTCCCTCGATATCAAGCGTGCTCGAGTTGGTTTCCTCATGGCGGAAAACAATCAAATCCTTCCTGTATGGAGAAACCCCTCGCATATATCTTATCCCATAGAATTAGGCCCACAATATCTAGAGCTTCCAAATGCTTATATGAGCATATATGGTATAGTCCTTGAGTTTTGGTTGTGTCCATATCCCATATTTACATATTCGACACACATCAATGGTAGAATGAAGGTACCTAAAGATGCACTTCACCGCCTAGCGGCGAGAGCCAAATGAGATGCCGAAATCGAGTGCATAGGTATATAACAAAATGTATTCGGCCTTGAGGCGTAAGGTACAAAAAGAGCCAACCATGCTTGGAACTCCCGATCAACGGCTCGCCATCCTCATCGAACTCAAGGATAGTATTGGTGGCCATAAGGTCATCACTAGCTTCCCATCGGACATGTCGAGCGTCTTAGGAGGTCTCGAGTGTCTTGCCTTGATGCAAGAAGGTGCCCCTCACTGCTTAATTTGGAAGCCAAAAAGTAGCTCAAATCACCCATCATGTTTATCTCGAACTTTGTGCGAAGAGTGCGAAGAGTCACCAAAGATAATATCATCCACATAAATGGGACGAGGAGAAAATGAGAGTCTTGGTGTCCGATGAACAAAGTCTTGTCTACTACACCCATCATAAAACCATGACTAAGAAAATAGGACTTCGCCTCTCATACCAAGCTCTAAGGGCCTGCAAGTCCAAAGTTTGAAGACATAGTTTGGGTACTTGGGGTTCTCGAATCACAGGTTGCTTGCATACACCTTTTCCTCAATATACCCATTGAGGAATGCATTTTGATATCCCTTTGATAAAAGGGCTTGAAAACCCTTGGTCCCAGGAAAATGCCAAGGGCCGAAACCTAATACCTTGTTCCTTCAAAGGTTTCTCAAATTCCCTCAATTTAGTAAACCCTATGAACTCCAACATTAATTTCAATGAAAACCCATCCTTCGCTTTCAAAAAGGCCCAACAAAGGCGAGTGGAAGGCCAAAAGCTACCAAACCTTGTTTTTAAATTTCCAAATTCCTCAAATAGATTAAATCTAATCATGGGTAATGCGAAAATGTGGGAGGAAGGCAAAAGTAAAAGTTTTGCATCCAAATCTCAAATAAGAAGAAATAAGGGGCAAGGGTAGGAGGCCAAAGGTTGAAGGAAAAGAGTCGATGGGTTAAAATTTGGGTCTTCCTAAGGTGCAAAATCGAAGCGAAGGCATCTCACATGTAGAGGAGGGATTAGGTGGAACACCATTGTCTCCATCATCCTCATCCTTTACAAAGATGGTCTCGGAGAGGAAGAAAAGCTCAAATATCAGGTCTAGCTCTGGGCTAGCCTCATCAAAGGTCACCTAAAGTGTAATGATCCTATCGCCAACTCTAGACCCTATAGCTCGAGAAGTCGAGTAACCTAGAAAAAACCGTCAAAGAATGAGACTCAAACTTATCTAGGTTATCGGACTTCAAAATGAAACACTTGCAACCAAACACACAAAAATGAGAAACACTTGCAAGAAGTGTGGTGCAAATGTGCTCTCAAGAATATTTGATTAGAAATACGCGGTAGCTATAGCCTCAAAAAATTTCCTAGGAGTATTGTCTCTCTAGAATCATCGTGGCTATCTCTATCACGATCCTTTCTTTCTTTCAACTACCCATTTCTTGAGAGGCGTATGGAGAGGAAAAGCGATGCTCTAGACCTAACTCCTCCGAAAGCTCTCAAAGTAGGAATTCTTGAACTCGTGCCATTTTTCTTTATATAGCTTGTATGATACCGGGGCTCAATTGACAACCAATGGACCAAACCCTTGAAGTGAGTAAAAGATTTATCATTCAAGGCCATCAAGAACACCCAAGAATACCTCGAAAAATCATCGATAATGGTAAGAATATACCACTTCCCAGGGTAGCACTCTAACTAGACCAATAGTGTCCATATGTAAAAGCTATCTTGTGCATCCGTTATTACAAATGACTTGAGGGATGAGAAGCAAGAATCATCTTGCCATGTCGGAAGGAGAGCAAACTATGTCTTTAACCATCTTGAGTTTAGGCAAACCACGAATGAGATTGTGGTTGCTAACCCGGTCAAATGATCGAAATCAATGTGACCAAGTCTCCTATACTAGAGAAGAGATCATAGGAGTCGGAAGCAATCAAACAATGAAGACAGGTCTCTAGAAGAGTTTCTAGAAATCCTACAAACTAACTTCCTGATGAATCAAGGATTCAAAGGAGTAACCAGAATGGAACTATCACACCATGCAAAATCTTGCCGATTCGGTTCTCTCGATATAATGCAATTTGAACCCATTACTAACCTCGGATTTGATGCCCATTACTAAGCTAGATCTTCAATATAATGCAATTTGAACCCATTACTAACCTCAGTTACCAAAATCAAATGGATCTATAAGGGATCTAAATAATCTTTAAATTTTTTCCTTACCAAGTTAGACCTTGAATATAATGCAATTGGAACCCATATTACTAACCTTAGATCCAAAAGAATACATGGATATACAAGCTAGATCTAAACAATCTTCAAATTCTCCTTACCAAGCTAGATCTTGAATATAATGCAATTAGAACCCATTATTAATCTTAGATTACCAAAATCAAATGGATCTACAATCACTCTTCAAAATCAATTGTCTTCTTTCACAATATTGTCTCACGACCCACACCACCCAAAAGATAGATCCGAAACCTAGAAAGCACTAAGTGGATCGGTTCTCTATATTATATATGCTAGGAGATATCACAAATGGGTCTTTCATAAACTATCGGTTGATTTTAGAATCCCGCGATTTTAGAATAAAACCATCAATGAGATATCATAGATGGTTTTATAATAAACGACACAGGATAATACCGATTATCAGGATGGTTTAGTTTAAAACCTTCCGTGATATTGCTATATATCATTGACGGTTTATGAAGAGTATTCGGTGATGATGTCCTTTGGTGGTTGCACTATAGAACCGTCGGATGTTCCTCATCCAAACGGTTTTTCTAAATTGTCTATGGTGGGCGTCTAATATATGACTTTACGTAGTAGTGGCACTCTTGGGCATGGTTAAGGTTACGAAGATTACATGTTTGCTTAATCTTTGAATGATGAAACTCTAATCCATGGAGATCGACTACCTCCAACGGTCTAGTATCTCAATGAGCATTTCTTAATCACAATTGGGTCTTGGCAATTAATTTCGCTCTTAAGTTTCCTATTGCTTTGCTTTTTTATATTGGTGCTGGCTAACGATTTCAGGAATTGAAGTTAAAGATCTTGAGAAAATTAGATTGCAATTGCTTGTAAATTTTTTATTTTGTTTTGTTGTAATCGATACTTGCGTTAATTGTGTTCTACAAGTTTGTATGACACTGTTGTTAGTGAATTGAGATAATAATCATTCTTTGTTGTAATTGGTATTTGTATAAATTGTGATATATTAATATATGTATGACCTTTTATTATTGAGATGGAAATGATGCTTGATCTTTACTGAAAGATTTGCTCGATCTTTATTGAAAGATTTACTTATATGTTCCATTAACTTTGTTACTGATGTCCTTTGCACTGCTAATCTTATAGGGTTGTTTCAATTTGAAACATATTTGACCAAGAACACGGAAAAGTTGTACGACCGAATTACTTGCTATCGTCATGGAAATAAAAAAAGTAACAGTATAAGACCACGTTCATCGGTACGTAAAGACGTTACACCCACGAGATGCATCTTGAGTCTTGACATTTTCTGCTTCACAATCAACAGTTCCGTGAGAAGTTGGTTTGCTGGAAGGTCGGAACGGAGAATACATGCCTCAAGCCACGAAGAATCGTGGTGAATGGTGCATTGATGGTCCTGCTGCGTGGATTAATCACCTGAGAAACGAAAATAAAGATGTAAGACAGAAGGTGTGTGGTGTGTGTGGGGTGGCGCGTGTCTCTCTTGTAATAAGGAAAAGAGGGATGAAAGAAGGAGATCTCGATGTTGGAAGGTACAAAAAGGGTATTCCGATGGAGAGTTCCTTTTTTAAAATATCCATTCATTAAGAAATGTTAATTTATACAAAAACTACAATGCATTGTTTCTTAACATGGTTTTATCATTTAATATTTAACTATTACTTTTTCATCACCCTAGGCATGCATAAGAAACCACCATATTCACAATGCAGTTTTTATGGTTTCTTAGCCAAAGTATTTAATGAAGAAACCATTTTAGTTTAAAAACTCTAACCTTCTCTCTGCATTAATTCATTGCCACATAAGCTTTTTATCCTATATGGTATATATAGAAACCATTAAGAAACTCTCATTGGAATTGCCCTTAAGGCTAGTGACAGGGGGGCCCCCAAACCCCCCTTTTTTGGGGGGTTTAAATTTGGGCCAAATTTGGGGGGGGGAGGGGGGTTTTAAAAAACCCCAAATTTCCCCCTTTAAAAAATTTTAAAAAAAGGGGGGGGAAAAAAAGGGCCCAAAAAAAAAAAACCCCGGGGGGGGGAAGAATTTTTGGGGTCAAAAAATTTTGGGAAAAAATTTAAAAAAAACGGTTGGTTAAAAAAAAATTTAAAAAAAAAAAAAATTTAAAAAGGTTTAAAAAAAATTTTTTTTAAAAAAAAAAAAGGGGAAAAAAAAAAACCCCAAAGGGTTTAAAAAAACCCAAAGGTTAAAAGGAAATTTTTTAAAAAAAAGGGGGGGCAAGGAAAAAAAAAAAATTTTTTAAAATTTCCAAAAAAGGGAAAAAAAAATTTTTAAAAAAAAATTTGGGAAAATTGAAAAATTTTTTCCCCCGGGGAAAAAAGGGAAAAAAAAATTAAAAAAAAATTTTTAAGAAAAGGGAAAAAAAAAAAATTTTTTTAAAGGAAATTTTAAAAAAATTAAAACCAAATTTTTTAAAAATTTAAAATTTTTAAATTTTTAATTTAAAACCCCTTTTTTTTCCCAAAAATTTTTTTAAACCTTAATCCCAAAAAAAGGGGGGACAAAAGGGGGAAAAAAAAAAAGAAAAACCAAAACCCCTTTTTTTTAAAATTTGGGGGAAAAAAAAAGGGAATTTTAAAAATTAAATTTTTTTTTTTTTTTTAAAAATTTTAATTTTAAAAAAAATTTAAAAATTTTTTTTTTTTAAAATTTTTTTTAAAATTTTTTTAAAACCTTTTTAACCCCTTTTTGGGGCCCAAGGCCCAACCTTTTTTTTTCCCAAATTTATTTTTTTTATTTTTTTGTTTTTTTTTTTCCCCCAAAAAAAAAATTTAAATTTTAAAATTTTTTTTTTAAAATTTCCAAAATTAAAAAAACCCATTTAAACCCCCCCTTTTTTTTTAAAACCAAATTTTTTTTTTTTTTTTAAAAAAAAATTCCTTTAAAAATTTCCCCCCCCCCCCTTTTTTTTTTGGGAAATTTTTTGGGGGGGGTTTTTTTTAAAAAAAAACCCCCCCTTTCGGTTTTAAAAAAAAATTTTGGGGGAAAAATTAAGGGGGTTTTTTTTTCCCCCCTTTTTGGTTGTTTTTTTAAAAAAAAAAATTCCAAAAAAAAGGGGTTTTTTTTAAATTCCCCCCCCCATTTTTTGGGGTTTAAGGGGGAAAAAAAAAAGGGGGGGGAAAAAAATTTTTTTTTCCCCAAAAAACCCCCCCAAAAAAAAGGGGGAAACCCCCCCTTTCCTTCCCCTCCGTGGGGGGAAAAATTTCCGGCCCCGGGGAAACCCCCCCCCTTTTTTAAATTTTTTAAAAATTTCCCCCAAAAAAAATTTCCTTTTTAAAAATTTTCCAAAAAAACCCCAAACCCCTTTTTTCCCCCTTTTTTTTTAAAAAAGGGGGAAAAAACCCCGAAGAAAATTAATTCCCAAAAAATTTTAAAATTTTTTCCCCCCCAAAAGGGGGCCAAAACGGGGTTTTGGGGCCCCCCTTTTTTTTTGGGGGGGGGTTTGGGTTTTTGGGAAAAAGGGGGGAAAAAAAAAAGGGGGGTTTTTTTGTTTTTTAAAAAAGGTAAAAAGGGGGGGCCCCAAAGGGGTTGGGGGGGGTTTACGGAAGGGGAAAAACGGCTTTGGGGTTTTTTTGGGTTTCCCCCAAAACCAAAAAAGGGGGGGTTCCCCCGGGGTTTTTGGGGGAAAAGGGAATTGGGAAAAAAATTTTTTTTTTTTAAAATTTAAAAGGGGGTTTTTTTTTTTAAAAAAAAAATTTTTTTTTTTTTTTTAAAAATTTTTTTTTTAAAAAAAGAAATTTGGGTTTTTAAAAAAAAAATTTTTTTTTTTTAAAAAATTTGGGAAAATTTTTCCGGTTTTAAAAAAAATTTTTAAAAAAAATTTTTTTTTTTTTTTTTTTAAAAAAATGGTTTAAAAAAATTTTTTTTTAAAATTTTTTAAATTTTTTTTAAAAATTTAAAAAAAATTTTTTTTTGTTTTAAAAAAAAATTTTTTTCCTTTTTAAAAAAAAAAAAAATTTGGAAAATTTTTAAAATTTTTGGAATTCCCAAATTTTTTTTTTTTAAAAAAATTTAAAAAAATTTTTTAAATTTTAAATTTTAAAAAAAAAATTGGGTTTTGGGAAATTCCCTTTTTTCCCGGGGGGGGGAAAAAAAATTTTTTGAAAAAATTTGGGGGCAAACAAAAAAAAATTTTTTTCCATAGGAATTTTCCTTTTTTCCGAAAATTTTTTTCCCAAAAAAAAAAAAATTTTTAAAAATTTTAAAATTTTACCGGGGGGGTTTTTTTAAATTTAAGGAAAAAAGGAACCCTTTTTTTAAAATTTTTGGGGCCCGGGTTTTTTTTTTTTAAAATTTTAAAATTTTAAATTTCAAAATTTTTTCCCCCTTTTTTTTTATTGGCCCGGGGTTTTTTTTTTTTTTAAAAAATAGGTTTGGGTTTTTTTTATTTAAAAAATTTTAATTTAAATTTGGGGGGAAAAAAAAAAAAAGGTTTTTAAAAAAATTTTTTTTTTTTTGGGGGGGGAAAAAAAAAATTTTTATTTTTAAAATTTTTTTTAAAAATTTTTTTTTAAAAAAAAAATTTTGAATTATAAGGGTTTAAAAAAATTTTTAAAGTTTTCCGGCCCCTTTTAAAAAAAAAAAATTTTTTTTTGGGGGGGGGGGAAAAAAAACCCCCCAAAAAGGGGTTTTTAAAACCAAAAAAAGGTTAAAAAAAAAAATTTTGGAAAAAAAAGGGAAATTAAATTTTTTTTGGAAAAAAAAAAAAAAAAACCTTTTCCTTTAAAAATTTGGGGGAAATTCCCTTTTTTTAAATTTTTTTTGGGGGGAAAAATTTTTTTCCCCCCCCCCTTTTTGGGGGCCCCCCCCCCATTGGGGAAAAATTTTTGGGGGAAAAACCCCCTCCCCCCTTTTGGGGAAAAGGGTTTTAAAAAAAAGGGGGGGTTTTTTTGGGAAAAGGGGGGGGAAAAAAAAGGGGCCGGTTTTTGGGGGGGGTTTTTAATTCCCAAAAAAACTAGGGGTTCCCCCTTTTTTCCAAAGGGGCGGCAAAAAAAAAAGGGGTTTTTATTTTTAAAAAAATTTTTATTTTTATTTGGGGGGGGGGTTTTAAATTTTTTTTTTTGGGGGGCCCCATTTTAAAAAACCAATTTATTTTAAAAATTTAAAAAAAAATTTTTTTTGGGGCCCCGGGGGCCCCCAAAATTAAAGGTTTTTTAAAAAAAAAAAAATTTGGGTTTAAACTAAAAGGGTTTGGGAAAAAAAAAAAAACTTTTGGGAAAAAATTTTTTTTCCCTTTAAAAGGGCCAAAAATTTTTGGGCCCTTTTCCCCCCAAAAATTTTGGGGTTTTCTCCCCAAGGGATTTTAAAAAAGGGGGGTTTTTTAAAAATTTTTTTGGGGCCTTGGGTTTTTCCCCCCTTTTGGCCCGGGGGAAAGGGGGGGGGCCCCCTTCCCTTTTGGGGAAAAAAAAAGGGCCGGGGGGAAAAAAATTTTTTTTTTTTAAAAAAAAAAGGGGAAAAAAAAAAAATTTTTTGGTTTTTTAAAAATTTTCCCAAAAAAAAAAAAACCCCCCCCTTTTCCCAATTTTTTCCGGGGAAAAAGGGAAAAAAAAAATTTTTTTTTCCCCAAAAAAAAAAAAGGGGGCCCCCTTTTTTTTTTAATTTTTTAAAAAATTTTTTTTTTTTTTTTTTGGAAAAACCCCCCCTTTTTTATTTTCCCTTTTTTTTTAAACAAAAAATTTTTTTTTGGGAAAAAAAAAAAAACCCCAAACCCCCCCCCCGGCCAAAAATTTGGGGAAAAAAGTTATTTAGGAAAAAAGGGGGCCAGGGGGAAAAAACCCCCCCCCTTTTGGGGCCGGGGGGGGTTTTTTTTTGGGGGGAAAAAATTTTGGTTCCCTTTCCGGGGGGGTTTTTTTTTTTTCCCCCCCCTTTTAAAAGGGGGTTTGGGAAAAGGGGGGGGGACCCCTTTTTTTTGGGGGGGGTTTTTTAAAAAGGGGGGGGGAAAAAAAAAAAAAATTTTTTTTTTTGGGAATTTTAAAGGGTTTTTTTTGGTTTTTTTTTTAAAAAAAAAAAAATTTTTAAAATTTTTTTTTTTTTTCCTTTTTCCTTTAAAGGTTTAAATTTGGTTTGGGGTTTTTTGGGGGTTTTTTTTTTAAAATTTTAAACAAAAAAGGAAAGGGTTTCCCCAAAATAAAAGGGGAAAATTAAAGATTTTTTTTTTAAAAAAAAAAAATTTTTTTTCCCAAATTTTAAAAACCCCCTTTTTTTTTTTTAAAATTTTTTTTTTAAATCCAAAAGGGGGGCCTTTTTTTTTTTTAAGGGGGGAAAAAAAACCGGGGAAAATTTTAAAAAACCCCCCAAATTCCCCAAATTTTTTCCCCTTTTCCAATTTCCAAAATTTTTGGGAAAAAAACCCCCCTTTTAAATTTAAAATTTTTTAAAAAAAATTTCCCCCTTTTTTTTTTTAAAAAATTTCAAAAATTTTTTTTTTTTAAATTTTTAAAAAAATTTTTTTTGGGGGAAAAAATTTTTAAATTTTTTAAAAAAAAAATTAAATGGGGAAATTAAAAAAATTTTTTTTTTTTAATTTCAAAAAAAAAAAATTTTATTTTTCCCTTTTTTTAAAAATTTTGGGAAAAAATTTTTAAAAAAATTTTTGGGGCCCCTTTGGGGTTTTTTTTTTTGGGAAAAAATTTTTTTTGGGTTGGCCTTTTTGGGAATTTGGTTTAAAAATTTTTTGGAAATAAAATTTTCTTTTTTTTTTAAAAAAAGGGGGGGTTTTTTTTAAAGAAATTTCCCCAAAAAAAGGGGTTAATTTTTTTGGAAAAAGGGTGAAAAAAAACCCCCAAAAAAAGGCCCCAAATTTAAATTTTTAAAATTTAAATTTTTTAAAATTTTTAAAAAAAAAACCCAAATTTTTTTTTTAAAATGAAAATGAGTTGAAAAGAAATCTTATTTTGAATTCCATCTTTTCTAAATTTTTCTAGATTTATTTACTTTTTAGATTTTTGGCTTTAAAGAAAAATCAAGTAATGGAATTAGTGTAAGAGTAAAAGTAAAAAGGTGAAAGTAAAAGTCAGCAAAAATCATATTAAAATTTTGAAAGTCTCCACCACTTCATTTCAGCTTTCATGGGAGTATTAATGCAAAAGATAATGAAGTGACATGATATGTGAAATGATATGTTTTGACTACAAAACAGTAGGTTATCAGAATTTTATAAAAATATTTGAAACCGATCTCTAGTTGAAATTTTACCATGTCTTCCTCACAATAGTATTAACCCTTGCTAAAAATATTAATAATTAATAAATATATTCATTTCCTTTTATAATTCAAAATAGAAAATAGCGTAAATCTAAAATACGCAATGTCGTAATTAATAGAAAATAAATATACAGGATATTCATTTGAAATTTTTATACAAGAATTCATAGTCCAAGAAAAACTCTATTAAAAAGTTTCATAAATTCTTGAATCCATTTTCATCCTAAAATAAAAATAAAAACAAAAAATAGAATAATGCTCAATCAGCATTGTCAAAATTATTGCAATTTTTCTGTAAAAGAATTTAATCCAAAATTTTTATTGTATAACAATTTTTATCTCTTGAGCTCAGTAAAAAAGTTTCAGAAAGAATAGATATGAAATGTTATTTCATTTAATAAGAAAAGCTGGTAGAACAATGAGCATTTTCTATAGCAGGCCCCACTTGGGAGCCTCTAAGCTCCTTTCTCATGGTAGCATTTTTTGGCATGCAGCACAATGAGACACCATCCTCTCTGCCCCTTGCTTTCTTCTCCCTAGCACCATGAGCACCAGAAGCAAGCTCCCTTCCCAAACCTCTCTAATCTTCTCTCCTCCCAAACACCACCAAAAATCAAGTATTTGCTTATGCATGTCATACCATTGCATTCCCCATCACTCATACATCCCATTTTGCAAAAGTTTCTCGCAAACGCATTGGTTTAGATTGTTTTCGAGGCAGGAGGAAGGAGTTGCAGTGGTTGCGAGGCCCTCGGCCATGACAACGGTAGCAGCCGACTGGAGGCGACGGTGTTGTGTCACCTAAGTTAAGGACCGAACTTGATGCTATCACCTAAGTAATTTGGTGCAACCACATGTGCTAGTATGGGATAGCCTAAACTCACTGGATTAGTTGAAGTTTAACCTTGCATTTTGGTAGGCCAAAGTAGTAAGGGCACACCCGTAACGGTGTTGCTCGTAGGTGCTCCCTTCACCGAGGTATTGGGGTCAAAGCATTCTAATACAACGGTGCATGCCTTGCCATGGGAAGAGTTCCCGATGGGGCACCATCATGGTTCAGGATCTCTGAAACTATGGCAAGGGTTTAACATTACCATAGCTGGTGTAAGACTAGGCTTTAACTAGTCGAACGGTTTCGTCACAGTCTAGCAAATCAGGTACGATGAGTATTACGAGGCATGGTTGACATGATTGCTAGAACGTGTTATGTGGGTAAAGTGCATACTTTCTGTAGAGATTAAAATCTAATTAATTAGCCATGCTCACGGTCATGAGCAACTTGGGAGAATACTGTCAAGTATAGTGTTTGTTTTGTGAAAACTTTTGGAAATAGTTTTGGAATGGGTTGGTAAACACATGAGCCAAGGGTGGCTGTTTTTACCCATTGTTCACAACCAAGGAAGGCTGTGGAATGATGAATAAAAACTTTACTTACTGTTATTTAGCTTCTTATTAAATGCTCTTTTACTTACTGTTATTTAGCTTCTTATTAAATGATCTTTACAATTCCATTACCGTTTTATGAAACATTCATTAGTTAAACCAAAACCTGCTTTATGCTAAAAATGATATTAGTGTAGAAACTTGTTATCCTTGTTCTAACCATACATTTACTTTATTTCTATACGCTAAAGTCTTGCGAGTACATACATGTACTCACGGTTGCTTATTCTAAACAATATAGATAATGGTATGGAAGAATGCCCCAACGACTTGTACTTTACTCCGGGGTCCGACGATTATGTTGATGGATGAACTTGGGCTTTTTCAAGTCAGTAGCCGATGGGTTTATGGATGGGCATACAGATGTCCTACTTTTTGTATATGTTTAAATTCCACTGCAATTTACTTACGGCTCGGGAGAGGGAGGAGGGCACCACCGAGGGTAAGGGCGCTAGCTAGGGTTGCAAACTGAGTGTGTGGGACTTAGTGAATGGCAAGCATGGGGGCTAGGGCACGACAAGGGGCTTAGCATGGCACGTAAGGGGGTTTGCCCATCCCAAACAGTTCTGGGCTTGAACCATCTGGGATAAAGTCATCCTAGACAGTTCAAGCCCAGAACCATCTAGGATAAAGTCATCTCAGACGGTTTAGGCCTAGAACTATATATCTAGGATGACCCATTTTATTCTTTTTTTTGCCATCAATATATATTTAAGTTCGTGTCATCTGTACAAACATATATGTCATGTATTAAAATTAATTATAATACATACATCTCATTAATTATAATACATACATCTCATTTAATATAATGCATACATCTGATTAATTTTAATCAAAGCATCTCAGTAATTATAATTAATGCACATCTCATTAATTAATACATCTTATTAATTATAATACAGGAACACTTGATATAAACATGATGACCTCATGACAACTCCACTTATTCTTTTGTACAAAAATTAGCCTTTCGCGATAATCAACATGTGTGTAGCTAGCTTCCTTAGGTTGGCCTTCCTAGATTGCGACGCCAGTACCAATAGGAGGCAACTCATCAAACTGATTGTATTCTTCCTCATCTATCACATTCTTGACTCCGACAATCCTCCTTTTTCTCTAAAGAACAATGTGGCGCTACTTGTTGGATGGTATTTGACACGTTCGAGGTCCACAATTGTGATGCCGTACCTTTCAACCTTCATGTGCTATAGGTTAACCCAACGGCAGCGAAATAAGAGGATCTTGAATAGTACGTAGTTGAGCTCCCAAATTTCCTCAATGAACCCATAATACGAGCTCCTCGTCGATCTAGCGGTATTCAGCGCATCATTGCAAACACCACTATTCTGGTTTGTACTTTTCATGTCCTGATCTCTCGTGTAAAATATGTACCCATTTAAGTCATATCCTTTACATGTTACAACTGTAAATGCTGGCCCTTTTGCCAACCATGTCAGCGTATCACCTGATGAGCTTCCAGTAATGGGTTGTCGCTCCTTGAACCATCTGTTGAACTGAAGGTTATGCTATCTGATGATCCAGTACTCATGCCGTGTTGGATTCTCTTGCTAGAGCTAGTTCTTGTGCTCGTCGATATACGAGGCCACAACAGCCATGTGTTGCAAAACTGTGAAATGGGCTTTTATGCACGCAACTAGATTAGGAGTGATTGCTTTCCTTCCGATGGTCCTAATGCCCTGAAGTCTCCCCTCATGGTGGGATCGAGACACACCTATCGGTTCGACCTGAGCCATGTAATCCACGCAGAATTCGATGACCTCTTCAGTTGCATAACCTTCGATAATGCTACCCGCTGGTCGAGATTGATTCCGTACGTAGGACTTGAGAATTTTCATGTACCTCTCGAATAGGTACATGCTACATAGGAACACAGGCCCGCACATATTTGTCTCCATCACAAGGTGAACAATGAGATGGACCATAATATAGAAAAATAACGGAGGGAAATACATCTTAAGATTACATAGAATCATTACCACCTCGGCATGCAGAGCATCTAGTCCTTCGGGTTCGATAACCTTCTGATCAATGTGTTAAAGAAATAACACAGCCTTGTGATTATCTCTCAGATCTTGCTCAATAAAATACTTCTAATTGCCAAAGGGAGCCTCTGGGTAATAAGTACATGATAATCATGAGACTTCATACCAGTTAAACTCAAATCTTGTATCAAAACAAGTCTCTTCATGTTGGACGAGTAACTAGACAGAACTTTCACACTATGCAAGCACTGGTACAGTTCGATTCTCTCGACCTTGGACAGAGTGTAACAAGCAAGTTTGCAGTTTGTTCAGCCTTTATCGGTCTTTTTCAGTGCTAACTCAGGTTTGATGCCCATATCGAAAAGTCTAGCCGTGCACTGATACCGTCCTTTGCTTTACCCTTAATGTTCAGTAAGAGACCAATCAAGTTATCACAGATATTTTTCTCTATGTGCATCATGTCGATGCAGTGCCAAACTTCTAGGTGCTCCCAATAAGGTAGGTCCTAAAATATTGATCTCTTCTTCCACATATTCGTCTCACGGGTCCTTGATTTACAACCTGTCGACGTTTACTGTTGGCAATAATGATTATGGGGCTAGGCATTGGATCCAAACTCGATGGTAGCATAAGACAGGGGTTTATATAGGTTCAAGCCCTTACGGAAGAGGTAATATCCTAGTCCTGTGCTCTGAAATTATGATGGTCTATCTTAATGCTAATGATTTGATGATGATGTTCCCCTCCTTATATAGTGGAGGGGCGCGGTTACAAGGAAGAGTCCTGGTCAGTTACAAGATGGAGATTCTATCTCTATCCTTTCCCGCCAAACCTATTAATAACCAGAATTACAATTGTATCTTTCCTATTCAAGGTTGGTTTCTATCTTTAGCCCTTCCTGGTTGGATACGCGGTTGCAGTCTGGGTGGTACCCGTCTTTGGGTAGTCGACTCGGCCCGTCCCCTCTTGGGTGATCCCCGCGGCCCACCATGTAGATACCCAGGGTCCATGTACTCCACAGTAGCCCCCCGAGTGCTTTGCAATTGAGTTGCCGCCTTTCTGGTCGAATCCCAACAAAGTCATGCTTCGTGTCGAATGCTTCCAGTTCTTGACGTAGCTTCCCGACATGTTTTCTTTCCATACCGAGTGCTCTGCTGCAGGCAAGGAGATCGTGAAGGACTCACTAGAGCTCCACGTGTATGAATTTCCGAGCGGTACCCAGCCCAATCATTGGGATACTGGCAGTTGGCCCAGCATAGGGCATACCATTGCTCAAATAGGCTTTAGCCGAGTGGTACCTATACCCGTTTGTCGCGGTGTACAACTGGCGGCCTATCATGGGGCGTACTCTGGTTTGGCTGAGTGGTACCTGCACCCGATTGTTGCGGTGTACAGCTGGCGGCCCATCATGGGGCGTACCCTCGAAATCAACTCGTGATATCCGATTTCGACTTGTGCGGTAACCGGCAATCGACCCAACATGGGGCATATTACGAGAAGACATCTTAATTTGGTTCGGTAGGTACCCAAATCCTGCTTGACACGGTGACTGGTAGGCGGCCCATCATGGGGCATACTATATCCCAAACTAGATTTGGCCGAGCAGTACTTGTGCCCAAACGTCACGGTGCACAGCTAGCGGCTCTTTTAGAGAGTACCCTCGAAACCTAGGCTGGGCCCAAACGTTATGCAGAAGTCAAAACGCTTTTCCTGCTCAAGGCAAAATCCAGTGCCGCTCCCTTTAAATACAAGACTTAATGCGAGCAAAGGATTTTACCCTCCGCTACGCACACTTGCCTCTTCGTCTTCTAAATCTTGAAGCGTGTTCCGCCGCTAGGGTTAGCCGCCGCCATGCTCCAGATCCTGCGCTGACACCGGCCCAATCCTTGAATAAGGATGGTGCGGGGGTGGAATGCCGATCGACTGGCACTTGGCCATAATTGCTTCGCCGCGTCCCAAGAAATCCACTTCGAGTCAAATTTTGGGCGCTGTTCATATTCGATTCGATTTCCCATGCCGACATGTCCTCGAAATCATTTCAGCTTTTTTGCTCTGGCTATATAAGGGCCTCACCACAATAGGAGCAATCACCCGCTTTCGAGTCTCCATTTCTCCAGTGATCTTCGATTCTTTCAGAAATTTCCAATAGCATCTCCTTCTAGCTTTGCCCCGCCCGTCGATGAAGCACCGCCGCCTCCACCACCACCAGCAGTGTTAGTCTTTGTCGCTGAGGCTCCAATGCCACCGCTCATCGGTGAAGTGGTGGAGAACCCTTTCAACCTTGAAGAAGAAACGTCGGCGGCGCCTGCTGACGAAGAAGATCCACTCGCCGAGCTTTGGGCTGACTAGACCTTGCTCTTGCCAAAGTCGCTGAGCAAGGAACTGCCGCCCGCGAAACTGCCACTGTCGCCGTACTGATCGGAGCCGTCCCAGCCATCGCCGAGGTTGCTGATGTCATCATCGAAGCGTTGGCCCGTGCGCGTCGCACCTAAATTTAGTAGCCTTGAAATCATGTAAATGTAGAACTTAGGCAATGTAAAAACATTCATTCGGACGTGATGTCCGACTGGTTTATATATATAATTTTAAACCTTTTTACTCCTTTTCCCTTATTGATTTTAAATTCGTCCGAGTGATTTAACTCTTTTTGTTTAAGCACTTTGCCTGACTAATCTAGCCC
Source organism: Guadua angustifolia (assembly GCA_036346375.1). Classification (NCBI taxonomy): domain Eukaryota; kingdom Viridiplantae; phylum Streptophyta; class Magnoliopsida; order Poales; family Poaceae; genus Guadua; species Guadua angustifolia. The sequence continues at coordinate 17,532,259 of CM070517.1, forward strand.
CCGAGCGTCGGGAGTCGGCTCATGGCTCTTTCTCTCACGCACGCACTTTGAGTGACTAAAGTTCACTTGTTCATGGGGTCAGAGCTTCACTACTCGAAATTAACGCACTCGGATTCATTTGCAATCGTTAAGAAAAAGAAGCAAACACGACTCAGAAAAAAATGTGCGCATAGGCGCACACTATTAGGTGTAGCCCCCGACTTACTGCTTAGTTGGGAAACAACTAAGTAGCAAGTCAAGAAAGCCAACAATTTTATTTATAATGACATAATTAAGTACAAAGTTTAAGTGTAAAAGCGACTTAGCTGCTCTTTGCTCCATGTGTTGCTGACGATCGTGCTGTCCTTGCTCATGGTGTAGGCTTGTAGCCGAGCCGTAGGTGACGCTCGTGGCGTAGGCGTAGGCTTATAGCCAAGCCATAGGTGGTGCTTGTGGCGCAGGCGTAGGCTTGTAGCCGAGTCGTAGGTGGCGCTCGGGGCCGACCGCAGTCCACTACCACGACCAGCTCCTCACCCTTCCGCTTATTGTCCTTCTGTTTGAAGGACTCAGCGTGGTCCTTTTTGTCTTTCTGTCGTGGATGATCGTCCTAGCGCTTGGCTAGGGCATCTGAGGCCGTGGCGTGGCATTCTGCCATAGCAAACATCTCCTTTACCGTAGTCGGCGGCTTCTGGGACATCTTTTTGATCAGGTCGGTGTTGCTGACTCCCTTTTGAAAAGCGCTATGACGACCGCATCCGAGACGTCCCGGATCGTGTTTTTCTTCTGCATGAAGCGTCGGATGAATTCCCGAAGAGACTCATTCTTCTTTTGATAGAGTTGATATAAGTCCCACGGAGTTCAAGCCTCTCATAGGTGCCCTAGAAGTTTGCGATGAATTGCTCACAAAGATCTGAGCTGATGGGGTGAGCGTGACCGGCAAGTAGTTTGCCATCACATTGTGGTCGCCTCCGCTGCCTTGACTACGAGGGCGTAAACCTGCATCCAAGCCTCTGAGTCCCTCTCCCCGTCGAACTTGACGATGCCCTTAGGGCTGAAGCCTTTGGGCCATACCACTCGGTGGAGCCGAGCGGAAAAGGCACGGACCCCATCAATGGATCCTTCATTGCGCCATAGTGGAGACCGGCGTGGCGGAGTTCTGACTCGGCGGTCTTCATCATCATGCCGGCCACGGTGGTGGTGGTCCCTGCTATCGTCGCGGTTGTCTCGGCCATCATGGTCAATGCAGAAACACTCGTAGTCGTCATCATGTTGGCGCTGTTCATCCTCTTCTCGCTCACGCCGCCTGGCATTAAGGTCCGAGCAGAGGTCACGGTTGAGATTCCGACGGGTGTCTTCATCATGGTGGGATGCGTGCCAACTGCGTGCGGTCCGACTGCTAGCGGTCTGAGCGACTGCGCGAGTGCAGGAGTGCAACATCCCCATTGGATCTCCTTGGTTGTGCTGAATCGCTGCCGCCGTCACCATGGCCTTAACTTGGGCCACGATCGAGGCAGCCGGACTATCGGCTCCGAGCATTGGGCCCAGGGTGTCGAGGAGCATCTTGGAAGCGATGATGTTCTGCTGTGGCGTATGGAAAATAGCTTGGTCCTCCATTCTTGCCTACAAGATGTCCTCGTTGACATTGTGGGCTCGGACTCTGAGAGACTGCATGCGCGCTTCTTGGGCCTCACGGTAAAGACGATCTGCCTCTGCATCTTCTTTAGCATCCCGTTGACATTGAGGTTCAGTCCGCTGGTCTTCAATTAAATAGATGCTACGGAAACCATGACAACTCCCCACGCTGCTCTCCAACTCGGTCTCCGATCCAGAGGAGTGAAGAGGAGATAGATCGAGTTGATCTTCGAATCCGAGCAATTGCTGCTAATGACGCTCACCACCCGTGATTCGTCCTTGGCTGGGACCTCACCGTATTTGAGTCGGGAAGTAAGCCCTCGGCTTACTACTCGTGAGTAGATGGCCGCGGCGTTCCCCAACCCGAACGGGAGTGTGAGCGAGATGCCGTTAAAATCCTTCCCAGATTGGATCTGGTCTGAATCCGAGAGAGCGAGCATGTCGAGGTTGTCGGCGATGAAGTCCAGGCTCCCGAAACGAAAAACTGGCCGGGAGTGAAGGCGATGGTGATTCCGTTGATTGCTGCCATCGAGCTTGATGAAATTGATCTTCGTGCTCCCCCTACCTGGCACGCCAACTGTCAAAGTTTGTTGTCGGTAATAATGATTATGGGGCTAGACGCTGGATCCAAACTTGATGGTAGCACAAGATGTTGTTTTATACTGTGTTTAGGCCCTCACGAAAGAGTTAATACCCTAGTCTTGTGCTTTGGAATTATAATGGTCTATCTTAATGTTGATGATCCGATGATAATGTTTCCCCACCCCCCTCTTATATAGTGGAGTGGCGTGGTTACAAGGAAGAGTCCTGGTCGGTTACAAGATGGAGATTCTATCTCTATCCTTTCCCGCTGAACTTGTTAACAACCAGGATTACAATCATATCTTTCCTAATCAAGGTCGGTTTCTATCTTTAGCCCTTCCTGGTTGGATACAGCGATTGCAGTCTGGGTGGTACCCATCTTTGGTAGTCGGCTCGGCCCGTCCCCTCTTGGGTGATCCTCGTGGCCCGCCATGCAGATACCTAGGGTCCATGTACTCCACACATCCCTTTCCTAGCGCAACATCCAAGTTCTTAACCATATCATGAACGTCTGTCCCGCTTAAAGGCTTTGGAGCTAAAGTGTCTTCGCTTGTGCCATTGAATTGTTTCTTTATCTTGCGGTGTGGGTGATTCCTCCGAAGTAACCTACGGTGACGCATGTACATGGTTTTGCGTGAATGATTCAGCCACACACTCTCGTGTCATCCAAGCAGTGAGTACATGTTTTGGCTCTTTTTGTACTCTGCCCCAACTGGTTAGTAAGGGTATGATAATCATTTATGGTACAGAATAACAGGTAGTGCAAAGTGAAGTATACTCATTTGTGAGCATCCCATATATTCACACTAGGAGCCCACAATGTGTTCAGATCTTCCACCAATGGTGCTAGGTACACATCAATATCGTTCCCGGGTTGCTTTGGGCCTTAGATGAGCATAGACACCAATATGTACTTCCGCTTCATAGACAACCAAGGAGGAAGGTTGTACACATAGAGATTCATGGGCCAAGTACTATGACGGCTGCTCATGTTACTAAAAGAATTCATTCCATCCGTACTAATCCGAACCTTATATTCCTCGAATTCGCTGTGAATTCTTCAAACCCCCTATCGATGTTTCTCTACTGCATGGAACCAGCATGGTGTCTAATCATTACATCGTTCTTACACTCATCCGAGTGTCACCAAAACAATTTTGCCTCTTTTGGGTTCGCAAACAAACACTTCAAATGAGGAATTATAGGCAGATACCACGCCACCTTAGCGGGAGATCCTGCATTCACCTCCATGCCTTCGTCGTCATCATCTGATCTATCTTTACGCTTGTACCGGGATGCGTTGCACACCGGACATACATGCAAGTTTGCATACTCTTTGCGGTAGAGGATACAGTCATTTGAACATATATGTATTCTTTCTACTTCCATTCCTAAGGGACAAAGATCCTTTTTGGCTTTGTAGGTGGTTGTCGATAACTCGTTTCCCTCTGAAAGCATATCCGCTAATAGACCTAACAGCGCCATGAAACTCCTGTTGGACCAACCGTTTCTTGCTTTTAATTTCAGCAATTCTAACACGGACGACAACCTTATGTATTTGGTCATGCGACTCAGGAACAAAGGTTCTCTGAGTCATCTATCAATCCCTGAAATTTTACATACTCCCATTCATCACGGTCACCTTCTGCATCCCGTAACATCTGATCCAGATTGTCATCGTGAAACCTATCCTTGTCGAAAGCATAGTCAATATCATCTGAAGTATCGTTGACTTTATTGATGATATCCAGAGTATCATTGACTTTGTCGACGACGGTAGTACTACTTAGTCCTCGCGTAATCTGCTCTTCATCATGACTGGTCCAACATGTATACCCCCTTTTGAAACCCCGTAGAATCAAGTGTGCTTCGATCTGCGCTGGGTTTTGAAACATCCTCAGATTCTCAAATTAAATGCATGGACAAGACATAAATTCCACCCCTTTGTTCAACATATGTTCCTCTGCAGCTCTTCTAAAAGCGGAGACATCATTAATGTACTCGGTACTCGCACGGTTCTCAGCGTACATCCAGCTTCGGTCCATCTATGCTATATATGTAACAATATATGTTAAATGATGAATTAAGTACTCTATGAGTGTTCATGCGCACATATACTACATATAGGCTACATTTTAACTTGCCGATTAACTTATATAGCCCCTAACATAAAAAAGAACGAATGGATATATAAACATATACATGTAAACTACATCTTCAGTGTAATGCAATTAGAACTAATTACTAATTTAGATCAAAAAGAACAAATGGATCTTAACAAAGCTATAACAAATGTGCCTACTTTACATCACATAGAACAAATGTATCTACAACAAGCTAGATCTAGAAATTAATCAACTTCATTTCCCTCTTTACCAAACTAGATCTTAAATATAATACAAATTTGAACCAATTACTACTTTACATCACAAAAAACAAATGTATCTACACCAAGCTAGATCTAGAAATTAACCAACTTCATTTCACTCTTTACCAAGGTAGATCTTAAATATAATGCAAATTTGAACCAATTACTACTTTACATCACAGAGAACAAATAGATCTACACCAAACTAGATGTAGAACCCAGCTTCATTTCCCTTTTTACCAAGCTAGATCTAAAATATAATTCAAATTTAAAGCAATTACTAAACTTAGATGATCTAGAGCACAAGGATCTACAATTACACCTCCAAATCTATGGTCTCTTTTTCTAGAACACCTCTCAATCGCAGCCACCTAAAAAATATCTAGGAAACCCTAAAAATACAGAGGAGATTGAGACTCTCTATTCTCATATATTTAGTAGAAGGGAACATCACAGACGGTTTGTGGATAAAACCGTCTGTGATGATCTAATCGCAGACAATTTTATCCACAAGCCGTCTGTGATGTCACTTGACATCGCAGATGGTTTGTGGATAACTGTCTACAATTATATCATCATAGACGATTTTATCCACAAATCGTCTATGATGTCCCCCTTCATCTTCCCAAGACAGGCGCAGTGTTTCGAGTTGATCGTTTCGTATTCCGAGAGAATTAAACCATGTGTTCAAATTCCACTTTGAAGACCGTGTTTCAGGCATTTTGTTTCCCCAATGCAGATTGTTAATTGCACTTCCACGATGATATATATTGATCAATCAATAGCATTCCACATTCCCTCCGACGCCGCCATGAGCAACAAAAAAGACATCCCCTCCTCTGAAGGCTCCACCGCCCGGCCTCCGACGACAGCTCCGCCACTACCACCGCCTTCGCCTCTAGTACCGCCGACTAACCCTCCACCACCGCTATCGTCTTCGCCTCCGAGACCCCTGCGGCAATGGTTGCAGCACCACACTGGCGCCATATCAATGAATCCACCTGCTAGTTCGTCGCTCGCCGCCTCGGGCAGTACCGCTCCCTCCACCTCAAGTGTCATCATTGGGCAGAAGCGTCTGCTGCCAACATCCTCCTCCTTCTTTGATGACGACGATAGTTACAACTCCTCGGAGGGCTATCGTGACGACTGGAAGCTGGAGGATGACCCAGACAGAGCCGGTTCGAGCGAGGGCTCGACAGTCACAGCAACGACTCCGATGATGATGACGACTCCAGCGACGACGATGACCAGATTGACTAAGTAGTATTTTCCAGTAGTTTTTCCCATCCAGGAGTCTTATGTAGAAAAACTTTTGTATATTGTGATGCACGCAAGAAGCTTGTTCTTATATATAATGCAAGAAACTAGTGTGTGTGTGTGTGTGTATAATGCATGTTTCGCGCATTTTGCTGTTTCGAAGTATTCACTGACAGTTGGTGCTCAACATTCATTTATCAGAATTGATCATCACAGACGGTTTGTGGATAAAATTATCTGTGATATTTCCATCTGTGATGATCCGACATCACAGATAATTTCAGTCACAAATAGTCTACGACATGTCCGAAACACACCACATACGATTTTTATAAAAAATAGTCAAGTGATGACGTGTCTAATATAACTCCTTTTATAATAGTGAAAGCTGACAAAGAAAGTAATGAGATGGTGAGATAACAGAGATAGAACGGTATACTATCGACAAACAGGTTTGTGGTAGTTTTCCTGCAATGTCAGCAAACTTTCCAACCAAAAAGCATTCCATCTCACTGAGACCATGCATCTTTTTTTAGCTACCGTAGGAAGAAACTTCTCGATTTCTCAAAGTAAAAATAAAACGGACAGCAGTGAGACCCATAAACCTACTTTTTTTAGAAATATAAACCCACTGTTTCTTCCCACAAATCATCCTAATTCACTGTCCCAACACATTTTATTGGCCAAGTTTTGTTCCTTGTATTATTAGCAGCTGTCAGTATGCGCTCACTAAGAGAAGGGTATGGTTGGCTAAGACATTATATGAAGCTAATAGCACTATAGCTAGGAAGCTTCACGTGAATATGCTTGGCTAAGACACGTGATTAGCTATATCCAGAAGTCATGTAACAATAACACCGTTGATACTCTCACAATTATCTATGAAGTTAATGCTGCTTGTGTTGTACAAATGTAAATGGGTTATGTTAAGAATAATATCCCGGAGCATATTACCACTAAACATTTTTATCATCACGAACTCCAGAAAAACGGTGAGGTGAAGATCTTGCAAACTAAGTTGTGAAAATTTAGCTGATTTATTTACTAAGTCTTTGTCAACATCTAGTTTCTAAAGATGTGTACATAAGGGTAATTGGAATGAGACGATTTAGAGAAATACAGAGTTTAGAGGGAGCAAATCATTGAACCATAATCCTTAGTACGATCATGAAGATAACCTTAATTTAGAAGATTATAAATTATACTTTTTTCCTTAGTGAGTTTTTAATGAAGTTTTCTCACATCGAAGTTTTATTAAGGCAACAAGTGCAACACAATATGCGGATGCAATGTACTCTTTTCTCTCCCTTTTTTCCCACTGAGTTTTTAGGAGGAATTTTTTACAAGTCATATATGCAGCATTCGCCCAAGGGGAACTTGAGATATGATCATACTCTATCTCTTATGTGGGCGAATTCGAAACCACCATTGAATTGATTTTTGACTATAAATACATCACCTCATTGTATAAGAGAAATCATTCTATAATCAATAAAGATAAATGTGATTGTTCAATTTACTCGATAGATGCATTGTGATTGATCTAGGGCAATCGTCATCCTTTTTCAACACCTTCCTTCTCATTCAGTTGCAGCCCAAAGGAAAAAACAACCGACGTGTAAAGATTCTACAGATAAAAAACAACTCAGAAAGAAGTATAGAAAAGACAACTGGATTTGGATTCTAGGAGAGATAAGAAAATCAAGATCCTTCTTACGAGTTATATATGGATGGGAATCGACCCAATGTGTGTGTATGTATGTGTGTGTATATATATATATGTGACTTCCTTCGTGTCTTGTTCTGTTCCTAGCTTTCTTTTTTTCGGTGGCGCAGCCCTTCCTTGTATGTATGTGTGTGTATATATATATGTGACTTCCTTCGTGTCTTGTTCTGTTCCTAGCTTTCTTTTTTTCGGTGGCGCAACCCTTCCTTGCTCATGTCCCTGCACCAGGGTATAAATTTTTGGCGAAATCTCAGATTTCGGGACAGGGCAAAATTTAAATTACAGGGCGAATTTAAAATTTTGAAAAAAAATTGAAATTGCTACAGTAATATCGGCAAAATTTTGGATAAATTGGGCGAAATTTCAGGAATTAAATCTGGATTTAAAAGTTTTACAGCCGGATTGGACTGGAATTGCATCAATAATTCATAAGAAGATGATCTTTGATGATAATTTGTGAAAATAGTTATTTTTTGAGACATTTTGAAATTTTGGTAGAAACACTGACAGAATTTTATAAAATTGAGTAAGCTTTTTCATACTATGAAAAATTTATGGTACCATTTTAAAAAGTCTAGGATCATACATAATTTTTTTTAAAATATTTTAACTTCATTTGTTATCTTTTAAAAATAAAAAATAGAATTAGCATAAATGAGGTAGTAATCATGTCAGAATTTTATAAATTTTTTCAAGTTTGATCATGACCTAGAATTTTTATGAGAGATCAATAATTCCCTCATAAATATTATGTGCAAGTTTCCAAAAATTTCAACCTGTTTGATTGCTCAATCAAAAATTATATATGGTACATGCACGCGCTCTGAAGTCCGAAAACTGCGAAGTACCATGTTCACATTTTTTGGAAACTTTTTATGGTTGATCATGATCTAAAAATTTTATGACAACATCATTGATACTTTTTGAAGATATAAAATTTTTTTGTAATTTTTGCTTGCTTGGAACAATGCAAAAAAAATACTGTGAAGTAAAACTTCCACATTTTTTGAGAATTTGTTATGGTTGATCAGGACCTAAAAATTTTATGAGAATATCATCAATGCTTTCTGACTATCTACAAAAATTTTCATAATTCTTTAAAGCCTAGAACTATGCAAAAAAATAGTTACAAAAACAAGCATGGCTAGGACTTGAACCTAAGACCTTATGTTCGCTAACTTTGAGATTTACCACTGAGCTAGAAGTGTTGGTGTATCATATGATTGAGAATTAAATATTTCCCTGCATGTGACACACTGTTGTTTGAATGTCCCTTAATCATTGGTGCCTAGCTGCCTGCTTCACAAACCACATCATTCAGGCATCATCACTTTCCTCTCATTCTTCACCTCTACCTATACTAAGCTCACCAGTGCTCTTCAATCCGGGAAGAATCCGGCTGAATCCGGCCATCTCCGGCGAACAGCAATCACATTTCGTTGACTAGAAGCGAAATTTCAGCCCGTCCGACCGAAATTTCTGGACCGTGAAGCGAAATTTCGGGCCAACTTAAAATCTTTGGTGAGACTTCTTCCTTGATTTGCATGGCAAATTTCGTCTCTCTTATCTTTGTCAGTATAGCCTTTCCTCTAGTTTGAAAACATAAAAGGACATTCTGCTTTGGTATTTACTGAAGAAAGAAATAGCGATGGTTTGAACTTTATATATGATGCTTCCCCGGCTACATACATGTTTAAGTTTGCCCAGCTTTTCTTTATCACTGGTGGCCTTTTTGTACATACATTTACTAGTACTTGTTTGCTTCTTGTTCATTAGCACTTAGCTAATCCGGCCGGCTTCCTGATCAATCTTTTAAATTATTCAATGTAGCTAAAGAATTAATGGCTTTAGTAAAGGGTCAAGTAGAAAGTGACACATATCATAGATAAGAATGGTATGCTTTCAAAGAAGTCATTTCAGAGAACAAGAAAATAAAAGGTAGCATGCAAAAGAAGAGAACATACAGAAGGACTTTGTTACACAGAAGGCATTTAGTAATTAGCCATGTATTCACATATATGTTAAGTGTTACAAAATGGAAATATTTTACCAAATTTATAGCACTGACAGAACCTAAATTTAGTATTAGTTTGTTGGGTCTCAACAGTGGGAAATCGAATTTATAAGTTTGAATCATAGCTATATTGTCATACAGCTATTTTGTGTTGGGTGTTTCTAATTTTCTCACATTACCTCATTGTGATCATTGGTATATTTTGTGTTCCGTTGCAGGCTCTAGTGATGGCAGATCGTGAGGGTACCGTATGGGAGCACAGAGAGCGCATCGGCCTCAAGTCGAAGTGTAACTATTGCAGTCATGTCACGAAGGGGGAGAGGCGACACGTTTAAAGCAACATCTGGCTGGCCGTGTTGCCAATGTGAAGGCCTATCTCGGCGTGCCTAAAGTGGTTAGGCAGGCCATGCTCGCGGACCTCCATGGATGTTGGGAGAAGAAGAAGGAGAAGGAGGCAGAGCGGCTCCGTAAGGAGGAGGCTTCCGACAACTAGGACACCTTCGCCAATGAGTACCATACCTAGCAGAAGTAGCTCAAGATGGCCTTGAGCAAATCAAGACAAGGAAGCCAAACGACCATCGATGTTGACCTTGCACAGAGTAGCTCCCCGCAGCAACGCTGTATTGACACTGCATTCAAGAAGGGTCAAAGGCATAGTCTAGGGAGTGCATGGTTCAAGTGGTTACATGCTAATGCAATCCCAGGAAGGAAAGTCGACTGCACGTATTTCGCAAGTATGAAATGATTGTATGGTCGTAAGTTACAACTTGTGTGATGATTGTACTAACCTCTTATGCCCACAATGGTCAGGTGCAATCAAGCTGACACAGGAATTAGGCCAGGGGTTCGTGCACCACGGGGCTACGAGAGAGATGGAAAGTGCCTGAACAAGAACAAGTAGGAGATTATTCATTACCTTCGGAAGTTCAAGAATGACTGGGCCACATTTGGTGTTATAGTCATGTGTGACGCCTGGACTGGGTCTACTCAGCAGAGCATCGTCAACTTCATGGTGTACTGCAATGTGGTCATGTTCTTTCATAAGACCATCAATGCATTAGGTCCAACATTCAGTTTAGTTTTTACTCTTCCATAAGACTGTCAATGCCACATGTACTAACTGATAGTTTGTTCATTCGCAGGGAAGGTCCAGGACCACAAGTACCTACTAGGCAAGATAACAAAGGTCATAGCTGAGGAAATTGGGGCAGAGCATATCGTACAAATGGTTACTAACAATGGTGCCAACTTTAAGAAAGCATGCTAGATGTTACGGTTGCAATTCCCACGAATTATATGGCAGCCATGCTTAGCACACACTGTGAATCTTATGTTGAAAGACGTATGTGATGTCCTAGAAATCAGACAGGTTGTGGCACAGGCCAAGAGAATTTACAGATTTATGTACAACCATAAAAATCTGCACGAATAGATGTGACAATATATTGGTGGAGAGTTGGTAAGGCCAAATGCCACTAGGTTTGGTATGACCTTTGCTTTTCTGGACAGCTTTCACAAAAAAGGAGAAGTTTCAAAGAAGGATAACACATTCTCGATTTGACAGACTAGCGGTGTGGGCCGGATGGCGAGAGGGCAACATCATATGACCACCTCGTTGGCCAAGAGTTTTGGGAGTGGATGAAGTGAACTGTTTTAGCTGTTGAACCCTTGTACAAGATGTTGAGGTTCGCAGACCAAGATAAGTTACCAACGATCAGTAGTATCATGATGCAGTATGCAATTGCGCGGAATGAGTACAACAATAGGCTGCGGGAGCACGAAGACCATTACAAGATATTCCTAGAAGTCCTAGAATAGAGGTTTGCTGAAATGAGAGAAACCACATTCATGCAAGCAGGTCAGTGACATTAATATGTTTAATTCTATTATGCCAACTATGCAATGTTCTCATGTGTGATAAGCGAAAAGTAAAATCCCCTAGTGATGATGAGGCTATTGTCGGCAGTGATAATGAAACAGAAACACCTTCTGATAATGAGCAGTGCCTTGATAGTAGCTCCGCAACACCGACAGACTCCCCCGGTGATGATGGGACAGAAACTGATTGATATACTATGCGTATTCGTTCACAGCCACAATCACCACTAGGATCACAACAGAGGGTTAGCTCACAAAGGCAGACCCGTAGTAAGGGGAAGGGTGTATCGAGTGGTGGAGGTGGGCCAAGTAGCACAGCCACAGGATGACGCAGGCTCATAGTGTAGCAGCCAGTCTTCCAGCCATTTGGGCTTCCCAACTGAGTTTAGTGGGTACAATTCAATGTCATATGGAGGGGATCAGGGATGGATACGGTTACAAACAGAGTTATGACGGATCTAGCATCTCTTGGTCGTTTAACTACACTGATCCATACACCGATCCGTACGTATGATACTTATCTGTCAGTGTCAAGTACCTATATCAGTCCGAGAATTATAGCAGATGGCTTGCTCATTATGAACATTGGAAGTCTACTTGGCTACCGCGTGACATGATATGGGAAGAGTACAAGCAACTGCACAAGAGGAGGTATCATGAGGTCATTGTTGATAACAACGAGGTAGAGTTTCAACCACAGGCGTACTACTACTCATAGGTATGTGATGCAAATATACATTAATTTTATTGTGATGTAAATATATGATAAATTCTCATATGTATCAATTTTATTTCGTGCCTATTAACTGTTATGCAATCTTACAAGATCCCATAATCATACTTAAGTTATCTATCAGCAGGCCATTGATATATGTATTATCTGAGAGATGTATATTTATATATAATTTTGGTGAGTTCTGTTGTTGCACTCATGTTCTCACAGTTTATCGCCCTTCGTTGTATGCATATACAAAGTAAGTTCTGATGCGACTTTGGGTCCCGATCTTTCGATGAGAGGAGGGTAACTATCGATTTGGTAGGAATTGATGTTGACGGCCCGACTACAACCGTCCAGGACGATGCGCCTTAGCAACCGATACACCAACTCCAGATGGTTATTGATCTCGCCGAGACGCGATCAACCTGACCACGAAGGTCATTGTTCTTGCAAGCAATCGAAGAACATAGCAAGAACAAAATGAACAACCAACTAAATTGGCAAATATGTATTAAGCTCAAATATGAAAGAAACACAAACGGTGGGGTTACGTCAGAACGATAAAACAACAGCGGTCTAGTCGACACGCTGCGTGATTATCGGTATGTAGCAAAGGCTAGACATAACTAAACAAAACCCAAGTCCTAGATGAGGGTTTGGGTGCTTATTTATACTAGAGGAACAGGAGGGGGCCTTCCATAGTAAAGGAAATCTAATACAACTCAAATCCAAAACACCAAGTCTTCTTTGACTCGAGTTTGACTCGGACTGGAAAAGCAATGTGTGGTTTTAGGCAGCTTCCGGACGCATCTGAAGGAATTTTGAGGTGAGGCCGGATCCTTTGGAAAGTAGACTCCGAGATCTTTCAAACGTGTACTCATGGGCCTCCAGACTCCTCCGGAATCAAAAGTTATGGCACTTTAAAGTCAGTGCTGTTTCTGAGTTCGAATTGGACTCGAACTCGGACTGAAAAAGTGTTCTGGATTATTTTGCGTTTTCCCGCTGACTCGAAGGGAATTTTGAGGTGATCTCAGATCCGTTTGAAAGAGGACGACCAGGGCTTTCGTTCTTGTACTCATAGACCTCCAGAAGCCTTCTGGAACAAAAGTTATGGCCGTTTGAATTTGACCATCTCTGGGAGTCCGAAGCTGATTCCAATTTGCTTTTCCCTCCGGACGCGAACTCCCTTGTGGTTTGCAAGTCTTCCCCAAGGTTCCTAAGAATAATCAAATCATCACAAGTATTAAATAGCATTCCATTCATATTATCACTAATGGAAAGGCTGTGGAACGCATTCACCTGAAGATTAAACTGTCGTGCGGGAGCCCGAGTAACCGGTCCTTGTATAATAGCAGCGGGTTCAAATTGATGTGTAGATGTGGTTATATCCATGGAAGTGATGTCCTCATCATTCTCCCCTTCTTGCATTTGAGTCGTCCTCGACTCAAGCTCACCCTTTTGGACGTCTTCAGCACAAAACATCCTCATATAGGATCTGCATTTATTTAAATAAAATAATAGCTCTGCCTCTTTATATATTTTAAATACAAGAAAAATATTTAGAGGATTCACCTGATAATTATCGATATAGCTCAAGACCTCTTTCCAACATATAATGGCCTGATGATTAATCTGTCGTGCGCTTCGAGTCATCGGTCCTTGGACTATTGTAGGATCGGCTCCTTGGTGAGTTGTAGTAGGCGTGGTTGTATCAAAAGAGGTGATGTCCTCATCAGGAGGTGGCCAAGGTGGCGGCCTAACTGCTGGAGGTGAAGGTCCCATGCCCAGAAGCCTAGGCGGCGGCCAAGGTGGTAGCCGAAATGGCGTGGATGATGATGCCAAATCCAAAAGCCAAGAAGGCCAAGTGTGTGATCGCCCTAGCCAAGGTGGAGGTCGGTGAAACCTTGCAGATGAAAGCGAAGATAGTAGGAATAGCCTTGGTCATATCCATGCGAACATGGTCTCATCATTCTCCCTTTCTTGAATTGGAGTTGTCCTCGACTCCATCATAGTCTCTGCAAAATGTTAGTACCAATAGGGAACAAAACAATATGCACATCTTTTGCAATCAAATTGTTGGAATTAAAATCATCAACATCTATGTACTCCTTTCTTGAAAACTGTCATGTAGATTGAAAACAAAACTAGAAGTACTTGTCATGGATTGATCACATTGTTGCATATAAAATGATGGATTTGTATTTGAACAAATATAAACACGATGTACCATATAATCTCCATTTTCATTATGTTTGCCGATAATATGAAAAGTGTTTCGTGATAACCATGGCAAATCAGCATGTACAAAAAGTTTCTCCTTTAAACTATTTGGATCACATGAATGTCAAATTCAATGTAACTTAAAGTATTTGGAGAAGATATCAATCTAAACTCATCTTCTTCACTAGCAATGTGAATAACACATTTATTATCAACACAAGTGTTTGTTTTGTAAGAGAAGAAACGTGTTCATTCACTAATTATGACATGGATATAAGTGAAGCATTCTCACACAACTCTTTTTATCACAAGAGATAGCATGCACATCATCCCAGAACAATGAAATTTCAGCCATGGGTTCCACTAAAGGTTGCTCTATGACAAGATGAGTAGTGGACAATTTCAGCATATCAAAATTATTTTCACCACGTGTAAAATTAACACCTTTCACGTTACCTCCTAAAATTTTATTCATTGTTGTAGGTGTCGGGGTATCCATATCTCGTTTCATAGTCGAAGGGAATGTCTCATGCTCGACTTTCTCATCTTCCATGTTCTCAAACTCTTTTTGCTTGTCCTCTTTGTCTGCGCAAAATGTTAGCCACAAGAGGAGGTGCAGAAGCTGGCGCCTCAAGTGAAGCTAGTAGTGCATTCAAACTTTCAATACTACAAGCACTTTCCAACAATTGTGAAAGAGATCGATATGTTTGATCAATAAAAATATCCCGAATACCCTTATTAAACCCATGAATGAACCTAAATGGATAGCTTCATCACGTTCTTCTAAACCACAACGTAACAAACAAGTTTGCAATTCACGATAGTATTCTCTAACAAGATTACTCCCTTGTTTTAAGCATTGAAGTTTAGCAAGCAAACACTCAAGATAATATTCAGGAACAAATTCAAGTCTCATAATTTTTTCATGTCATTACAATTCTCGTGTTTTCTCCTTTTCTACAAACATGCTTCCACAATGTTAATGCATACCCGAAAGCACATTAGCGGCAAAACTAATCTTTTCATTTTCGACAAATTAGAAATGCTAAATTGTTTGTCTACCGCTATTTCCCAATCAATATATGCTTCAGGTCAAAGTTTCCAAAGATATCGGAGGCAATGTTATTTTGAGGTTACCGTGTTCAGGAGTAGGAGACGAAGCCTTCATGTTGTTTATGTTGCAACTCTTTTGGTTGAATCGAAGTGAACTCGTTTCATGTGGACTTGTCATGATTAGTAGATAACAAGGAAAAACAAAACCATATGTAATCCCCTATCAACTACTTATGTGGCTAAACGAGTCGCTCACACTCAACTTGTTCAATCAAGTTCTTACCAATTCTTATAACAAGAGAGCAGGAGGTGATGGCAACCGACAAGAAAATAACTTCTGGAGATAAGTGTATCGGTGCCAAACACATGTACCTGGGGTAGTAGTGTATGTGGAGCTATAGGTGGCTGAAAATAGTACAAAGGAAAAGCTAAAACCACATTAGTCAAAGCAAGTTGAATAATCGTTCAACGATGGTACCGTGCTGGTCCTAGGCCTAACCGTACTAGAGACGCGAGCCGGGACACAAACGTCGCCACGGAAATCCAACCTTCTAACTGAAAAGCAAAGGCACTACCCCAAGCTCCTTTTTTTTTTCTTTCTTTTTCTTTTAGTGCGGCTCTTTTATGTGCACTTGCCTTTTTTTTTTTTTTGCGCGGCTTTTTTTTGCACTTGTCCTTTTCTTTCTTTTCAATTTTCGGATGGTACAAAGACGGCCTAAAACTTTTACAAGGAAACGGGCCACTATTTTTCGCAAGGTCGCTCAACAACTTTAGAAACCAATGTGCTATTTTGGGAAGATTGACCAACAATTTTGGATTTTCCTTCTAGGATGAACACAACCCTAGAATTGTGATGGTGGCGGCTCTAAACAAAGAATGGTAGCACGCTGCAACTAAACCCTAGGTGACACAAGAGACAATGACGATGATGATGACAAAAGCAAAGGTGACGATAAACGTGACTCGAACTCGAAACTCTACGGAAAGACGCTAAAACCAGCACACGACACAACGATGCAAACGAAGACTCAACAAGCAAGGACTAAGTTGTAAAAGCAAAAGCTCAAATTGGTTTGGACAAAGGCAATCTAATCTACTATATTTTTTTGGTTTTCGGATCAGAGGTAAATAAATGCAAACAAGTAATCTCTCACCGATCAATCTGGCGCTCGATACCACCGATGCGACTTTGGGTCCCGATCTTCGATGAGAGGAGGGTAACTATCGATTTGGTAGGAATTGATGTTGACGGTCCGACTACAACCGTCCGTGACGATGCACCTTAGCAACCGATACACCAACTCAGATGGTTATTGATCTCGCCGAGACGCGATCAACGACCACGAAGGTCATTGTTCTTGCAAGCAATCGAAGAACATAGCAAGAACAAAATGAACAACCAACTAAATTGGCAAATATGTATTAAGCTCAAATATGAAAGAAACACAAACGGTGGGGTTCTGTAACGATAAAACAGGCGGTCTAGTCGACACGCGTGATTATCGGTATGTAGCAAAGGCTAGACATAACTAAACAAAACCCAAGTCCTAGATGAGGGTTTGGGTGCTTATTTATACTAGAGGAACAGGAGGGGGCCTTCCATAGTAAAGGAAATCTAATACAACTCAAATCCAAAACACCAAGTCTTCTTTGACTCGAGTTTGACTCGGACTGGAAAAGCAACGTGTGGTTTTAGGCAGCTTCCGGACGCATCTGAAGGAATTTTGAGGTGAGGCCAGATCCTTTGGAAAGTAGACTCCGAGATCTTTCAAACGTGTACTCATGGGCCTCCAGACTCCTCCGGAATCAAAAGTTATGGCACTTTAAAGTCAGTGCTGTTTCTGAGTTCGAATTGGACTCGAACTCGGACTGAAAAAGTGTTCTGGATTATTTTGCGTTTTCCCGCTGACTCGAAGGGAATTTTGAGGTGATCTCAGATCCGTTTGAGAGAGGACGACCAGGGCTTTCGTTCTTGTACTCATAGACCTCCAGAAGCCTTCTGGAACAAAAGTTATGGCCGTTTGAATTTGACCATCTCTGGGAGTCCGAAGCTGATTCCAATTTGCTTTTCCTCCGGACGCGAACTCCCTTGTGGTTTGCAAGTCTTCCCAAGGTTCCTAAGAATAATCAAATAATCACAAGTATTAAATAGCATTCCATTCATATTATCACTAATGGAAAGGCTGTGAACGATTCACCGAAGATTAAACGTAAAGCGGAGCCCGAGTAACCGGTCCTTGTATAATAGCAGCGGGTTCAAATTGATGTGTAGATGTGGTTATATCCATGGAAGTAATGTCCTCATCAAGTTCCTATTGACTACTCAATTGTCTGTGGAGGGTCCTATCATGATGAAAGAGGAATAAATTGAGGGCCTTATAGAGATTCCCAAAATCAGTGATGAAGCATTGCTTGAACAACTAAGGGTGCGTTTGGTTGAGTGGACAAGGGTGGATAGGATATGGCAATCCTTGGATTTGAAGTCATCCTTTTGTTTGCTTGGGTGGATGGATGGGATATGGATATCCAGTTTTTTGGAATATTCTCTCAAAATGCTGGATAGAAATATCCCCCAAAAATGTTGGACGAGCTCATCTAGTTTGCTGTATTAAGAGGTGAATTCGTTTAAATTCAAATTTCGCCAAAGTGTACTTAGTCAAATTCAATTTTCGGTCAAAATGTGGTCAAATTTTATTCAAAAATTCAAATTTTGGTCAAAATTTATAAAAAAAATCAATTTTGTCCGAAAATTCAACTTTCAATGATATTTTGTCCGAATTACAAATTTTGTTCAAAGATTCAAATTTTGTCCAAAAATTTAAATTGTGGTCAAATTTTATCCGAACATTTCAAAAAGTTCAAATTTTGTCCAAAAATTTCAAACCAAAATTCAAAACCTTGATTACAACTAGCTCATCCATCCTCATCCATCCACCCAACCAAACAAAAAATTGGCTCATCCCTGTCCACCTAACCAAACAGTCACCTAGATGACTCCATCCCATCCAGACTGGATGGCCATATCCCATCCAACCTCATCCAGACAACCAAACGCACCCTACAGGGCTTGAGAGGCCAAACTGCGGTTCAGTATATTTATTCTATTTTTCATTTTGTAATACCATGAGTATATAATGACTTCATTACATGGATTATTTAGTTACACTGCATGCCTCTTTGTTTATTGCAGATGGGATGTTCCAGCGCTTATTCATGATTTCTTACATGGATGAAGAAATATAGGTATATTCATTCCGCACTTTTAGTGGACACTAAAATCATATTGTAATAATATATATCTATACCTGTGCACATTCAAAGTCAATCATCTCCCTTTAATTTAATGTAAATCTCCTTGATGAGGGATGAATCAGTTTCAAACTTGACACTATAATTGTATAGCTTCAATATTTTCATGTCTATTTTATTTCGTGCCTATTAACTATCATGCAAATATATATTGATTGATTCCAATTATGGTCATCAAACTCAAATTCACCAAAATCTTTGAAATTTCTAACTTCACGCCTTGAAATTTTAACTTTTTGGTTTGCTCAATCAAATCTATGACTCTATATAAGCATTAAGCACTGAACTTTATTTCTTATATTTCAAAAATCAAAGAGAGCAAGAACATAAATGGTATAGTGCTTTGTAGGAATTTTATAAATTCACTGAAGTGTGATCGTGTCGGTGTTTTGTACAACCGGCAAGTAAATTTGTAAGTATAGGGGCCGCGCATTCCCTCTCCCTGAATGGTTAGACTAAGAAAGTCCAAGATGTATACTGGTTCGGACCGAATATCCCTACGTCCAGTTCGTGGTGGTGGTTCTTTATTGCTTGAGGTGCGGTGGTTTACATAGTGTTACAAGCGAGGGCTAAGGCCTGGCCTTGAGCGCTCGTCCGAGTGGGAGAGCTCGGGAGCTTGGAGAAACTAAGGGCTTAACACTGCAGGAGCGTTCAAGCTGTGGAGGCTAAGGGTGTTCGTCTGTATGTTTGATCGATTGGCTCGGATTGACTGATCCCTCTCCCTGAGGGTCCTACCTCCCTTTATATAGGCGGAGGGGGCAGGTTACACGGGAGTTTGGAGAAAAAAGGTAGGGGTATGCTACGCCCGGGAGTCCCGATCTTCGGTCTTGATGACTGACAGGTCCCTGTTCATCCCACGTCTGGGTTGGTAGACACAACGGGCTGCGTTCCGTCGAGAAGGTGTGCACCTGCCCTCTGTGTGCCTGTCAGATACTGACGTCGTCTATGCTGCACTCTAGTGTCGCCTCGGGATGGAGCGCGTCTCTCCACTGTGCCTGACG
This sequence comes from Guadua angustifolia, assembly GCA_036346375.1. NCBI lineage: Eukaryota > Viridiplantae > Streptophyta > Magnoliopsida > Poales > Poaceae > Guadua > Guadua angustifolia. Next base: position 17,551,996 of record CM070517.1, read on the forward strand.
GGGTGAAGGGACCAACGCTTGACTTTGGCGGCCTCTTGGCCACCTTGGGAAGGAGCCACCTACCTCAGCATGGCCGTCGTATCCATGGGGCAGGTGACCAGCTTGGAGCCGACTGGCGACGTGGCGGAGGCTGTTGAGTCGGAGCTCGTTGGGGCTCCGACCTGACGCCTGGTCGGAGCCTGCGGGGCGCCCGACTAGCGTCCTGGTCGGAGCCTGAGGGGGCGCCCGACTAGCGGCTGGTCGAGACCTCTGGGCGTCCCACCAGTGACCCGGCCGAGCGCCCTAGTGGGCTTGATTGAGGCCGAGGATCCTTCGTGGCCCAACGAGGCCTTTGGCCAGAGCTGGACCCAAGACGACTCACTTGGTATTCCAGCCAATATTCAATGATAATCCCATCTGTGAGGGACGGAGACTTTGGTAATACCCTCTCCAGCACTCTGCACTGCTGCCAATCTCGCTGCCATGTCCGTACGACAGAAAGAGAGAGAGACGATCTTGAAATAGATGTATACCTCGCTGTGGGGTACCCCTGGTATGAGTATTCGTCAGAATGTGATTCCAAATTTTTATGAGATCTTTAGAATTTTCTTATCACCCTTCTGTAAAATGTTCACAAATTTTAAACCTTGTTTTATCGCTAAAGCAAATCTATATATTGATTATCAAGCTTTTATCAGGACGTAGCATTGTCAGAATTTTTGGAACTTCTTCAAGTATGATAATCATATGAACCTTTTATAAAAATATTAGTGATACATCAGGACCTTCCACAAAAATTTCCAAAAGTTTCCAATGAGGTTTGAACTATTTTTCATTCTGTTCAAATTTACTAGTAAGGCTTTTATTAGGACTGTAGCACTGTCCGAATTTTTAAAAATTCTTGAATCTTTATCACAATCCTAAAATTTTATGGAAACATTAGTGATTCGTCAAAATCATGCACAAAAAATTTCAAAATTTTCTAACGTGGTTTATACCATTTTTCATTCGGTTCAAACTTGCTAGTCAACGTTTTATCTAGATAGTACCAATTTTTGAATTTTTAAAAATTTCACAGACCTGATAATCACCTAAAAATTTTATGAGAACATCTTTGATGTGCCAAGAACCTTAAAAAAAATTCAAAATTTTTTGACATTGTTTGAACCATTTTTTTATCAGTTGAATTTTGTTGAAATTTCGGGAATTTCGGCTGAAATTTTGGATTTTTGGCTGAAATTTTGGTAATAAAAAAATTAGATTTGAATTTTAAACAGATTTCGTCCGAAATAACGAATTTCGCCGAAATTTTGGATTTTAGCCACCGGTGAAATTTTATCTAAAACGAAATTTGAATCCTTGCCTCACACATTGTAGGACCTAGGGTTGGTGCTCCACGTATTAGCACCAAATTTCAAAAAAGCCCACTTAAAAATACCAACCCTAACCCTAAATCTGATATCCACAGCTTCCCGACTTCCCACCTGCTCACATGCCATTCTGCGCTTCTGCCTCTCTCCAGATCGTCGCTTCTCTCATACCTCACCGCCTCGGCAAGAAGCATTGCCTCGTTCGGCTCCCACTCCACCAGTCGCATGCAGAGTGCCCTCTGCTCTCCACCCCAGTGCTTGGCTGCAGAGCAGCCGCAGAGCTGCCCTCTGCTCTCCCCCCAATTGCATTGTAATTGTGAATTGATGATGCGAATGTGAATATGAATTGATGATGCGAATGTGATGATTGACGATAAAAATGCCTTAGAAAAGTATTGATGATCAAAATGACTTAGAAATGCATTGATGATGTGAATGTGATTATGTGAATATTGATGAAAATGCAGCATGGTTGATCAAAATGCCTTGGAAATGATGTATATTGTCGCTAAATGCCTAAATTGTATATTGTTACATTGCTAATTGTAGATTGCTACTTGTTAGGATTGTTTAGATGAAGAAATATTATTCAAAAGATGACGCTACTAAGAAAAGTTTAGCAACAGAGGGTAGCGGTGTTGAGCAAAAAAGACAACGTGTAGAGCTTAATATGGATGATATCGTTGCTGATCCGGGGCTTCGGAAGCCAATTGAAGCCAACTTAGTGGTATATTTTGTGTTATGTGAATTTACCATTCATATCGTTTGTTTTCGATTTCTGATTTACATATGCTATTTTTGTCCATGTAGGTTGCTATAATACTTTCCCAATTGCAATGAGGCGTGGAGGAATGTCACGATGATTCATTGGATTTAAGCTTCCTTAATTAGGTATTTATCTAGCTACATATGATTTTACCATATCGTTTCTATATATTGCATTTATATCGGTTATTATGGTTACTGGTTATGTAATTTTAATGTGGAACTATTAATCGTACTCTAGTGACATTTCGAATCCGTTATATATTAGCATCACTCTTACTCAATTTCTAGGTCCGCCACTGCCTGCACACACACATACATGCTACCTCCTGCGTTCACGCCCCACATGCACTCAAGGTCAAGGGCACGCCATCCCCATCCATGCGCTGGACTAACACTTGATTGCCCCCTCGGCCTCGCAGGCAGCCATGTCCGACACGCACAATTCCTGTGTTGACTGCTTCCATGTGCATGTGGCGCGCTGTCGGCCACGCCATACAAGTAGGGGTGAAAACGGAACGGAAACGGTCGGTAAATAGCTGTTCTGTTTCCATTTCCATATTTTTTACCGGTAACGGAAACGAAATCGGAAACCCCGGAAACGGATACGGTAACGGATAGTGACGGAAACGGAAACGGAACGGAACGGAGCGGATACGGAAACGGAAACGGAAAATTTCACAAGAATGTAGTACATGATTAGGGGTGAAAACTTGCATATGTTTATATAATATATATGAAGCAAAATGAAGCAAAATAAAGGCCTCTTTTAGTGTAAGCGAGCATGAAGACCTTCAAATGCTTAAAAGGTCATCCAAAGAAAAGATCTCACTGGACTCCTACTATTGCAAGTGTATCAATCTTTGGGCTGTTGATTAACTTCTCTTGTTGCACAGCATAGTGTCCAATTACTATCAAGTCCTATTTGATAATCTAATAACCAGCTAGCTGCATTAAAGAAAAATAACTATACTATTCTGGCCAGCATTTATTATTGTAAAAGCAAAATGTAGCAGAAACAGACTCTACCGATTCGCTGCATTAGCTCAGAGAGAAGGAGCCACTTCTTCGTCCAAATGGCTCTGTTTGCTCAGCTATAGGTTCCGGTGAATAACGTTTATCATCTACCCATAAAACATATATCAGATATTCATAAAAGTTATATCAAAAAATTGTTTGTTGAATAATCAAGTAAATCTAAACCTTCGTCAAGATCATGCACCGCATCCTCGCTCTTTAGTGTCAACTGGTTCTAAATGACCATGCTGCAGAATGAAAGATATTTGACAACCTTTGAATAACCATACAATCAGTGTCAGCTGTCATGCAAAAACAACGATTTCGAATCATCAAACCTACACACAAATCGAACTGAAGCATCAGAACTTCGAAAGCAGTGGACGCAATGTAACCAAACGAATACTCTCCATCTAAATTATAAAGATTAGTACTCTTTAAGTTTATGCATGCTAATGTACCTGCATCTGGCTTCCTCTCATGGCCGCTGTCTCTTCGCGGAGCTCCCGAAGGATCTAAAAAGCATCCAGAGCAGGATAAATTAACAAATACACATCGGTCAGAACCAGACTTTAACAAAATTTCCCCAAATTGGCTCAAAACGAAACAGAGAGTGAGAGAGCGTGAGGGGCGTACGGGGTGCTCGGTGCTCGCGGACGTTGGCGATGAGGTAGTCGTGGAGTTGCGGCGTCATGCCCAGCTGCTTGCGCCTTGGACTCGGGAGGTGGGAGCGGGACTCGTGAGCTTGGAGCCTTGGACTGGCAGGCGGCGGCTAGGGTTCCAAGTTCTGATAGCAGGCACAGCGCATGGATGTTTCGTTGGAATGGCTGGGCCGGGCCTGGCGAAGTGGCGATGGATGTTTCGAAATTCGGTTACAATAAACGGAATTTCCGCCCGCTTCCGCTTCGTCGGAATCAGCGCTCCTTCCATTTCCGCTTCGGAAAAAATTCCGCTTCGCTTCCGCTTCCGACAATTTCCGCTTCCGCTTCGAAAATAGCTTCCGCTTCCGCTTTCCCGAACGGTCGGAAAGTTTCGCCTGCGCTTTCACCCCTACATACAAGTACTCCAGGCGCTCGTGGCCGTGGATAGGAACGGCGGCGTCGCGCGGGGAGCCCCGGAAGAACCACGGCGGGGAGGGCTCTGGAGTCTGGAAGGACTAGACACACGAGGTGCAAAGATCCATCGCTTCCTCGCGCTCAGGGCTCTCCGCGGAGGCGTGGCACGATTTCGCAAAGCGCGGGGAGTTCTTCGCAAAAGCAAGGACGTGGAGGCCCCGACCCCGAGAGCACGCAATATGAAAAAATTACTAAAATTTTAGGTGGTTTTCAACCCTGTGAGATCTTTCGATACTAGAAAAAATTATTTAAAAAATGAAAAAATTATGCAATCATTTATCTACATTTTTTATCTGTTTAATGCAAAATGCTAAGTATTTGCATATAAAATTCCCAAGTTATTGTTTTGGGTTTAGACCAAAACACATCATTTAAAGCCAAAATCCAAATTAGGGTTTAGACCGAAATCAATGTTAGGGTCTATATCAAAATACAATTTAAAGTCGAAATACAAGATAAAATTTAGGGTTTAGACCGAAATCTAAGTTAGGATTTAGAATTTAGGCCGAATTATATCATTTAAGGCCAAAATTCAAGTTATGGTTTATGGTTAGGTTTACATAATTTGTATATGTATTTTTTTTAGCAAATTTTTCACATGTAATCCTCACAAAAGGCATTACAATTCTTCACAAAAAACTTGGTGTGAAATCCGGTCCAAAAAAGTCAAACCAGTACAAAAATCCGAAATCTTAGCAAAATTTACCGAAATTTTGTCGAAATTACCGTAGCAAACTGTTGACACCAAAAATATGACGAAGGATTGATCTACTCAAATACACACAAACACAGGATTTAATTCTGGTTCATGGCTTTCTAGTCGATTTGATCCTATAATTGGTAAGATAGATCAAAATAATTATTTTCACAGCCGATTCACTGGTACGATCGACTAGGTAGATCTAAACAACCTTATGAGCCGATTAGAAGATAGGTAAAGATCTATTTTTATCGAAAAAGGTGATGCACAACAAGATCGGTGAAAACAAACTTGGAATAACTAGTGTAATCGAAGGTGATCAATAATCGGCGATGCATAATTTTATTAATAAAAATGAATTACAAAAAGGAAATTCTAAGTTACAAAAACTATAGATGTCTTTTTAAATAGAACTACATATGTCAGAGTAACATAATAAATTATAAATGCTATGGCGATCGTCAAAACCAGATACTTATTTAAGCCGGGCATTCAAATAAAATTTATGTTACAATTATAATTCAAGTGAAGGGATACCACATGTATATGTATCCCATTTCGATTGCGTGACGCAACAAACAGCATGCATGTTCCCTTGTTTCAAGCGTTTAGTTGTGCATGCAGCTGGAATGAAAGAAATGATTTAATTAAAACAGTATAAGAACATACCTATTGTTTTCGTCTGCAATATCCACCCCTCCTACCACAGTACCAGAAGAAAGAGTTTCATCCGGTTCTCCATTAATTTTCATAGCTGAAATCTCCAAGCCGGCGGATTTAGCTCCAGTGTCCATTCCAATTCACGAGTACGTAAACGATCAGTTCACACATAGATCGATAGAGTATGTTCCTTCGTTATGCTGCCTCAATCGCGTTAAAACAGTAACCGACCGGCTGTTACAATTGCACCCTATTATCAGCGACAAAATAGTGTGCATGCGGCTAGATAAACCGAATTGTTTAATTACACTGGCATGCAACTGTTACAAAAAAACTTACTTGGGCCCACTACATCAGGGATAATGGTGCCTACTAATAGATGTACGTATCCACTTAGGCTATTTCCAGTGTATGGTAACATATCCATTTAATGCATGCCACATAAGTATTTTTGATGATGTGGCAAGAGAGTTAAGATGGGAGTGAAGAAAGCTGTATCTTGAGGAAGATATCACTTGGGCACGAAATCATAGATATTGAAACTTGAATCATCTAAGTGGCCCACAATTCATACTCTCATACACATCTAGCATTTAATTATCTTATAGGGACTAAGAAACAATCTATGATACCATGCATTAGGATAGTTGTATCTTCTATAATATCATATGATATGACAGTTTTGGATATTATGACAAGATACAATGTACTGTGAATAGCCTTAACAATCCACCCTTTGCCATCATGCATCACAAAGCCGATGAATGAAATACAGGTATAGGAGCACATACTTCTAGAGTACAAAACGGCCTTCCTATATATAGAGAGAGATCCATCCGTGCTTAAAAGTGGGTTTAGCGGTACGGTAGGGATGCGTGCCGAGATAGCTCCAGTTTGTTTTAGAATGAACGAAGATAGATAGATTTTGTTGGTAAAGATAAGGAAAAACCAAACAAATATCCGACAATTTCTACAGTTTCGTAAAAAGAAAAATTCTACAGTATCCTCTGGACCCTGATCTGATCTTCCATTCCTTTCATTATTAATAATAATTAATTATTAATTCCTCTCACAAAATCATCAATAGTTAATTATTAATTCAAAAAAAGAAACAAATAGTTATTATCTTAGACACAGTAGCAATCAAACTTTTGAAGCTTTCACCGTCAATATCTTTTTAAATATTTAAATTATATCTATGGAAATCATCTATACCCCTTTATAATTCACCAGTTGAATCTTTTCTACATCCACACAGTCTTCACACAGTCTTTTGCCTCCACAGAGAGTACTTTTTCTCTATCCACCCTAATATGTGCACCCAAAAAACCCCCTTCCTCAAAATCAAGCGCTAAGATGCTTTATCAGACCACTTCATCAAATCTGATGGTCCAAATCATTTGATTCATCCACCTATCTATCCTCTAATCTTCTAACTAATCTAATCTATACTAGTATAATGCCCGTGCTAACGCTACGGCGATATATTTAGTAATACAATTCAAATAAGCAAAAAATATACAGCGATATATTTAGTAATACAATTCAAATAAGCAAAAAATATACGGCGATATATTTAATAATACAATTCAAATATACGGCGATATATTTAGTAATATAATGCCCGTGCTAACACTACGACGATATATTTAGTAATACAATTGAAATAAGCAAATAAGCATTGCCAACGCCAATGTTTCCTTCCTCCCCTCTATGTCGATGGAGTTGCCACCAATCGACAGCGTAGGCGCCGCTGCTGTGGACGAGGCGATCGCATGGGCGAAGGAGAGATTCTGCAACCAAGCGAAGTAATGGACGGCCCGGATTAGGCCTCAAAGTCGACTCAGCAACGTCCAGTTTTGATCCATCGATTCACCGAGTGCGTTTGTAATTACACTACATTCTAGTTTAGGTGCCCAGTGGTAACGATGTTCTGAGATCAATATTTTCCATTGCAATGCTTTATTATGGAAAACTGAACACATTCCAGTTTGCAAATCAGACCGAATGTAAGAATGCAAGATTGAGCGAGATACAGAGGTTCAGTTCAAGAAACGAAAGGAAAACATGACATAAATTACGGAAGGGGCCAACAGATGCAATATCGTGCTTTCTTGACAGCAGCCGATTCCTTTTTCTCATATATTTTGTTCCACACTTCCATTTATATGGCTACAGTCCGGTATTCATTGCAGTCGGTGATACTAATACACAGATTTCGCTGCCACTTGTAACTAAAAACACTATAACTGCGATTGGGGTGATCCTGAAGAAATGCTGATCCGTTCTTGTGATCCAAAATCTCATCAATGTTACAGAAAACTTGTGCAATGAAAAGAATGAAGTGACTGAAGTGTACAAAATTTTCCAAATTCAAGTCTTTCTTGTGAGGTGTTCTGTCATGAGGGTGGCAAGTTTAACTGTTCAATACAGCAGCTAACACAATCACAGAAACATTAACTGTTCAATTGAATGCGTAACACGTTCATCAGGAGAGATGGAATGCAACTCATGCACAGAACTACACGACTGCAGAACCCCTGAACCACAGAGTGAAGAAAAATACCTTGCAATGAAGACAATTTTGAGCATCTATGTGAAGCTTCGGGTCACCTTTGTCGTCAGACACATATCTGCATGAGAACAGGCATGACAAGTAGTGATCAGTGCACTCTGTTTTGGACACAAAAGAATTTCTATTGCAGGTTGGGTATTTGATGGGGAAAGAATAATTCAAGTAGGCATGACCAATTTACATACTCAATAAACTGCTTTGACACTCGATAACCTGCCCAAATATAGCACTTCATCAGAAAATACTAAATCAACTTGATTCAACAGATCAATTTTAGAACGATGTAATCGCAAACATACCGTAAGTGACCCCATTAATGAACAGATTGCAATATATGCAAGCATTTTCCTTTGTTCATCCGATGAACAACCCGAAAATTAGAACAAGTGCAAGAGCTACAGACCAAGCAAGAATAGACAATGAAACCTGCCAAGACAAATTATACTTACATGTCAAAATGGATTTTGACAACATAAGTAGTATTAGTATAGTTAGCTAGAAAATATAACCACAAGCAGAAAGGATGCTTTTGCAACAAGGAAAGAGTTACACATTCCTTAGATACTTTCTTGGTGGTGTAACATCGATCTCTTTCATGAAAGTACTCTCTTGGATATTTGTATATTAATATAGTGTTCATGAACATAGAAAGTATAAATTCGTAAAGCAACAAAAAAGGCACAAATAATGTCTTTTCCACAAAATCAAGCAATAAAAGTGAAAATTTTCACTTAGAAACTGATTCTGCAAGAAGCATTTTTTAAAAACCTAGGTAGTAGCCCCGCCATTCATTAAAAGAAGGCAAAGAGTTAAGAACGAAGCAAGCAACACAGAACCAAATTCGAGCACAAAATGGGCAGCTAGTCAAAGGATATCATTTTCTTAGAAGTATCAAGCCAAAAATATTAGAGAGCACAACATACTTCAGGATGCAAAATATGAAACTTATTAGAAAGTTCGGATGAAATTCGCAAAATATTTCTGTTTCTATTGTTTACCAAAATGCATTTCAGACCAGGACTGATGGAAAAATCAGAAATATAGTAAACTACAGTATTAAAAATTACAAATCCACAATTAACATTCCTCCAATAATTTGAATAGCAGAGGACAACACATGAAACGAAAAAAAAGCAGTTGTATCTGTTTGAATGTATTGCAACTTATTTTCAAGCATTTCTTACAAACTGAGGTGAACCCAGAAATGGAAGATAATATTATAATAATACCACATGGAATGGAAAATTGAGTTGGCGATTCTCAACCAACTCAGCTTTACAGCTCTAAGCTCTCTCTTCATGGCAAGCAAACAACTCAAGAGGGTATAGGTGATTTGGACAATATGGTTGCCAATGTAGGAGAAGTTCTTTGCTTGGTTGCCTATACATTAGCAATCCTAATTACATTATATGGCTAAGAAATGCTGCGGTGCAGCAGAAAACAGAAGCAGGAATTATGTTTTCACGAGTAAATTCAGTGTTATCTTGCACCAGGACATATATAGGGGGCAAAGGTAAATGATGACATTACGATAAAACATTAATACTCACGATGCCTCCCACTTGCCAGTGAAAAATGTATAATTCTTAGCATCTACTATCTCCCCTTCCCAGAATGTCACCACCTATGGAAAGAGAGCAAATAACCATAGTTAAAGTTCGCAAATGAGCAACAGATAGTAAAGAAGAATGTATCAACTATAATGCCCGTGCTAACGCTACGGCGATATTTAGTAATACAATTCAAATACACATATTTGACCTATAAAATTTAGAAAACATGGGCTATAATAAGAATGCTAAGTACTCAGCTTCGTTGCATGCTTGTGAAATGGTTCAGACTCGTGCGCTTAATTACTCCGCATGACCATGCGCCAAGAGATGGTTCATGGCCATGAACAATTAATTAGCACTGCATGCATGCAAGTTGTTCTTGACTCCTCGTTAGCACAACATGCATGCATGCACAATTAATTACTTGCATGCATGCAAAAAGCATGCACACACTTAATTAGCACAATTAAACAATCATCAATACCATATACGATTCCAATGCATTCAAAATTCCTTCACAGAGGTAAAGATTATAAAATGGGCAAAATTTTTGTGAAAAAACACTAAATGTTTGACTCATTTTACAACAATATCAATTTGCACGAATATTGTTCTCCTAAGTGAACAGAACTCTACACCTTGTTCCTTGCAGAATCAACACCCTACAGCCATCAAGGAACATAGATCAATGCTAGAAGGCCAAACAATGTTTCTCAAACTCCAAACTCTAACGGAACCCAAAAAGAATATAAAGCAATTTAGGCCATTATTTTGTCAAGCTTTGAATCTGCCTAGCATCTATGAAGAAGCTAGTGGCAGGTAGCTGTGGTTCCAAATGTAGAGCTAGCATCACACAGTCCAAACCCTGGTTGCAGAACTATGTTCTGTTCTCGTAATCAATCTGTGATTCATATTTTGTCCAACTTCTCCTTTATTCATAGGACAATTTTTTTAATTTATATAAAAATAATAGCATTTACTTCTCCATTGCCCCGACTTCTCAATTAGAGTTGGGAGCACCACTATATGACTTTGGCTTCTCTCGTGAGAATCTAGAGTCGAGTATGGCCAAGCAAAGACACCGAATAAATGACAATAACCTACCGAAGATTAAAAAACTCACCTCAACAACAAGTAGGTGTATTCTCTTATCGATGTTGCTCAAGACTACGCATCGTGCAAAGATGATGGATCAATAGTCAAGTTGTCTTGTTCTCGCAAAGAATTTAGCACTAAATTCTTGTAGACACTTATGGAACAGTCTGCATTCATGAAGAATCTTTTCACGGGATAACTTTACATGTGCTGACTGCTGCTTCTCTCTATTAATAATCCTCTGGAACAAAGAGTACAATAAAATATTAGAGGGAGAAAATGTTGATAAAATGAAATTTCAGCTATTGTTATTAGTGAATATATGCTTGAATTTAAGAAAACATAAAATGAATCGATAAGGGGTTGATTGGTTTGAAGTTGTTAACATGCATAAAAGGACTCACACCCCCTTTTCTAAGCTTCTGAAGTATAGTATAATGCAATAAGTTCAAATTTCCATGGTCGGTTATATATATAGAGAGAAATCTATATCCATCCTAGCTCGACAAAAGGAATCACATTGAGAATAACAAATATTTCTGTTTCATTGATCAAGATAAAAATCATAATGTTTCATGGTAGTGTTCCCCAAATGGGATGACCTGTTGCATGAAATAATCGCGAAATGCGAAACCAGATGATGTTTCATGGTAGTGTTCCCCAAATGGGATGACCTGTTGCATGAAATAATCGCGAAATGCGAAACCAGATGATGTTTCATGGTAGTGTTCCCCAAATGGGATGATGTTGCAAGCTCCCAAATTCTTTTTGTTTAGTTTCTAGTTCTTCCAGTAATATTCATCTAACACAAGTACAAAAATGCTTCTACCAAACACAGGCCAAACTATTATATTATCAAAATCACTCAAGCCAGTTAGTTCTTATTTGAGGGAATCCAGAACACATATCTTCAATCTATAAGGGTATTGTAGGATTTCTACATTTCTTAATGCAATGATGTATGATAAATTTAAGTAACTAATTACCTGCTTGTTTCCTCTGGAACCAAGATGTGGTGACGCAATAGTTACAAAGTTCACTTCCTCAAGCCCATGTATAGTTCACTGCCCCAACCGTTCACCCATCACATCAATGCCATCAAAAGTTAGCTTGTGCATATTGCGGTTACTACCTATAGAATTAAAATATCATTGAAATAAACATAAGGAAATGGTTATAACCAAGAAAAATTTCTTCTATATTGTGCAAAATGATATGTATGATTTCAACGTAATAACTCAAGTACAAATAGAAAGAAATCGTATGTTATCTGCAATAATAGATTTTTCACAACAAAGATTGTTTGAGGACAAATACAACACATACAAGTCAACGAGCAAACAGAGATGCATATGTTAAACACTCCAGCATACCGGCTATCAGGTATCCTATCAAAATCATGATCTGAGAAGCACAGCTCTGGCATGCCGCCACCACCTTGAAATGACTCGCTCTTCAGTGAGAGCTCTGGTTAAGGATCAATGCTTAGGTAAGAATATATGAGTGATCTTGTCAAGTTCAAAAATAAACAGCCCTAACTTACTTGGGGAAGCGGTAAAAGTAGACAAGCCCATCTTTGAGACAGAGATATCATCACAAAAGTGAACTCCCACCAAGAAGTCAGAATCCATAATCCCTCTCGACTCCAAAAACTCGCAATCTCTTTTGAGTTGCCTGAAGAATACCAAAACAGAGGCACATATTGGCAAGGCTTGGAACTCTATAAGAGAAACAAGATTTTCTCAATTCAATAGAATTTCCACAATGCAATACAAATAATCGTGCAAACCGCTTCTGGCGATAGCATCTCCAAATAAATAATTTATCCAATTTCATTTTGATTCTCAACAGATTTGCATCAATGGTATGAACAACAAAATTACCTTGACTTCAGATTTCTTCACCGTCTTAATCATGAAGCGATCATCTTGGGTGAGGTAAAAGAAGCTCCCACTTTTCCCAAAGCGAAGACAGCCCTCAGAGCATCATTCCGCAAATCGCAAGCATGTAATCCGCCAGATCAACAAATGAACAACTTCCTCAAATGCCCGAAAAATACAAACTCTCAGAAATAATACATTAAGACACAAAAGAAAATATAAACTACAAAGATACATCGATAAGAAGGAATGGCAAGCAAGCACCGAACACCATGGGGCGAGTCCTTCAATTTGAAATCGATGATGAATGTGGCGCGTGACCTTTGACCCTCGGTGGGACCGCGTCGAACTTCTCACTTGGATCAAAATCTGCGGTGCGGTTCCTGTCGGCACGGCGGCAGACTTCCCCACCGAATGCCCGCAAGATACCCACCATAAACACCCCAAATCCACAACATCGATAGAACCCACGACATTGCCAAGATTTCACCGGGCAATAACTAAACAAGAAGGACCGATGCCCAATTGCGGTGCCGCAGATGAGCTCGTAGTTCTTATGTCCCTTGGAGATGGTTTGCCTGTGTCGCTTCCCTCGGTGTGGTGGCGCGGACAACGCCAGCAAGGGCCTCCGTTGGTTCCTCTACGAGCACTCATTGCGTCGCATGTATGTCGCCCGCCACCAATCTAGCAACCTCCCGAGAAGCGAGGAAGCCTCGAGCGTCCACGATGTCGCGGTGATGTCCCCGCCTCGCCATCCGACTCCCAGATGCAGATCCGTAGCAAGGTCGCCGCTTCTCCCAATCCCTCCACGGAGGACCTCTTCCGCATGGCGCCCCACTCCGGCGCCAACCGGTGGGAAGAAGGTGCCGCTTATGGCGGCAGTCCACACAGCCCGCACCAGAACCGACGACGGCCGCCGTCGAACACGTGAACACCCCCGCCCCCGGCACGCCATTCTCCTGCACCCCGTCGTCCGACTCCGTTAGCCCAGATCAAGACGCCGCGGCTTCGATATCACCCAAGCGCCACTCCCCGACGATCTTGGTTGCGCATGCCCAGACGTCACGGCCGTGGCTGCCCTGGAGGTTGCGCCGCCATCGCCTCGTAGAAGTCGCCGTTGGCGTAGCTCTTAGCGCCGACCCGCGGACGCCGTCCGCCGCCCGAGTTCGGTAGGTGGCGCCGTCGGGCCCGACGAAGACGCCTGCCTCGATCCGGCCACATGAACTCCTCGAAGGTGGCCCCAGACGCCATGAGAACCGCCCTTCGGGACGCTTCCGCCCGCCGCTCACCTCAGACATGCACCCGTCCGCCGGGCTTGGCCATGCATGGGCTGCATTTGCATGGCGGTAGGCTTCGGAGCTTGCAGATGGCGGCAATAGCGTTGGGGCTTCAGATGGCGGCAAGCAAGAAGTCTGAACAGCGTTAGGGCTTCATTGGTGGCGGCGGCGGGCGGCGGGATTTGGTGGGCTTTAGCGAGGTGAAGTGCGACAACACGTTAGGCGAGGCGGTGGAAGGTTTAAGGTTATACAAGACGAATGGGCGCATGGGCGGCAAAGACGAATGGGAAGGGACAATGGCGTGATTGGGGGCTTTGGCGAGATCTGTCTGCGGGCCCCGGGGTGGGCGAGGCATGATTAGTTACAAGATTAGAGGATAACAGAGGGATGAATCAAATGATTTGAGCCATCAGATTTGATGAAGTGGTCTGAGAAAACATCTCAGCGCTTGATTTTGAGGAAGGGAGTTTTTTGGGTGCACATATTAGGGTGGATATAGAAAAAGTACTCTCTGTGGAGGCAAAAAACTGCGTAGATGACTGTGTGGATGTAAAAAAATTTTAACTGGTGAATTATAAAGGTGTTTAGATTAGAGGATAACAGAGGGATGAATCAAATGATTTGAGCCATCAGATTTGATGAAGTGGTCTGAGAAAACATCTCAGCGCTTGATTTTGAGGAAGGGAGTTTTTTGGGTGCACATATTAGGGTGGATATAGAAAAAGTACTCTCTGTGGAGGCAAAAAACTGCGTAGATGACTGTGTGGATGTAAAAAAATTTTAACTGGTGAATTATAAAGGTGTTTAGATAAAAATCGCGCACGGACGCGATCCTCCCCGATCTTCCTCCCCGTCCCCCCGTCCCGCGCCCGCGATCCTCGGCTCAGCGGCGTCGTTCCCTTCCGCCCGATATGCCGCTCGCGTCCCCGCCCACCCGCATCCCCAATCCTGCCCTCTCGTCCTCCGCCCGTCCTAGGCTACGGGAGAGTGCTTCCGTGTTTTTTCTCAGCAATCCGAAGGCCGTCCCTTTGGGCTCCAGCTCTAGGGTTTCGCTTCCCCGGTTCGATCTTACACGAGGGCACGAGGTACGTACGCCCATGGGTTCCGACCTCGCCATCCCCCGATCTAACGCCTGTTTCCGCTAAATCTGGGTTTTCTCTGGTGATTTCTAGGTGGTGTTTCTGGTTTGTTGTGATCTGGGAGATGCCGCCGAAGTCGGCTAGGAGGGGCGGTGCCGCGGCGGCGAGGAAGGGGCCGGCGATGAGGGGCAGGGCGGCGAAGGCGCAGACGGCGGTGGAGGAGGCGCTCGTCGAGGAGGTGAAGGCCGTGGAGGATGCTCCGAAGGTTGAGGAGCAGAAGCGGCAGCCGTCGCCGCCACCGCAACAGCCGGCCGCGGAGGAGACGGTTTCGTTGGACGCTGCAGCGAACGACGCGAGTCACGGTGAAGGTATTGCGTGCTGCTCCTGTTTCATGTCTAGAGTGTATATTTCTTATGTGATCTACGCTATGGCTTATGCGAATCTAGACGAGGACCATTGGTGTATCTGTATGGTGGTGCAATAATCCCCGATTTATTTTGCGTAGCATGGACGCCATGTAGATTTTCACCATTCTATTGATGGTAAGCATGGGTTCACAAGGAACGTCCTTGTGTTGGCGTGTTAGATTTGTTAGATCCTTCAATATTTGCTTGTAGGTTTTCTTTTTAATCTGTTGAACGGTATTCAATGGATGAGGTTACATGACATTTTGCTTTGACAATGGCAAATATGGATTTTGCCTACTTCTATGCGAGAGAATATAACATGAACCCCTCTCTTATCGAGCATCAAAGAGCATATGTTTGTTGTGACTTGTGACTTTGTGGGGGTTTTTGCTATATATGTGTTGGACAATCCACTGTTTTATCTTATTGAGCTTTGACGTTTATGTATCTTATGCTTCCTTCATTTTTAGACGAGGGAATTATGAAAGAAGCATATGAAGAAGAGGACAAAGGTGAACGGCTGGAGTTTGAGGATGAGCAAGAATATGAAGAGGAGGCTGCTGTAGATTATGACGAGAAGGATTTGGAGCAGTATGAAGAGCAATACGAGGATGGTGATGAAGGGGTGGAGTATACTGAAGATGTGGTTGAAGAGGAGACTGATATTGTGGATGAGGAACTGGATGATGGTGGGAATGATGGGGAGGGTGAGGGATATGAAAATGCTGATGAAGAACATAACATCGATGTGGAGGATGAAGAGCATCATGAAGTGGTAAAAGAGCACCGCAAGCGGAAGGAGTTTGAAGTTTTTGTTGGTGGGCTAGATAAAGATGCAACAGAAAGTGACCTTAGGAAAGTTTTCAGTGAAGTTGGTGAGATCACTGAAGTTCGTTTGATGATGAACCCTGTTACAAAGAAGAATAAAGGCTTTGCTTTCCTGCGATATGCGACTGTGGAGCAAGCTAGGCGTGCTGTCTCAGAGCTAAAGAATCCTCTGGTTGGTCTTAAGATCTCACTATTTTATGTTAATGATACATTCTTCTGACGAGTAACTTAATAATTTATTAAATGCTGTAGGTTCGAGGTAAACAGTGTGGTGTTGCTCCGAGTCATGACAATGACACACTTTTTGTTGGCAATATCTGCAAGACATGGACAAAAGATCATGTATTATGCTTGAACTCTTTTCTCTTTATGTTCTTTTTCTGCTTGGTTGAAGTAAAAAACCTTTTGCAATGCACTTTCATATTTCAGCGGATTCGTTGACAGTGGAGTCATTGCTGGAACTTCTGGATGAGGATAGCTTGAGAAAAGACACAGCTCTTCCTTCACTGCATGGTCATCGGATCATATAGCACTCTTAGCAGAATTCCGGTGCAAGCTTAGAATTAGACGATGATACTTTAGGTATGGGCAGAATATTACTAATGTAGCAGTGTCCTTGATTTTGTAAAAAATCCTGTGTTTTTAAATAAGAGGGGCCCACCCTACAAATGGTAATGCTGATCACCAAAATTAGTTGATGCTTGTGTGGTGCTGGATAAATCGAATATAGGAATTACTACAAATTCAACAAGCATATGTATACGTGTCTCTCTGCATGATATTTTTTTGCCTTTTGTTTGTGTGTGTGTTTTTGGGTAGTTTCGAATCTACAGTTTCAGTTGGGGAGTGCTCCTGTTGCTCGTTGTACCAAAGAGTAGAATTCTGTTTTGGTTATAATTCCTGACAACTGTCTTTCACATATTTTTTCAGGTTCATTCATGCTCACCAGGAGAAGTTCTAGGGTATCAATTATCAACATACACAAGGGAGCATACCCTCGGGGAAGTAAGATTAAGAAGCCTAAGGGAGGCTTTGTTATGTTCATTACCCTTTTACATTTCTGCCCTGATGTTTTTTTAGTGGCCCAAGTTGGGATGTGATTTTCTATAGAAGAAATATCTTTGGAAAGAGAAATACTTAATAGCTTTCGATGTCACTGTTAGGTTTTTCAGTCTCATCCCTCAACATCAATTTGAGTTCACCTACAATTTTTCCTTACCGCGTAATGTAGTTCTTACAAGCTGGAAATTATCCCTTCCATTGTGTACGTTTCATTTTTGCTGACATATAAATTCTCTGGTATGGGGTCAACCTGGTCTTCTGGGAACGATAATTGTTCTCCAAGAGTCTTAGTTGAGAACTTAAGTTCTGTTATCATGAAGGAAGTAATATACCTGGTCTAGGCTGTTGCAATAATTTTGGCCGACCCACCACACCACCATCACCAACAAACGTCTGTCTTTATTTTACCCTTGTTATGTCTTCTTGGCCCTTCTTTCTTTATTTCGCAATGTAAGAC
Organism: Guadua angustifolia; assembly: GCA_036346375.1. Taxonomy (NCBI): domain Eukaryota; kingdom Viridiplantae; phylum Streptophyta; class Magnoliopsida; order Poales; family Poaceae; genus Guadua; species Guadua angustifolia. Next base: position 17,569,815 of record CM070517.1, read on the forward strand.
CATGTTCTTCCAAATGGCTGGCAGAGATCTGGTGTGTTTTTTCGAAGATGTAACTTATTGCTGTGGCCGGTCTTTTGAAGAAAGAGATGAGCATATTTTCCTTTGTGGAAACAGTATAAGTTGCCTGGAGGACCAGTAGTCTCTGTTTCGCAATATTAGCTCGGCGCGCGTATCATGAAGGCACATTATTCAAGCAATATTTAATGAAATTGGGTCATACTTTGTCCTTATTAGGCAGACTTCAAGATTCAAACCCACACAACATATTACAGCACAATTCTCTATGCGCTCTTGGGATGGTATAAAATTACCATCAATTTGCACTGTGAGTACTATTATTTATTTATTTATTTATTTATTATACTTTGTCTTACCGTAGTACAATTAATGTTTTCTGATGATGGTCCATGATAATGCATGTATAGGATGGGAAGCTGTTGAGGGCGAAGTTTCTCGTGGACCTACTGAACTACAATGAGAATGAATCGAAAGACAACATTTCTGAAGTTATACAGGAAATCCTTAATCATATCAGAGATTAGATTATTTTTAATGATAAACAATTGCGATGTTATTTTATGCACTTGTTTATGTAATCAACGATATAATAACTCTTTGTATCTTTCTTTTATGCTTCTATCATAATCACATCTTACTACACTTGATTACCAAAACATATAACACCTTTTGCTTATTTGAATTGTATTACTAAATATATCGCCGTAGCGTTAGCACGGGCATTATACTAGTATGCAGTCAAAAAATTAGTAAATATCCTCGGAAAAAAATAGTGGTGTTTAAAAACAAGTCAATTGGAATTTTGCCATCCTCTACGTTGTGCTTCGTCAGAATGCCATTAGTCACGTGAATTTCGCCATAATGCCATCCCGAACGTGAGTCTCACCGCCAGAATGCCATTTGATATTTTCTCATATATTTTCCTTTTCTTTTCCCTCATTTTGCCACATGAGTTGACTCTTTTGCCCCTGCGAAATGAAAGAATGAGACTGTAGAATTCATTAAATTTAGCTATCAATTCAAGTTCAAATTTTTCAAACTTTTTGACTGAGATTCGGGATAGGCATTGATATCCGTAAAAATTGGTGGATTAAAATCTTGTCCGAGAAAAATCACAGTAATTACGACAAGGTTGCTGCATTAAAATTTAGTTTTCAGATTTTTATTTTTATTAGATAACAAATAAACTTCATTTTATATGAGACTTTTATGTGAAATAATAATGATTGTTGGGAACTAACGTAAAATTTTCAGACACTTATCGCTTATATTTATTTTTATAAAATTTCGACATTTGCTAATGTTGCTTTTGAATCCATTCTGTTTTTGCTTTTATAAAATGGTTAATTCAACTTTATTATTTTTAAACTTTTTGTAGAGGTTTATTATGGCTATTATATTTTATTTTAATAATTTCAAGTCAATATATATTATATTTTATTAATAAAAATTCTACTATTGATATTATTGTATTTAGTTTAAGTTCAAAGGCCAAAGAGTCAACTCATGTGACAAAATGAGGAAAAGAAAAGGAAAATTTATGAGAATGTGATAAAATAGCATTCTGGCGGTGAGACTCACGTTAGGGATGGCATTCTAATGATATTCACGTGACTAATGGTATTCTGACGAAGCACAACGTAGAGGATGGCAAAATTCCAATTGACTCGTTTAAAAACCGTCTCCGTAACAGTTACCGGAGGGAGTATATAATAACAAAAAAAAAAAGATCTTGTCGTCGTCAAGTAGACGCCAGCGTCTCGCGGCCGCAGCCGCAGCCTTTCTATCTCCTCTTCCGCTTCTCCCGTCTCCGTCGTCTTCCTCCTCCTCAATCCTCGCATCGCATCCAAGCAATCCAATCCCACCTTTCTCTCTCTTCACACACATACACGCACACACACACTCTCTCTCTAGAATCCAAGAATTCCAAATCTTTCGCCGCTGCACACACACACTCTTTCTCTCTCTCTCTCTCTCTCTCTCTCTAGAATCCAAGAATCCCAAATCTTTCGCCGCTGCGCCGCATCAAGAACCCGCAATAATCTAAGAGAAGCACAGTCCAAGAAAGAATCTGCCATGGACACTGACCCGCTGCTGCCGACCACCGCGCCGCCGCACCTGCTCCACCCGCTGCCGGAACACTCCCCGGTGTCCAACTTCTCCCCGCCGTCCTCACCCTGCCCTTCCCCGGCTTCCTCCTACAAGGAGCGCCTCATCTTCGGCCCCCACCACGCGCCTCCGCCTCCTCCTCCGCCACCACCGCCGCACTCTCGCCACCGCGTCTCCACCGATGACCAGTTCCGTGACCCCGACCTCCCGTTCTGCTCCTCCTCCGCGACGCCCTCTTCTGCCTCCGACGAGGAGAACCCGCCGCCCAACCCGCCCTCGCTCTTCGACTTCCTCGGCTGCCGCACCAACCTCCACCGCTCCCGCACCGCGCCCGCCATCGCGCCGCTCAACGCCGCGGCGCTCGCCGCCGCAGCCGAGGATGACCACCGCAACCCGCCGCCGCCTCCGCGGCGGCCGGCCATCGTTCTTCAAGCGTTCCTGTTTCTTCTCGCCTACCTCGCCCTGGGCGTCACGTTCTACGCCGCCGCGCCGGCCAACTTCACCTCCTCTGCCGGGCCAACGCACCCCGTTGCCGACGCGCTCTACTTTTGTATCGTCACGCTCTGCACAATCGGCTACGGGGACATCACCCCGGCCACCCCCGCCGCCAAGCTCTTCTCCATCTCCTTCGTCCTCGTCGGGTTCGGCTTCGTGGACATCCTCCTCTCCGGCATGGTCTCCTACGTGCTCGACCTACAGGAGCACCTCCTCATCACCACGCTCAATAACCCTCGCTCTGCACGCAAGCACCGGCACAACTACATCTTTGACATCAAGAAGGGCCGGATGCGCGTGCGCATGAAGGTTGCGCTCGCGCTCGCCGTGGTAGCCATCTGCGTGGGCGTTGGGGCCGCGGTGCTCGGGAGGGTGGAGCGCTTGGGATGGCTCGATGCTCTGTACCTCGCGGTGATGTCGGTGACCACGGTCGGATACGGGGACCATGCGTTCCGGACACTGCCTGGGCGGCTTTTTGCGTCCGCCTGGCTGCTCGTGTCGACCCTAGCCGTGGCGCGGGCATTCCTCTACTTGGCGGAGATGAGGATTGACAAGAGGCACCGCGCCATGGCAAACTGGGTGCTGTCAAGAGACATGACCGTGTCAGAGTTTCTCGCTGCGGATATCGACCACAATGGATATGTCACGTAAGTCGACGAGGCTTCAGCCCTTCTTTTCTTGCTTGCATTGACCACTTTGTGCAGTGAATTATGTGCGCAATTACTTCTTATTTTGTGCTGGAGATCATTTAGCAATTCAGCATGAAAATGGATGTTCGGGAGTAGATCACCCTGCAAAGAGGCTTTACTAGGTTATTTGCCTACATTAGGCAAAATGTGTGCCAGTTGGAAATCAGCTCATTTTGACATTATCAAAAAGATCAAGCAAATAAATAGTCACAACTCACAACTTACAGGTCTTAATGCCAGCTACCTAATAGTCAGTGTATCATTCGCATTGGTTGTTCACTAGGTTGTTGACTTATTTTGTTTGCTGCTCTCTAGTTCTTGGATTGGACTCTAGTTTATTTTAGTATAATGCAATTTAGTTGCAACTAAGCTAAGGTTCAGTGGGGACCTAATTTATACAATGGAATAAGAGGCAACTGAATGGTAAAGAGGTGCTTTTGGTTCAGAAACCAAGTTATCGATCTGCAATATTAGCTCGTAATGAGGTTTCTCAAAGAAATTTTAGCATTTCAGTTATAAGTATTGAGTGTGCAGGCTCATAATTTGCACAAATGAGTTAATGTAATGGGCTTTAGTTGTTTGTTCGTTACATTTGGGGATTCAGGACACTGGTGCTTAAAATTTTTAACATAAAAGCAGAAACTAGAAAGGGGGAAAAGAACTCCTCAGCTTACTACTTAATATATGATTTTTTTTATTGTGATCTGAAAAGAAGTTCCTTTGAATATGGTGCTAGTGGAACATGTGGTGGGACGATATGTCCAATTTATGATGCTTGTGAATCACTGAATTGTGATCATCCAAATTCTTTTCTGTTAATATATAAAATTAATGTCATTGAAAAATTCATCATATTGCCATGTTGGTGCAATGAATTATTCTTATCTTGTTTTCTGCTATTGCTTTATGTGTATTTCAGTAATGAGATATTATATAAAAATAATATAGTGTGCAATTATGGCTGTTAAGGTAACCAAAAAAATACCAGATCCAAACAGCTTGACAGTTTGTCAACTCAGGAGCATGGCAGGATAAATTTAGAAAAAGTTTCCTTTGTAGACATGGCCGTGTGACGAGAGGATGGTTTCTAGTAAAAGGAATAAGTCCATATTACACCCCCAAATTAATAAAAAAGTCCAAATAACCTCCCAAACTATAAAACCAGTTATTTATTAACGTCCTCATCTATTAAAACTAGGTTAATTAACATCATGTGGTGGTTTTACCCGGTGGTTTTGCTGACGTGGATTGTTTGAAGACTGTTTTGGCCACATGGGCATGCATATGTGGTCGGGGCGTTGTTGTTGCGTCGCCTCAGCAACGGCCACTCCCCTCTCGTGCAGATTCCACTGAGGATGAGGGGCCGTGCTCCGCCATGTGCAACAAACGTTCTCGCCGCCTCCGCTTGTCGTTACCATCGAATCCAATGAGCTCTCTCCAAAATACTTGCTTCACAACATGTTTCACAAAACCAGAAGCAAAATCCTCTTTAAATTGCATGATTCCTTCACAGAAGCACAAGCGCTGCCATCTTCCCCAATTCCGGCCAAAAACTACAACTGTGAGCACCATCCTTACTCCGGTGAGCTTCACGCAAAACCCTCCCACTTGGAACATCCCTGCACTACCATCTTCCTTCCCCAACCTCTAATTTGGGCTCCCCCTTGCTAGGTCGCTGCTGCTACAATGTGCCATCTGCACCGCCCTCGGCTCGCATTGCCACCCGCTCCACTCACCTCCGCCTGCGCAAACCGCTCCGGTGAATTTCCTACCTCCTTTAGATGCTTGTAACACGCTCAATTTCTTCATTTAGTGGTCATTTAGTCGCCGCCAAAGTAGCTCTGTGCACGGCTACTATCGTGCACAACTGGCTAGCCGCTGCAGACCGCCTATACATTGCGCCATCGCCAGCCATGAGCTTGTAGTGGTTGTAGCAATCCATTTTTTGGGTTGTCGTCAGATGCCGCCATTTCCCTCACCGGTGCTAAGCTTGGTAATGAGCACCCATGACTGCCTGCACTTGGTTTCTCTATGTGTGCGTTAAATTGTTTGGGGAAGAAAGTAATGCAGTGGGCCCCACCACTTGATTAGGCTGCCAAATGGGCCCGAAGCCAGCCACCTTTGCATGTGAGCACGCCCGGGCGGCAAAACAGCACATGAAGATGGCCAAGTCAGTAAAACCACCACATGGTGTTAATTAACCTGGTTTTAATAGATAAGGGTGTTAAATAACCGGTTTGATAGTTTGGGGGGCTATTTGGACTTTTTTGATAGTTTAGAAGTGTAAAATGGACTTATTCCTTCTAAAATAAAATAATAAGTATTAATGGAATTTCAAGAATCTGTAAATGAACCAGTTATGAATATCATTTATTCATGTTACATTGCAGCAGCTTTTGTCTACCTTTAGTTTACTCAGTAATGTTTTTCTGTTGCGTGGCAACCCCTATGAGCTCATCACAAATGCATTATTTCGTGATATGTTAAGATATGAAATATTTTTGAAGATATTAATTTATTATTTTGGTGTCTTTGTATGGGACTCCTTCCATAATGTTCTTTATTTATATATTGTTTTATCTTGGGAAACCTGTAATGCAGTTCTTTATCGTGATATTTATTATTTGTATAAACTATATTGTATTTATTTATCTTGTTCTGGGGTATTAACAATGTTTGCTGAGGTTTCTGCTACTGCAAGCATACATTGAATGAATCACTTTTGTTGTGGAAGTTCACTATGCATAAATTACTTGTGCCTTTGCCATAGTTTGCAAAATATTGATACTGTATTGAAAAATTTGAAAATATAGATTTTTGATTACTCTGCAATGTATGTGCTTGGATGAATTATTCTGCAATGTATGTGCATGGATGAAATCATGGTGCAGTACTGTAGTTATTGCAATTGTTCATCCATTGCCCTACTTTTTAAGTCGGAAGAGGGAATTGTGTGGTAAGAGCATGTCACTTAATAATGGTATTATGGTAGACTAGGTGTAGCATGTATTATTTTTCTCTTGATTTTATACCTTATTGGTCTGTTCGTCTGTGTGCAGAAGATGGCTGGACTAATATTGTGAAACAGAGGGAGCATTTTATAAGATATAAGTAGATCTTTTCTTTTTCTTTCCAATGCATAGAAAAAGCTATTTCACCCAATCACTGCACTCTTCTGGAATATTTAATTGTTCACAATGATTTCTGCTCAGTTCTAATGAGTGTGCATCCGATAGTTTGTTGATTGGAGCTTTTCTTGTGTGCCTCTGTACACCTGTAGTCCATCAACTTGGTTATTTTGATAATGTTTCAGTGCATTTAATTGTATGTGTAATTCTTTCAGAACCCATTGATGTTTTTTAACTCCACTGTTTTTCATAGATTTTTCTTCTATAAAAGAAATGTTGATGTGAACCCTTAAATTATTTTGATTGTGGGTATGGTTATTAACAAGTTTTAACAGAAACTAAAGTGATGGTCTTTGGCTTGCATTTTTAATTATATTATACCCTTTTAGCAAACTTGATTTATGAAATGGTTGATAATTACTTTGCATCCATTTCTTGGCTCATTGGTTTGAACCTTCTGTTGAAAAATATCTGGTTGGTCTTCTGCTTGATGTGCTAGATTGAGTCCTGGAGATCAATTGACATAAGTACATCAAAGCAATCTGCGTTTAGCACCACCTGGAAAGTGGAAACCCGTTAGTGTTGTTACACAATAAAAGGTGGAAACTGCATGCTTGTATAGCAGCCCAATATATAAGTTGCCATTCTAACAAAGCATTTCAGAACACGATAATAAATCAGTAACATTTAGGATGCGATAGCTAAATAGCATCCGATATGAATGATAGTACTCTCCTACAACGAAGCATTCTAACAAAGGATGTAATAAATCAGTAACATTGATTGTGCAAGACTGATTGGTACTCCTAAAATTGCATATTACTGCCTACATTTAGTTACCACTATTAACAACATATATTTCTTACTTGGTGCAAATGCAGAAGGAACTGTTCTTGAAATGCTTACAAAGTTATCTGTAAATGTTTCTCTTTCAATTATGATCACCTCTCGTCTCTACTACTGCCTGCTCATTATGTAGGTGGATCCGAATACCAATCATAGGTCAAACATGCAGAATATTTTACTTTGCTGCCCTCTTTTCCCATGTGGTAGCTACAACTATAAGCCTACAATATTAAAACTGTGTGCACACTCCACATATTGGTTGTAATCAATTTGAATTTTGCCTAATAGCTATATCCATGTATTCATCATTACACAGAATTTGCCACAATGATTGAGTGCTCTCCTCCTATGATAGCATGAATTTTACATTGTTTCTCACAATTCTTGAAAGAGGATTTTTTAACTTTCATTTGGATAGCTTTCTTCTTCGTAACAGTTACATTTGTTAATGTTTTGATTATTATTTATGTTATTCAGGAAATCGGAATTTGTAGTTTACAAGCTCAAGGAGATGGGAAAGATTTCTGATAAGGATATCATGATGATCTGCGACCAATTCCAAAGGCTGGACACAGGAAACTGTGGAAAGATTACACTTTCGGATCTTCTCGAGAGTCATCACCTGATCACTGACTATAGATAAGAAAAAGGGGAAGAAATCATAGCAGATGCTGTAAGACACAGAACAAACATAGAGTTGTAAGAATTTTGGGACTGTAAAATATTCAAAACCGGCAAGCTAGGTTAGAGCTAGGAGGCTTTCTCCTACACAAAATGCGAAAAGGCAGAATTCATGGAAGATAGGGTAGCTTCATAATTTATAATTGCTCACCAGTTATGATTCTACCCTAGAAAGGGTCCGAAGGATCATTGCTGTGAATAGATAGTTGTAAATACGAACAATTATACAGAACCATTTATTAAGATTATTTAAAAGGGGACATATCTAGTGCAATCAGTACTTTGGTGCAATTACCGTGCAATCCAACTAAGAAAAGTTTCAAAAAATTTTGAAAAAATTCGTGGATGTACATCTCATCTTACTCTATCTACATATAAAATTTCATGATCAAATTCGTCCTATGTTAAGGGTAATAAAAAAGACAAATTTCTGACAAACTTGAATAGTTCAAATGCACCTCAAATTTGTCTTTTTTGTAACTTCAAGCATAGGACGAATTTGATCATGAAATTTTATATGTAGATGGGGTAAGATGAGATGTACATCCACGAATTTTTTCAGAATTTTTTGAAACTTTTCTTAGTTGGATTGCATGGTGATTGCACCAAAGTGCTGATTGCACTGGATATGTGAATATATGGAGTTTAGGTGATTTTTTTGAGCCTTTGTTTCTATCAAAATATTTCTGGACAAAGTTGAGTACTTCAGCTGCACGAGAATGATGTCAGATGGGGACAATATAATTCAGGTTGGTTGGTAAGACCTGAAGGATCAACGGTCCCTTTCTGTTTATATGTCTGCATTAGATGCCAGACATTTTGCTTGTGATTTGATGACGACGTTTTGTGATGCGCTAGCAAGGCAATAACAGCCGCTGTCAGGACATTTATTTATTTGGACTGATTGGGGAAGAGCTGGCCATTTCATTTTCTGGTTCAATTTTCTTCTGAAGATATTTCTATTCGGTGTTGTAGAAGTGCGACTACGACCCCAGTTCGTAGCAGTTGCGCCACGCTATATAGATGAAGAATAGTGCAGAATATTTGCCATGATCCTAGGGCATTATAAGTCTTTCTTGGTTGCCGAATGCCATTATAGGAACTTCGAAATGTCTTCTGGTCTATGATTTCATATTGACATGGACCAAGAAAGTTGCAAACTGTGACCGCCAAGGAAGCAAACAGGAGCAACCAAAACAGAATGCATAAACCAGATAGAACCAAGAATTTAAATTTCGTTTTCTGTGTTTGATTTTTGAAATGTAACAAATGAATTTCAATGCATACATAGATTTAACTGAGCAAACAAAAAAATTGAAAATTTTATATAATGTTACTGAGGCAATTCTTAAACTCTTATAAAAATTTTGGATAATGATGACACTTGAGCAAATTTATAAATTTTTGACAATGTTACTATCTCAATTATGTTCATTCTATTTTTATTTTTTAAATATAGAAAATGAAGTTAAATTATTTTTAAATTTTTATGTATGATCCTAAACTACTAAATATAATATTATAAATTTTTAGATCATTATCAAGCTTGTACAATTTTATAAAAATCTGATAATGTTTCTTCCAAAATTTTAAAATGTCTCGAAATTCGGTTTTCTAACAAATTTTCATGGAATATAACTTTTCTAAGGGTTATTGGACCAAATCAGGTCAAATCCACCATAAAAAGTCAAAAACAAGAAAAAAACACGATATTTAAATTGAGATTTGGTGAATTTAATCGAAATTTCTGGGATAACTTTAGCAATATAAATTATTTTACCTGGCCGAGATTTTTGATCTGTAGGATTAAGGAAAACCGACTAGAGGTGGGTGAATAGGAGGTTTCAAAAGTTTTTTTGACTCTAATTGCAATTGATAAATTCAGTAAGCAAGAAATGTAATTTTCATAATTTAAAGCTAAGTTCTCTAGTGATCACTAAGAGCTTCAACAATCCTAGTATAAAAAAGATATTGTCGATGATTCAGGAACCGGTCCCCCGCCGAGCTTACTTGTTGAATGAGGGATCAACCAGGACCCCTTTTCCGCAGAAGGTATAGCGTCCAAGGTCCTGCCGAGCTAGGAGGGTTGGTCGGATGGTTCAAAATGAGGCAACAGACAAGAGCTTTTTTATCCTGGTTCGGGCCTCTCACAAGGGAGATAACAACCCTACATCCAGTGGCTTCACTATTGTCAAAGGGTGGATTACAGGGTGCTTGCTCGGGAGCGTCAAGCTCCTCTTCTTCCTCTACTTCTTACAGATGTGTTTAAGTGTTTGCTTTCTTCTTTACAGTGTCTTCCCTCGAGAGTTATCAGGTGGCCAGATGCTAGATCGGTTGATCTTTCCGTGAGGGTCACCAGATAGTCAGCCCCCTGAATGTTACATACAACGGGGTATTTATAGACGATTACAGTCTTACATCATTTATTACAGAATGACATGCCACTACTGTGCTCGGACGTGGGTGTAACTGCTCCTTTGCTTTTCACCATACCACGACGTGGCCATAGTGGGCTTAGGACGTGGCCGTATGGTCCTTCAAGCCGTCGAGTGATTAATGCCACGTCGTCTTCGTGGACCGTGCCCGACCTGCCGATCATTTCCGAGGTCTTCCTTCGGCTTTGGTCGTCTGTCGCTTTCTTCCGAGCAGGGATGCTCGGGGACGAGCTTGGTCGAGGTAGGGGTAGACCCGTAGGTCGGTCTACCCGAAGGTCTTCCTTGGAGACACCGTCCAAGGGTAAGCATGGTCAGTCGAAGTTTGACTGCCGGGGTACGATGGTCCTTATGGGAATTACCCAATCCCCGACAGCTAGCCCCGAGGCTCAAGCAAAAAGTTGCTCGACGGGGCCTTCCCCTTGAGCCTCTAGACTCACAGGAGGGATTGGGGGGTTCGCAGCAAAAAACTACTGCGGCATCCGAGCAATCCTTGCTCGGGGATGGAATAGGAATCTTGCAGCGAAACACTACTGTAGCATCTGAGCAACCCTTGCTTAGGGATGGAATAAGAATCTTGCAGCGAAACACTACCGCAGCATCCGAGCAACCCTTGCTCGGGGATGGTATAAGAATCTTGTAGCGAAACACTACCACATCATCCGGGCAACCCTTGCTCGGGGATGGAATAAGAATCTTGTAGCGAAACACTACCGCAGCATCTGAGCAACCCTTGCTCGGGAATGGTATAAGAATCTTGCAGCGAAACACTACTGCAGCATCCTAGCAACCCTTGCTCGGGGATGGAATACGAATCTTGCAGTGAAACACTACTGCAGCATCCGAACAACCCTTGCTCGCAAGCGAGCATGCTCCGGCGAAAACCGAGCATCTAGCTCTAGGCCCGACCAAAACGGGGCTCTGGAACGGAAGCGAGAGGTCGCGGAGGTTCCTTCTCCGCGAAGCCTCGCGAGTACGGTTCTGACAGTTTTTTGGAAACCGTGCCTTTATTGGATAGCTTTGAAAACCGCGCGCGCCGGTTCCTGAATCCAAGAGGTAATTTTCGTCTGTTAAACTTCTCGCCTATAAATAGTCAAGGGAACAAAGACGGAGACTTTCTTCTTCTGCATCTCGCAATCAAACTCCCAAGTTTTCTAGCCTTCAAACTCTCTCTCGCTCTTGTGCCCTTCTTCAAACTTTTCTCATGGCAAAGTTTGGCCCGATCAAGATCATCGAGGAGAGGCTTCGGGCGCTTGAGGGCTTCGGGTACCTCGATGTGAGCACCTGGCACATCCCCAGCGGCGAAGGAGCTCTCGTGCCGAACAGCGACGAAATCGTCACGTGCGAGCTCTACACCGTCAACGGGCTTCGAACGCTTGAGAGTGAGTTCCTTGAGTCCGTACTCGCCCACTGCGAGTGTGAGATCACAAACCTGAACCCCAACTCCATCCTTGTTTTGGCCATCTTCTCGCACCTTTGTGAGGGATTCGTGGGCATCTTGCCCACGGCGAGCTTCTTTTTCCATTTTTATTCCTTGTTTCGCACCGGTGCGGCTTCTCCCACCGGTTCTGCATACTTTCGCTTGCGGTCCAATCGACCATACGAGTATCCTTTCTTCACGCTCAAAGACTCAGTGTCAGGGTAGGCCGATTTATGGTTTTATCTAAGGAAGGCGGAGGGAAGCACTCTTCGTTATTCCGGAACGGCGGCGCCCAGCGTCGGGACTCCGCGCCTGCCCATGCAAGCCGAGGAGGAGCGGGCTTTGATGACGATCAACGAGCTCACGAACATGGGGCTCACTGGTCGGGACATCGTCCGGGACTTCCTTAGGAACAGGGTGTCCCCTCTGAGGAGGAGAGAGCACCCTTTCTTCAAGGTCTCTGGGTGGCAAGACCTCACCCGAGAGGCCGACTTTGGTAAGTCTCATGGTCTTGATCAATCTCTGATTTTCATGTACAATTTATGCTCGTGCTGACTCTTTCTGTTGATCGGTTGCAGCCTCGAGCTTCGACTGGGTGGACAAGCGGGTTGCCGAGATGTTCGGCACCCCGAAGGGCAAGGAACTCGAGCACAGGTGGCAGGTCCCGAAGAATGTGCTCGAGCGGAGTGAAGTGGTAAGTTTTCTTACAATCCATGCTCGAGGAAATGCATCCCGAGCATCTTCTGATATATTTTTTTGCTTTTGGTAGGAGAAGATCGCCCTCGAAGTGGCAGTGACCGAGCTTAAGCCACTATCGGGCGGCCAGGGGGTGCTCGTCCTTGCCGCCAAGACCAAGAAGGCGAGGGGCAAGAGACAAGCTCCGCCGCCGCCGCCCCCTACTCGGTCGACGAAAAGGCGAGCGACCTCAACCAAGAGCCCTCCGCGGCAGCACTTGGAGTTTGCCGATAGGAAGGAGGTAAGTGGCCGGATGCCTGAATGAAGGATTACTCCATGAGGAAACCGAAGCTGATAGCCCGCTTGCAACAAATCGCGGAGAGGGTGAAGCTGGTAGAGAAGGCGAGGCAAGCCGAGCGCAAGGCACTGGAAGGGCAGCTCGCCGAGCTCAAGGCCAAGCTCGAGTAAGCTACTTCGGTCCCCCGGGCTGTGGAGCCTGAGGAGGAGGAGGACGAGGATGTGGCGCCCCTCGTGACAAGGCTTGGGCGCTCGAAGAAGACGCTGGAGGCGGTCGACATGGAGAAGGTCAACCCCCTCCTAGCGAGGATTAGCCATGCCGTGGAGAAGAAGGCCGAACTCGTGGTTGTGGCGGCGGCCAATCCCGTCGGAGATGACAGCGAGGAGCTCGCCAAAGGTAGTCTTCGAACTCCGTCTTCTTCTTCTTTTTCCCTTTTCCTTTTTGCTCTTTTGTTTTGCTTGCCTTTATCCGAGCTAACCCCACTCTGTTGACATGGGCATGATAGCTCCTAGGTTCTTTCTGGATTGCAGGGCAATAATTGACGAAATCCTTAGTCGTGTCACAGAGAGGGAGCTTGCCCTTCTTGCCGACAGCGTGATGGGTGAGGCCGTCGACATTGCGACGGCGAACGAGCTCATCGATGACACCGACCAAGAGGCCGCGGAGCTCCTCGCCCTGGAAGGACCAGCTCCCCAGGGCGCGCTCCTGGTCCTCCCAAGCACAGCGGACGCTCGGGAGGAGGACGAAGAAGATCTTGCGATCTTGGACGAAAAGACTGCCCAAGAGAGCATGAGATCCCCGGGTGAATCACATGCCTAGGACAAGAGCGAGGAGCCCCCGAGCGGACAACATGCTCGGGAGGGCACCGCGCACTCCTCGAGTGGACCACATGCTCAGGAGGACAGCGAGAAGACCCTGAGCGAACCATCCGCTCAGGAGGAAGGCGCAATGTCCCCGAGCGAACTACATGCCCGGGGGGATGGCGAGAGGATCCTGGGCGAACTTCCTGCCCGGGAGGATGATGCGACGTCCCCAGGCGAACTGCGTGCCCGGGAGGACACCGAGGAAATCCCGAGCGAACTCCTTGCCCGGGTGGAAGGCCAAGCCTCCCCGCCAAAGTCGCCCGAGGGAAATCTTGCGGATCTTCGGGGGGTGGACGTTGCCACGGTTTTTCGAGACAACCTCTGCGTGTGTCTCAGTCGAGTAAGCATACTTCCTTTCTTCTCGTGGTAGTTTCCTCTTTGGAGTCCAGGGGGTGTCTGAGATCTTTCTGTCTGCAGGTTCTTCAAGAGACTATGAAGGACTTCGACTCGGCGACGGTTCCACCCGAGGTCGTGGCCAAGATGCACGCCGATCATGAGGTCCAGTTGGTTGAGCTCGAGTAGCGGGTAGATGACCTTAAGGCTAGGGATCTGCTGATCTTGGAGAAGTGCCGCCAGGACGAGGAAAACACCACCAAGAATAGGGAGAGGATTTCTAAGCTCGAGCTAGAGCTCGAGCAAGAAAAACAACACTCCCAAGTTCTTGAGTTGAAGGTGGTGGAGCTGGGCCGGGCTACGTGGGAGGCTGCCGAGCTTGCTGACCAAGGCAAGGAGGAGACAAAGCAGCTGCGCCAAGAAGCCCGCGAAGGACGGGAAGCTCGGCGGCGAGTGCTCAACCTTGAGGCTAAGTTCTATGAGTTGAGGTAGAAGCTTTCTGCGGCGCTTAGAGGAGCAAGTCCTAGGGGATAGTCTCTTTGTCCAGGTCTTGGTGTAGAAGATTTTTCTTTTCTTTTTCTCCTTTGTACTTCCTAACGATGTGAATAAAGAATGGTTCTTCCCCCAAGACTTTCCTCTTGTTTTGTACTTTTGGTGTTTTTGTATCTTTCTGGTGATCACTTGCAAACGACAAATGCAAGATGAACATACGAAAGATAGACAAATAGAAGTGTAAGTTAGAACAAAATATGGGCGACACAAGCCCGAAAGATAGATGAATAAGAGTACGACATGGGCGACACAAGCCCGAAAGATAGACAAAATAGAAGTGTGAGTTACAACAGAACAAGTGCGTTTTCTGAAAAAAACGTTAGTGTGGTAGCTCGTTCCTACTAAGCCCCCGTTGCGAATGAAGGTCGTGCACCTAAGTTGCGAGCACGAGCTCATTCGCAGGAGAGTTAGAAATATACGCGTTGCTCCCCCGACCAAGTCACCAACTTCTCCGAGTTGCGAGCATGGGCTAGATCGGGAGGGGGGAATGTGCGAGGCCTTAACTTCCTTAGCGTTTCGGACACATGCCCCTAGATTGCGAGCATGAGCCATTGGCGAGGAAGAACGCGTGGTTGCCCGACAGAGTGCACGACGACCAAACACGTGCGAATCGAACTAAAACTCTGGACCGGCCGAGAGGGTGTCTGTATGCGACCGTGAACATGCAGCGAAAAACTATTGCGGACAATAATCGGCTTATGGAGACTGAAGCCTCTGGCAGCGAGTTTAGTGATTGGGCATTTGGTCGTGGCGCTTTGTGCGTTCATGCGCACGCTAGCCAAACCTTAGAATAAGGATGTTTGAAGCGAATGTTCCTGCCCGACGTGCTCATCCCATCACCAAGATTGTGAGGAAAAAGTATGCCCTTGTGCGAGACTGAGTCGGCTTACCAACGGGCAGTGACCTTGAAAACATTTATAAAATCTTGGGGGTAACGGACTTCGCGTGGACGAAGGAACTGAATTTTTATAGAAAAAAACCGTTGAGCAAGCGCGAAACATAAAAGCAAACGCGAGCTTAGACAAAAAACTTGCGCAGCTGGTCGATATTCCAGGAGCTCGTGAGCACCCGACCATCTTCCATCGCCAAGCGGACAGCCCCCAGGCATGTCATCGAGACGACCATGAACGGACCTTCCCATCTAGGGGAGAGCTTGTTGGCTTTCGACGTATCCTGAATTCGACGTAGGACAAGGTCGCCAACTTGTAAGGTCCTTGACCGAATCGACTTAGCCGCATGCCTACGAAAAGCTTGTAGGTAGACAGCAGATCGCAGCAGCACCCTTTCGCGCGTTTCTTCAGCGAGGTCGAGGTCGAGGAGACGCTCGAGCTCTTGGTCGACGCCATCGACCAGGTGCACTCTTTGGGAACCCAGCACGATTTCGACGGGTAGAATGGCCTCTGCACCGTAGATGAGCTAGAAGGATGTTTCACCTATAGCCCGGCTCGCCGTAGTGCGAACTGACCAGAGGACGGAAGGGAGCTCGTCCACCCATGATTTGCCGTGCTGGGTGAGGTCTTTGAAGATCCTCTTCTTGATCCCCTGAAGGATTTGGCCATTTGCTCGTTCGGCCACTCTGTTGCTCTGCGGATGAGCTACAGAGGCGAAGAAGACCTTTGCCCCGATGTCCTCGCAGTAGGCTTGGAACAGTTCACTAGTGAACTGAGTGCCGTTATCCGTGATGAGGCGATTGGGGACCCCAAAATGGGTCACCACGTTGCTGCGGAAAAATCTCCTAGCTGCTTGAGCCGAAATGGTTGATACGGGTTCGGCCTCAATCCACTTAGTGAAAGTGTCGACGGCCACGAGCAAGAATTTGCAACCTCTTCGACCACGGGGGAAAGGTCCGAGTATATCGACCCCCAGGTCGAGAACGGCCATGAGAGTGGGATAGTTTCAAGCGCGCACGCCGACTGGTGTGCCTTGCAGGCATGGAACTAGCATGCTCGGCAAGTCGCCACGATCGCCCGAGCATCGGCTAAGACCGTCGGTCAATAATATCCCAACCGAAAGGCTTTGCTCACGAGCGTCCTGAAGGATGAGTGAGCTCCACACACTCCCTCATGGATATCTCTGAGAAGGAAATTGCCCTCTTCCCGAGATATGCACTTGGAGAGGACTCCAAGTGCCCCTTTGCGGTATAAGGCGCCCTCGATCAACTTGTATGGAGAGGACCGCCTTATAAGCCGGGAACGCTCGGCTTCTTCCTCGGGCAGTGTCCCATGGGCAAGATACTGAACGAATGACATCATCCAGTCTGTACCATGCTCGAGGAGGGAGACGTTACCGCACGTCTCCGGTGCCTCCTCTACAGAGGGAATGGAGGGCTTGTACAGATGCTCGACGAGCGCCCCCGGTGGGGCGGGCATCTGAGAGGAACCGACCTTGGAGAGATGGTCGGTCAGGGAATTGTCCTTCCTAGGGATGTAGAGTACTTCGAAATTTCTAAAGTACCGCTCCATCTTCCTCACTTCAACCAAGTAAAGCGCCATTGAGCTATCGGAACACTGATACTCCTTATTAACTTGGTTGACGACCAACTGCGAATCGCCTCTTCATATCAAATACCGGACTTGAGCGCCTTGCACGCCGCAATTTCGGCGAAGGTTTTCATACTCCACCACGTTGTTGGTCGCGGTGAAGTGTAATTGGATGACGTACTGGAGTTGATCCCCCTGAGGGGATACCAGCACGATGCCAGCCCCCGAGCATTCGTAAGCTCGGGACCCGTCGAAGTACATGGTCCAGCGACCATCTTCAGATCCGTCGGGCTCGGCGGCGGGTGGCACCAGATTCGTCTATTTCGCTACGAAGTCTGACAGAATCTGGGACTTGGTCGCCGCGCGAGCCGAGAAGTGGATATCGAACTCGGCGAGCTCCATAACCCACTTCACTATCCGGCCACCGGCGTCCCGATTTCTTAGGATCTCCCTAAGTGGAAAGTTGGTTAGAACGACGACCTTGTGAGCTTGAAAGTAGTGGCGCAGCTTCCTCGAAGCCACGAGCAGCGAGTACAAGAGCTTCTGGACCTCAGGGTACCGCTCCTTCAGTCCGTGCAAGATCTCGCTGACGTAGTATATCGGTCGCTGCGCCCCATCTCGTTCGATCGCCAACACCGCGCTTACGGCATGGGGGGTCGCTGCAAGGTATAACAGAAGCGCCTCCCCTAACCTTGGCGTGGCTAAGACAGGTGGGCTGGACTGGTACTACTTTAGCTCCTCGAAGGAGCGGTTAGCTTCTTCCGTCCATGCGAAGCCCTTGTGCCTGCGAAGCGCCTTGAAGAAAGGTAGCCCGCGCTCGCCCGATCGGGAAATAAAGCGACTCAGAGCCACCATGCGTCCGGTCAAGGCTTGGACCTCCTTCACGCAGTTGGGAGGCCGCATTCTTTCAATGGCTTCGATTTTCTTTGGGTTTGCCCCGATGCCTTGTGGCCCGATCATGTAGCCGAGCACCTTGCCCGTTTTCACCCTAAAGACACACTTTTCAGGATTAAGTTTTATTCGATGTCTATTGAGGTTACAAAATGTTTCCTCAAGGTCGGCTACGTGACCCGAGACGAGCCTACTTTTCACCACGATGTCAACTACATACACCTCCAGATTCTGGCCTATCTGATCTAGGAAAGTCTTCTACATTAGGCGTTGGAAGGTCGCTCCAGCATTCCTAAGACCGAAAGACATGGTCGTGTAGCAGAACGTGCCGAACGGCGTAATGAAGGAAATCTTCCCTTCATCTTCAGGGGATAAGCTGATCTGGTGATAGCCCGAGTAGGCATCCAGAAAGCTCATCACCTCGGACTTTGCCGTCGCGTCGACCAGTTGGTCTATGCGTGGTAGCGGGAAATTATCTTGTGGGCAGGTGGCGTTCAGGTTGGTGTGGTCGACACACATACGCCACTTGCCACCTTTCTTCTTGACAATGACTGGGTTCACCAGCCATTCCGAATGCTTGACTTCCCGGACGAAACTGGCCTTAACAAGCTTGTCAAGTTCATCCCGGATGATTGCTTGCTTCTCTAGGGAAAAACGCCTGAGCTTTTAGCGCATAGGCTTTTTATCAGGTCGAACAGCTAGCCTGTGCTCAATTACTTCCCTTGGGACTCTGGGCATGTCGGACGGTTCCCTGGCGAACACGTCCGCGCTCTTCCGGAGGAAAGTAATGAGCTCGAGTTCCTATTTGGGATCTAAGGAAGACCCTAAATGTAAGACCTTGGTCGGATCCGTGCTACTCAGCGGGACCGCCTTGGTTTCTTCTCCAAACTGGAGGGCAACTTTTCGCCAGGAGTGCATCGGCCCTTGGTCGGGGCCGCGTTGAGGCAGCTGCCCGACCATGTCGAGCGACTTCTCATCACGGTTCAAGTCCGCCTTTTGGTCCCCCTAATGACAATGACACCTTTCAGACCGGTAACCTTCAGACACTAATACGTGTGATGCGTGGCGGCCATGAACTTAGAGAGAGCCGGCCTGCCGAGGATGGCATTGTAGGCTGACTCGAAGTTGATGACCTCGAATGTGATCATCTCGGTTCGGAAGTTGCTCGGGCTCCCGAATGTAACGGGCAAAACGATCTGGCCAAGGGGCTTGATCAAAGTGCCCAGAACGATCCCGAAGAATGGGACCGCTATGTTTTTGATCTTGGACAGAGGAACTTGCATCTTGTCTAGGACCTTAGCGGATATGAGATCCAGGGAGCTCCCACCGTCGATGAGAACCCGCCCCACCTTAGCATTGCTGATGGTCAGGCTCACGACCAACGGGAGTTTCTGAAGCTTGGTCATTCCAAGGAGACAATCATCCTTGGAGAAAATGATGGACAGCTCGGACCACCTGAGCTGCTGTACGGAGGGCTTGCCCTGGGCGATGTGGTATACCTCCCGTGCTGCCTCCTTCAGGTCCCTACAGGACTTATACGCCGAGGAGCCCCTGAATATAACTGCTATGTGGTTATGGGGCTCCTGGCTCCCGTGCTGCCTCCTTCAGGTCCCTTGCTGCTCTCCCCTTTCCCCGGGAGTGTAGGCATGGGGCCCTTGCTGTTGTAGAACTTCTCCAGGCGGAATGCCCAGGTTCGACAATTGCGAAGGTCGTGCCCGTACGCTTGATGAAGCGGGCAAAAGCGGTCGTCGTCGCGATGGTCCTCTATGTGCGGACCAAGGCAAGAGAATACTCCTCCATATCGGCGCGGCGAAGACAGTCCTGAGGTAGAACACTCGGTATGCCCATAACCGGACCGAGCGTGCCCTCGATCCCACGAGGCCATCCGGGAACTACTCCGAACGTCCTCACGGCACCGATCTTGCTTCCCGCGGCCCTCCCGAGCAGGACTTCGGGAGGCGCCGCGATGGGAGCGAACAGGGGAATGATGCTTATGGTCCCGAGAAACACTCCGGGCCTCTTCACTGCCAAGGGACCCTGAAAGCCTCATGTCGACGGTGAGCTTTTCCAGATTCTCAGCCACGACCATGCCCATGGCTTCCAGGTCCGCCTGACCGGGGAAGTTTCGAAAATTGTGCATGACCGTCGCCATAGCCCGCAGCCGCTTGGCACTCTAGGGATCGAGAGGGGGTGATCTTGGCCGGCGATCGTGCACATGCTCCAGAGAGCGGTGCTCGCGAGGATTTTTGCGAGCCGAGTCTTCAGCCCTAGCGTCCGCCCTTCCACAAGTTTGGCAGTGGATGCTCGCTAGGGTCCTATCCAGGGACAGCTTCGGACGATTCTTGGCCGCTT
This sequence comes from Guadua angustifolia, assembly GCA_036346375.1. Taxonomy (NCBI): domain Eukaryota; kingdom Viridiplantae; phylum Streptophyta; class Magnoliopsida; order Poales; family Poaceae; genus Guadua; species Guadua angustifolia. Next base: position 17,590,077 of record CM070517.1, read on the forward strand.
TGACATCGGGATCTTCTTCTCTTCCCGCCATATTGACACTGCGGGAGCACAGGGACCGCGAGGGTGACATCACGGTGTCCCCACGTGACGCGGTCTCATGACTGAGCTCAGGACGGTCAGGGATGCCCAGACCGTCATGGAAATCGCCATGTTCCTCCTCAGTAGTGAGGGAATTACGCTGCGAGCGGAGGAAACGCTCTCGCACTGTAGCCACTGGGGAAAGACTCCCGGACTTGGTGCGGCCTTCTGGGTCAGCCACACCAGCTACACCTTCGCCGGCGTCGTACACGTCATCGTCCTCCACGTCGTCGAAGACACAGAGGTCTTGACCATCCTGAGAATTCGGCATCCTCAAGGATTCTCCGCGAAAGGACTCAGTTGATCCCCACGGACGGCGCCAGCTGTCGACGATTCGGGAACCGGTTCCCAGTCGAGCTTACTTGTTGAATGAGGGATCAACCAGGGCCGAGGGCCTGCCGAGCTAGTAGGGATGGTCGGATGGTTCGAAATGAGGCAACGGACAAGAGCTTTTTTATCCTGGTTCGGGCCTCTCGCAAGGGAGATAACAACCCTACGTCCAATGGCTTCACTATTGTCAAAGGATGGATTACAAGGTGCTTGCTAGGGAGCGTCAAGCTCCTCTTCTTCCTCTAGTTCTTACAGATGTGTTTAAGTGTTTGCTTTCTTCTTTACAGTGTCTTCCCTCGAGAGTTATCAGGTGGCCAGATGCTAGATCGGTCGATCTTTTCATGAGGGTCACCAAATAGCCATCCCCCCTGAATGTTACATACAACGGGGTATTTATAGACGATTACAGTCTTACATCATTTATTACAGAATGACATGCCACTACTGTGCCCGAACGAGGGTGTAACTGCTCCTTTGCTTTTCGCCATATCGCAACGTGGGCGTAGTGGGCTTAGAATGTGGCCGTACGGTCCTTTGAGCTGCCGAGTGATTAATGCCACGTCGTCTTCGTGGACCGTGCCCGACTTGCCGATCATTCCCGAGGTCTTCCTTCGGCTTTGGTCATCTATCGCTTTCTTCTGAGCAGGGATGCTCGGGGACGAGCTTGGTCGAGGTCGGGGTAGGCCCGTAGGTCGGTCTACCCGAAAATCTTTCTTGGGGACACTGTCCAAGGGTAAGCATGGTCGGCCGAAGTTTGACTGCTGGGGTACGATGGTCCTTATGGGAATTACCCAATCCCCGACAGATATGGTTCTCTGCATCCAAGGGCTTCAAGCTTTATCAAACAAATGTCAAGAGTGCATTCCTCAATGGTTATATTGAGAAAGAGGTGTATGTTAGGAAGCCTCTAGGATTCGAGAACCCTAAATACCTAAACTATGTTTTCAAGCTTTCCAAAGCTTTATATGAATTTAAGCAGGCTCCTAGAGCTTGGTATGAAAGGCTTAAATCCTATCTTTTCAGCCATGGTTTTAAGATGGGCATAGTAGTCAACTCTATTCATTAGACACCAAGATTCTCATTTTCTCCTCACCTAGATTTATATGGACGATATTAGGTGATGAGCACAGAGTTTGACATGAGAATGATGGGCTTCCAAATCAAGTAGACTCAGGAGGGCACCTTCTTGCATTAAGGCAATTACACCCGAGACCTCCTAAGGTGCTTCGACATGTTTGACGGGAAGTCAGTGATGACTCCTATGGCCACCACTGCTATCCTCAAGCCCGATGAGGATGTGAGCCTGTTGATCAGAAGGAGTTCAGGAGAATGATTGGCTCCTTCCTGTGCCTCACTGCTTTGAGGCTGGCATACACTTTGTTGCGTGTCTGTGCACTCGATTTCAGGCTTCTCCTTATGTCTCTCACCACCAAGCGGTGAAGCGTATCTTTAAGTACATTCGAGCTACCACTGATTATGACATTTGGTACTCTTCTTCTTTTTGTTTGTCCCTTAGAGCTTTTTCAGATGTAGACTTTGCTGACTGTAGGATAGATAGGAAGAGCACTTCTGGAACTTGCCAATTCATTGGCACCTCTCTTATTTCTTGGTCATCTAGGAAGCAGTCCAGAGTTGCACAGTCCACCGCTGAAGTTGAGTATGTTGCTACCGCTAGTTGTTGTAGTTAGGTACTTTGGATAAGATTGATTTTGCGGGATTTTGGGTTAGATATAACTAGTGTTTCGCTATTTTGTGATAACACTTCTGCCATTTGCATAGCCAAAAACCCAGTGCAGCATTCTAAGACCAAGCATATAGACAATAGATATCACTTCCTTAGAGACCATGTAGAGATGGGTGATATAGTGCTTCAGTTTGTGGAGAGCGACCACCAAGCCTTTAGATAGCACTAGGTTTGTGGCCTTAAGAGGAGAGCTTAGAGTTGTGTGCCCTTACGATATTTTTTGAGGGAGAGCTGGTTTGTATAATATGTATTATATATATTTTCTTCTAGCATTTTTTGTGGGTGTTATTGGGCTTATCTCTAGAGTTCTAAGTTCACTTCAATTAGACTTCTGGCATGCTTTGTATGGACCTCTCATCTTGTGTTATAGGTTGCTATCATGCATAATTAGTTGTTATCTCTTCTCTCTTGGTTGAGTTCCCTCACAGTCTCATAAGTCTAGTAGGTGTCAGACCACCTGGGTAGATAGGGTCTGTGTGCACTCCCTAGCTTGGGATCTAGAGTCAACTTCCCTATGTCAATCATTAGGGAAGATAAGAGCGAGTTTGAGCCGTAGTGTTCTCTACTATCTTTTTTACGCTCTATAGCCACCCAGTTTGCAGTTTCTCACCTTCTTCTCCGTATTCTATGTTTCTGGTTTCAACTGAGTTGATTTGGACCTTCCTTGAGTTTAATTCTGCTAACAACTCAACTTGAACCAGATTTATATTTAAAATTGATTCACTTGTTGAGGGGGAGTTTGAGAATCTGTTCATGCATTGCATATAGACTTTATTTTTTATTTTTATGCGCTTTTTCTATTATTCAAATGATCTAACTTTCATACTATACACCTTGTTATTTTTCTGAATATTATTGCTAGCTTAGATTTGCCCGCGACTATGCTGCTGAGTTGGAGTCAACAGTGTTCAAGTATCATCCCCATGGAGGTGCCACCACCGAGGATAGGATCAAGGGTGAGGAGGATGCCACTGTAACATCTCAAAATTTGAGTTTTAGAATATTTGAATTTGAAAATGAACCATTTGCATTTTTCTTGAATTAATCAGAGCTTAATTTGAATTTTCTATTAATAAAGGGATTTAATTTGATTAATCTATTCATCAAACAAAAGAGTTGTAGTTGGGTTCACTGTACTTCAAAGAATTTTTTTGTATTTTTGGAGATTTTTCTGAATTTATTTGCTATTTATTGTAATTTATTTGCTTTTATTTGAATTTCTAGACTTTTATTAATTCAGAAAATGTTTTTTATTTTGAAAATTCTCTCATATCGAATCCTTCATTCGGCCTATTCCTATTCGTCCCCGCTTGGCCCACTTCGCCTGGTCTAGCTTGCTCGCTCTGCTCGCTTCCTCCGCAAGATTCGCTCAAATTTCACTTCACCGTAAGCGGCCAGCCCATTAAACTCCGCTTCGTCCACAGCGTTAGCTCATTTCACCACACTCATCGTTGTCCAAACCCTAACCCTAGCCACCGTCGCTTGGTTTTCACACTTGGCACACCTCTCCAGGCCTATTTAAGGTGCCGCCACACCCCTCCCAAGATTCCCCGCTCCGCGTCGCACCCGCCGCCTCTTTTCTTGTCGCTCAAGATCTCGCCTGCCGTCCTGCGAGCTCGCCGAAGTTGCACCACCACTCGAAGCTTTTCTCCTCGTCGTCTAGCCACTTTGGTACATCTCCGCGGACACCGCTCACCTCTGCGTGTTGCTCACGTCTCCCTCTTCCAGATCCGCACCAAGTTGTTCTCGATCCGTTGCCTTTCCTCCGTTCACCGTGTTGTCTTCCTCGCGTCCAATGAGATAGCGCCGCCCCTCGCCGATGTTCTTCGCCGCAACCCTCGGCTGTCTGATCCGTGGTGAGCATCTTGGATCTCTCCACGTCACAGTCGCCCACGGCCTCGCTTCCCTCCATCTGATCCCGTGGCACCGATGGATGCGCGACGCGTGCCCTGCCGAGTCAAGCAGCTGTGTGTGCGCTTCGATCAAGACATCGACCACCACCTCATCGCCTCATCGGCCTCTAGCCTATTCCACGCACTGGTCCCACATGGCTCCAAATAGAATTTTTGGATTTATTTTTTTTATTTTGGGAAATTAATTGCTGACATCAGCAATGCATCATAAAATTGATTTTCCAATAGAAAAATAAATCAGGAAATTCGGATTTTATCTTTTTGAGCTTTTTCTCTGAATTTAATCTTTCTGATGCCCGTTCTCTCTCATAAGAACTCCGATCGAGGCGATTCAAGTTTCTAAATTTTTATAAAATCAAGATCTACCTTCTAGAGACATTTATTTTCACTTTTGAGCTTGTTTGAGTCTTTGTTTGATATTTATTTGTTTTCATTACTTTTTTTAGTAGGCGCTAATTTTGAAGAAGCGAACGGAGACTTCGAAGATCAGGACTCAACACTAGATCAGCAAGGCAAGTCATAACCTTTGATTATGTTAAACCTATACTTGCAAAAGTGCTTTGTTTTATACAATTGTATGCTAGTTGTGTATCGTGATTATTTCATAGGAATAGCTATATAACTGGTTGACATTATGCCACCTTCATCTTCAGAATGCCATATATCCATTGTTAACTCTAGGTTGGGGCATTATTAGTTAGATATGATCATATTACCAATAGTGAGTTATCAAATGAAAATATTTTTTTTGAGTTCAAAATGCTCTAAAATATTTTCTGGAATTTTTCTAGAATTTTTTGGATATTTTAAATGCCTCAAATGAATTAAATGAATTTCGGGAATTATTTTTATTTAAAATTCGAGGAAAAACCAATGAATAGTATTGGGCCGGCCCACTACTGTGTGAGCCAACCAGCCCGTTCTGTCAAAACCCTAAGCGCCGATGGACCTCAGCCGTCCGATCCGCATCGCGTGGCTGTGAAGCATCCGTGCCGTTTCGTCGCCCTGCGCCATCGGATTGTCGCCACGCGTACGCGTCGGGTGCATCCACGTCGTTCCGTCTTCGGTTTCCGGAAGTGCCGCCGCCGAGCATTACCGCCGAAGAAAAACGCTCACCATTACTCGTCGTTGTGCATCTCTTCCGCTTCATTAGCCGGTGCACGGTATATAGCACATTCTTCCGCACATTTTGAGCCCTTTCATGCATCCCGAGAACCACCGTAGCGCTCGCTTTTGCTCGTCGTAGTTCCGAAGCTGCTCCGCCGCTGTTTGCGCCCTCTCCGGTGAGTCTCCGCCGCGGCCAAGGTCACCGGAGTACTTCTCGCATCAAGTCACGTCGAGTCGTCCACTCCTTGTCACCGGAGAAGCCCCGGAGCGCCGCCACCGTTGTCGTCTTCTTCAACTCCGGCCACCTCTACTCGCCGCGCCTTCGCCGAGACTCGGAGCTTCGTCAGCCATCCGATCGTTGCCAAACGACCACGATTACGCCACGTATTCTCCGAAACAGTGAGTCTCAACTTCACCCTTAGCCGTAGATCTGTAGATGTATGGCTAGGATAGCGCCACGTGTCCGTAGCGGGATCGCCCACGTGTGCTCAAAACTGTGCTAGGTCATAGCCGTCGGATTTGTGTTGGATGGTCTGGATTTAGCCACGTAGTCACGGTAACAGTGAACCTCATCTTCAATTGCTAGCCGTTAGATCATGATCGTGTGGTTTTTGTTTCACCACGTAGACTATTTAATTGTAACCGTTAGATTCGCTTGAGTAGTGTTAGATTAAATTAACCGGGATCGTCAGATCTTGGATGTGTGGTGCAGATGCATCCACGCGTCACGCACCGGGATAGCCGCGTAGTTGCCTGAGATGCGCGAATTAGATTTAATCCAAGCTGTTTGAATTTGAATGGATGGTGTAGATAGCGCCGCGCGCCGGGCCAGTCCCGAGCTGCCGCGTGTCGCGTGAGAACCGAGGCGTCAGCGCCGTCGCTGACTGTTGATGTCGCCCGATTTGATTTTAGCCGCACGATTTAGATCCAATGGCTGATATTGTGCCACGCGTTAGCTTTGGATGGACGGAGCTAAACTGTCGGTGTAATCACGACCGTTGAGTTCATCGCACGGTTCAAATTGAGACGCGTGGCAAGCGCACGAATCTTGGCGTTTGACCGAGTTAGCTGAGCTGTCATTCGATTTGATCTCCGTCGTAGATCTTAATCCAGTGGTTGAAATTGTGCCATGTGTCAACACCGGAATAACCTGAGCCGAAGCGTCGGGATAGATCCAGCCGCTCATTTTAAATCGGACGGTTGAGATTAAATTGAGCTCTCGGTTGATAGTTCGTCACCACGTGTCACGAACAGATCATACCACGTGTCATGCTGACGTCAGCAGTGACGTCATCAGTGGGCCCCACATGTCAGACCTGGCACGGTGGATGCTAACGTCAGCAGTGACGTCATGCTGATGTCATAATTCCGATTTTCTTTAGAAAAATAATTCGAACAAAAATGATTTCGGTGCTGACGTCATTATTAGTCATGCTGACGTCATAAATGCCAAATTTTCCGTATAAAAATAAATAAAGAAATTCGGTTTATTCTTTTTGATTTATTTTCAAATTTCAAAAGGCTATAACTTTTGCGTTTTAACTCCGATTTGAGTGATTCCAATTTCTAAAAATTTGTAAAATCAAGATATATTTATTGGTGAATTTTATTGAATTTTTAGAGTTGAGTTTGTTCTCTGTAAATTCTATTTATTGTGTGTATATTGATTTTGATTAGATGTTGATTTGCCGGAGAGTGTTGAGGGAGGATTTTTAGAAGACTTAGCTCCGGACCAGGACCAGTAGCTGTTCGAAGGCAAGTTATGCTTTGACCATGTTGCTCCTAAACTTTGAAAATATATATTTTGTTTCAAACTATGCATGCTAATTCAACTAAAAATGGATTTAAATACTTTGGGTGAATTAGCTAATCAACCTAATTGTTTATTGTCACCTTGTTATTATTATTCATATGCCATGATTCCTTTGATAACTTAAGTATGGTAATATTAGTTGGTTGATAATATTGTGCCAACATGGGAGGCTAGACCGTGAATAGTTGCTTAACCTTGCTTATAACGTGAACAATTCTATTTGGATCACAAAAGCAATATTGACTAAAGAACTAGTGAATGCTTTTTGATAAAAGGTGGAATATTATTGGTAACGATGTTGGAATGTAGAGACCTGTGTAGTTCTACATGAAGGATGATTACTTACATGTGTTGCACTGTTAATAACTTGGGGTGGAATTGATTTAGACTGGGGCAAGTGGACCGAGGCTTTGTGCCAGGTGGGCCTGTGTGGCAATTTGGGGGACTGAGTGTTGTGAGGGCTGTGTGCCAATCTGAGAGAAGGAAGTCTTGCCTTGGTCAGGTAAGGACCTTACCTTGCAAGCCTTTGACCTGAGTCTCTCATACAACCACATGTCTGAATGGGAAGACCTAGTTTAGTAGGATTCTGATGTCTCGCTTTGGATACCTCGGGGTGGCAGTTACACGGGGGTAACTGTATGGGGGAGCGTGCCTGCGCTACGGCTTGGTACCCGTCCAACGGTGTTTGTCGGTCCTATACTTCGGCTCTGAGTGAGGGAAGTGATAGTGAAGGCAACTCGGAGAGGTTCCTAGGTGGAGATAGAAGTCTTTGAAAGGCTTTGTTATGGTTAATCGCCTTAGTGGTATGCGACTGTATCTTGTGGGTAAAGTGTACAACCTCTGCAGAGTGTTAAAACTGTTCGAATAGCCGAGTCCACGGTAATGGACAATGCTCGGGGATTACAGTCAAGGGGTAGTGTTTTGGAAATAAAATGAGGTGGAAGGCTGTGTGCCAAAGTTGATTAAGAAGGCTGATTAGGGACTGTGTGTCCAAAATAATGTGGAAAACAATTTGAGATATATAATGATTATATAGTTTTGATGCTTTCAATCTAAATAAATAGTAGTTTAAGATATTGATGCAAAAGCAAAATAACCAGGAAGACCATTCCTTTGTAACAAGCCATGCATGTAGTAATAGAACTGCATTCTGTGCATGACTTGTTGAGTACGGTGTGTACTCACCCTTGCGGACACAATTTACCAGAAGAGGAGACTACACCTACATATGAGGAGGAGTTTGTCGAAGAGCCGGATAACTAGGGATCAAGCCTCTGTCAGGGCACCTGTGGCAGGAGATGGAGCACTACGAAGATTTATTTTTCTGTTGTTGAACTGTTGTTACTTTGATTATTGTAAGCCCTGCGTGGCGTACTAATGTAAGGATGACCATAAGGTCGTACACTCGTTTATATACATGTTTGAAATACTTTAATATTATTCCGCTGTGTATGTTATTGGTACTTTAAACCCTGTTAGCCTGTGTGCACTAGCGCGATCCTGGACTAGTGCAGAATACACAGAATGTCCGGATTTGCAAATTCGGGGCACGACACAACCATAGTGTGAAATCGATCAGAAAAAGGTTGTTCTAGGAATGTATTATGATCTTCATATTGAGGGATAGGTAGATAACTAGGAGTGTGAAGCTGAGTATGCGAAAGTCCAAGTACACAAAATCAGCTGTGGTTGATCAGGTGCTATATTTAAAGCCTAGGGTAATTATCAGTGTTGCTGTGGTGGCATAGTACAACTGGTACACTAAGGGTAGGTTGGGAACAGTCAAGGACACCACTACTCGTTGGCTACTAGGGTTGGAGATCTAATACTAGACTAGTGATAAATATTCTGGGACCTCATATGATGGGGTCATTATAGGTAAAGTGGTACAAACCTGCGCATGGTCAAAATCATAAATTCATATATATCTCCTGGATTGGAGGATACGGAAGTTAAGTCTGCCTCATATATGAGAACTAGTAGCCATTTTCAGAAATTAAAATAGACAACCCTTAAAAAAAGCAAAAACTAATTCCTGTAAAACTGGATTTTAAGAAAAGGTGATCATTAGATGGACTTTGGCTAGAATTGAAAGAAATTCATCTATTGCATTTTGCTAATAATACTTGCTGAGTATTTTTGTACTCACTTTTGCTAAATCCCCTTTTGCTAGAAAATGTCTCCGGTGTTCAAGCGTCTAGTTGGTTTGAGGAGGCGACTGAATATTACCAGGGGGGATAGAGGGATGGGCAGCCGTGCATCGACTTTGTCAGTCTTTTGTGTAATTAATATCTATGTATTATATTTTTGTTGTACTTGGATCATATGTATAATTAATGTACTGGATATGTAGCCCTACATGAGATGGAATGTAATAAAGTTTTCATGTCTATAATTATTGTTCTACTGCAATACTCTGAATACAGTATAGTAACTGATAAAGTGTCGGGTTGTCCGATATTTTGTTACCTACTATGCTGAGATTCGTGAATTAACCTGGTGTAATGACAGTGTTGTTGTCGTTACCTCCAGCTAATTATGCGGGTAGTCACAAGCTTCCGGCGCACTCCCAAGCGAAACAATGTCATGTTTCTCCTTTTGCTGAAGGAGGACATCTTTCACCGAGTGTAAAACTGAAAACAGATCATAAACTTCCCGCAACAAGTCTCTCGCCAGAAACTGAATGCAACCTAGCCACTTAGCACACTCGGCCGGAACATTTTCGTAAGAAAAAAGAAGAAGAAAAAAGACATCATGGAGAACTTTGTAACGGCAGAAAGCCACCGGTTGACAAGGAGACATATCTTGAGGCAGAGGTACAAAATGGCAGAAACTTATTGCATGCAACAGCAGTTCATATTCTCTTCTGTCTCTGACTTGAGAATCCAAGCTGAATCACCTTCATAGCAGTGTCTGCCTCACCAAAGTAGCTCTACCAGTCCAGCAAACTATAGCAACAGACGATATACCCGATGTAACTACCATCCACCGTGATGTTTTCTAGACCACAGACCAAACGGCCCTGCTTTTATAGAAAGCAAATAACAAATTGTCATGCTGGGGATTCCAGCTTACAAGTTCTAGGCACATATTATCAGATCAAGGAGGCAGCTCACTAGCTTCCACAGCTACTTTTGACAAACTCAACTACATAACTGCAAAGAGCAATATAGAGTATTTAGACAGAAAGTATATGCCAAAACCAAAAGATAACACTCAAGAGGATTACAGGCAAACAAACGGCAAGTTACATAAGGATTTTTTAACGGCCAGCCCGCGCATCCCGCAAGTCCTGCATCTTTGCCAAGATTTTTAAGCTTACCAACGTCATGTCAAAGCTTCCAGCAAATTGCCGAGAGCAGCATCACTTGAGTTTAGTTCTTCTTCCTTCCTCAACTAGGAAATCCTCCGTAGAAGCAGGGTTGCTTTCCCAAATCATACTGTCTCTCATACAGCACCAAACAAATTGTGCATGTTGGTCATCACCAGCCACATGAAGTGCTCTATTTTCAACATAAGAGGTGCATCCCATACATCCATCATCCACAAATCTGTAACGCCTAAGATCTAGGTGCAATATAAGATAAACATATGCTAACCAAACTAGACAACCTGCTAAGCTTCAGCACCTCAACTAAGTGGGTTCAGAGATCAACATGACAAAAACAAAAGCGGCTCCTAACCAAACTGACAAATACACATTACCATAGAAATGGAGAAACCAAAAGAACCAGGCCTATTACATCAAATAGCCAATTCCCTACCTTAAACAAAACCAGGCCACATCTTACTCTTCATCCTGTAAGCTTTGCAATTTTCTCAAAATTTTGGAGATCATTTGTTCCAGTTCCATCCGGATATTCTTCTTCAAAAGAATCTGCCAATGTAAAGAAACGACAAAACTTTATACACTACAGTAGCTGAATTAGCAGCGAATTTCTGATTAAACACCATATCATTTCTACTTAGCCAAATGGACCAGAAGACTGCTGCAGGCAAAATTATCTTGGATTTATCCTTTTTCCTGCCTGCTAGTCCTACAATCTCCATACTGTAATATTCAAGATTTGATGGGATGGCTTCCCAATTTAAACTGTCTCTGATAACACATCAAAGAAATTGAGATATGACACACCCAGATAAAATATGACTAGAGGTTTCAGCTCTACCACCTAAACTGCATTGGATATTTCCATCCCAGGATCTTTTCATCAGTTATTTTGCTAATTGAATTCTATCTTTGTAAACTAACTACATAAAGTGTTTGATATTTAGAGGGATTGTAGCTTTCCAAACATCCATCATTCTACTATCGATTACACCTCTACAACTCAAAAGTTTTATACATTCATCTCGTTGAGAACTTCCCTGACTTTTCTAAAACCCAAACAAAAGTATCTTTTTCAGAAGAAAGATCAATCAACAACGTAAATTTTTGTAACTCATACCAATTATCTAACTCTATCTCGTCAACATTTCTTCTGAATGTCAAGTTACACGCTCTATCTCTACAAATTTCAGCCACTGTTTCCTGTTGTCGTTCACAAATATTATATAAGTTTGGATAAAGTAAAATTGCTTCCTAGTCTGTGAAATTCCCTCAGCTCAGTAGATGCTATAAAAGTATTAAAGTTCTCCAATCTACTTAACTCAACATTATCATTAGATTCATGTGAGAATCAGAAAAGACTAAAGTCCCCACCAACTAGCAAAGGGGCATCAGAGTAATTGATCTTAACTGCCAATTCTTGAAGAAAAAATTCTTCTAATTTTTTGTGTTGGGCCATAAACATTTATGACTCTCCACACAAAGCTATCTCTCCTATATAAAACTCTCCTTCCTCATAAAACTCACTTTCCAATAAATCTTGCCTTACCCCAATGAGCAAGCCACCAGAAGCTCCTTCTGAAGGTTTAGCTTACCAACTACATAGATAATTACCTCCCATGAAGGGAAGCTCTTTAGTCAACAAATCCTGTTTCTTAGTCTCCAGCAAACAAAGTCTCAGCGACTTGTTTCTGTCTTCCTGGGCTACCCAAGCCCCTTAAATTCCAAAATGCAATCTTCATTTTTTTCTTACAAATGGTAGCTCTCTCTCCCTCTCACTCTCTAGGATCTTTCATGTTCTTCTTATTTGGGGACAACTCAACAATTTTTTATAGAGTGCAACAACATGACACCATACCGTTATAACACAATTTGAATGGTATAGCATCTGGCCATTCATAGCTAAGTATAACAGCCCCGCATCCGCCTCTGCCTCCCCTACGAGTGGCGCGCGCTTCCCCGTCCGCCGTCCTCTACTGCTCCATGCGGCGTGAGCGAAGCCGTCTTCTACTGCGTGGCGCGAGCGCGAGCGACACCGTCCCATCGTCCTCTGCTGCACGGCGCGAGCATCCCGTCATCCTTTGCTGCGTGGCATGAACGAGGGGTGCGGCGCAAGCGATGCCGTCCTCTGCTTTGTGGTGCGACCACGAGCAACACTGTGCTCCTGGGTTTCACGCCCTGTCGTCTTCTGTTGTGCGGTGCGAGCGACACCGTGCTCCTGGGTTTGGCATGAAACCAAACCACACTATATTTCTATTGACCACATCACTAGAATTACCCAAAATGATATTACTATCTACAGCTATTTCTGCTAAAACATCTGAATCAACCAAATTAAAAACAGTAAAAGGTTTATCGTAATTACCTGCCATTTCCAAGTTCTTTTTGGATGCCTTGATTTCTACTTTTCGCTCAATACGCAACCCTCTCTCTTGAATCCTTGAGCTTTTCCTTGGAGATATTATAGGTTCCTTCTTCCTTTTCTTGCGTCTATCCTCTGCGAAGTTATCCATCTCTTTTATCTGTATATTCTCAGATTCTCCCCCCTCAACATCCTCTGCATCCATTGCCTTAAATTCCTCCACAGAAGGAAGTACACATCTTTCCCTAGAGTGAAGATTATGTTCTCCGCTTTTCAACAACAGGGTAGTACGTACAATTCCTGCTTCTTGGGAGTCGTCCTCTGCATCCACCATGATGTAACCAACTTAAAAGCTATAGCACATTCGTGTAGGATGTGTAATCGGCTACATTAGCAGAGAAGGGTCAGCTCTGGATTCTAGCTGTTAACTCTTTTCCATCTTAATGCAATACAGGTAAATCTTTTGCATGTTCTCTAAAAAAAACAATTGGCTACTGTATTTGTAGTACTAGCTTGCCATGTCAAGAAGGAATCAATCCATATAGTCACGCTAAGTTTGGATGTTTGTAGAAAGACAGATGTAGGACGGACAAAAAAGGAAGAAACCCAACGAGCAAGAGCCAAGAGCTTACCAAGATGGCCGGCAGGCTGGGATGCTGTCTCAGCGACCTGGTTCATCGCTGTGTTGTGGAATTCGATGGTATCGTGCTCCTTACCAGAACTGGATGGACGATCAGTTGAAGACTCTGAAAGCCTCGTCTTCTTGAGGCTAGAATCCAGTCCGTCATCCGGGCTTGTTTGGACTACAGACCTTTTCCGCTTCTCCCTCACGGCAGAAGTTTCTTGCCCCGGTCCCTCGCTTTCTATTGGATCCATACTTTTGAGCAACAAGAGTCTCGGCCTATTCGGGTGGTTCTTTACTGCTCGTTCCCAATCTTGTCTTGTTGGTTCAGTCACTCTATAGTCAACAGTGACTTCCTTGAGTTGTTTCAGGTGCCTGATCTCGATGCCCGAGAGACCAAGTAGACCCTGACAGAGCAGCTGAAGCGAGACTAGATTTGGCAGAGCTCCTTGTTCGATTGTTGGCAGAGATGAAGTGAGACTTTGCACCACAAAGCACAGGCGTCGCAGGCTTGGGAACGCCCCGTTTTTCATTTCGAAATTCTCAAGCTGATCCGCAATCAGTTTGAGATAAAGCAAGCTACCCAAATTGATAAGGGAAGATAGAAGATCCCGAGTCAGAGTAGCTGATGAAATGCACAGCTCAGTGAGACCTGACAGCAAGGTAACAAAAGGAGGTAATCGAAGTAGCTTGCCATGTAGCTTTAGCGATCTTAAATCATATTTGGAACCTTCAAAGCATGGCTCAAAATCAAGTGAACTCAGCAAGTCTTCGGAGCATTCTTCTGAATCAAGTGATAGAGAACGAGCACTGGCCCTGTCCAAGGGAACCTTGCTGAATCCCTTAATGGCCTGTGAAAGATCAGCGATGCAGGTACCGCTATTTGCAACAGGCTCACACCATATCTTAACCTTTCTCAGATTTCTCATATGACCCATAAGTTGCAGAAATCCTTGGCTCCCATCGGTGACAAATCCAGCTAAAGTATTCAGGTTACTCTTGTTTCCAGACAAGAACTTCTGTAGTTTTCTCATCTTGTTCTCATTCTTCAGATCATCTCTGTCCAGCATTAACTTCCCAAACAGGTGAGTTAAGTGGGGCAGCTCCACGGCTTCAATGGGAAATGTCTTTATCTTTATTCTCCTTAAATCCAGCGTTTCTAAGCAATGCAGTCCTTCAATGCTCCTTGGAAGCTCTTTGATAGTGCCCCCAAAGCTTAGATATTTCAGATGCCACAGCTTGCTTATGTGTTTGAGATGATTGTCTTCCAGATCACTGCATTCTTCTAGATCCAAGACTCAGAGCAGTTCGCACTTGTGAATATAAGAAATGCCATCACCTGCTTTCCCAAAGACTGTCAGAGATCGAACACGAGACAAATCCTCGTCAGATGCTCTGCCATCTTTCGGATTCCCATTATGGATAGAAAGGTGACGAGCAGTACTAAAATTAACACCGGATATTGGATGATCAGGAGAAGATGTTGCAATGAATCTCTGTGACAAGGACTTGTGCAGCACGAACTCGTGCATGATGCCATGAGCTCTGAACGTCTTCACTTGCGCATTGTTCCTTGTATCAACAGATTGGATGATATTCCGATCGATAAGCGCCTTGAAATTCTCATCTGCGACGTCCTGTTCGCTGCGTAGAGAATCACTCCGTGCATATCCTTCAGCCAACCACCGCCTGATTACAGCTTTCCTCCTGAGGGGACGATTGTTTGGGAATAAACCGAGATACAGAAAGCAGGTGAGACCTTAGCCGGACAAGCTGTCGTAGTTATGCATAAGCACCTTTCTTAGCTCTGTGAAGTTGTCATGGCCACGCTTCTCTTTCAGGTGAGAACCCAGGTTGCGGCACAACTCTGCACACAGCTCCCCTGTGGGCTCATTTGAGCTCTTCAGACAATTGGAGACGCTGACAAGAGCCAATGGAAGACCATCACATTTCTGCAACAGCTTTGCCGAACCCTGCTCCAGCTCAGGTGATTGTAACCCCTGAAGAGCTATCTTCTTGGAGTCCTCTTCTCCAAGTGTGCTCATTTGGTAGACGTAACCATTGTCATGGCTGCAGAAATTAGCTACTGACTGAACAGTTGTGGTCAGTAGTATTCTGCTGCTTCTACCATTGTCTTCAAAGGTGGAATTTACAGTGCTCCATTGTTCCATCTCGATGTCATCAATCACGATTAAACACCTAATAATCAAATTGAGAGATGAAAGGCCAAGGTTAAAAAATGAATCCTGTGGATGCAATGCAAAAGTCAATCGCGTGATTAGGGAGCTTGCTCTGCATGCCACCGTGGAGATGCAGGACAAGATGAATAATTCTAGGTTGGGGAGATAGGACCCACATGTCTGGTTTTGTAGTAGGTTTCTCCAACTAGGGGTGCAGTCAAGGTAGGGGTGAAAACGGGTCGGGTAATTCCCGACCCGTATCCGTATTTGAAAGAAAAACTATCCGAAACAGACGGGTAGTACCCGTATCGAAAATAAACGGGTAGTATCCGTACCCGTATCTGATCATATGCATGTGGGTACGGGTAGGATACGGGATGAGTAATATCCGGTACTACCCGAGATAAAACGGGTCGAGTTCGGGTACCCGATCTTTTTTGCATTTTCGGGTACCCGATTATCAACTATTTGTCACTATGTGTTGGACTATGTTGGACTCTGTGTCTTTGTTGGACTCTGTTATTGTTGGGTTATGTATTAATTGGACTTTATACGTCTCGTTGAACTCTATGTTGGATTATGTTTTACTTGAACTACTATATGTTAAACTACGTGATTATTGAACTATATGTTTCATCACATATTCTTATTCTACCTATTTCGCGTACTATCCGACAAAATATCCGATACTTGTTTTTTACCCGCTCGTTAATACCCGGTATCCGTTGTTTACCCGTTCCATAAATATCCGTATCCGCATTCGTGATCCGCCTGTATTTTCATTATCCGTACCCGTCCCGTATCTGGGGAAAAAATATTAGGGTAGGATATGGGATAACCTACTACCCGCCTGTATCCGACCTGTTTTCACCCCTAAGTCAAGGACAATTTAACATACTATTTATTAGCCTATTAATTAAGGATTACTAATCCTCGTCTACAACCAAAAGCTTATAAATTTGTGAAATTATATATCGATCGCAAATTAATGCAGTGTGCGATGATAGATTAACTGAAAAAAATAGCGGGCGATGACTTCATCAATGTTTAATTTTCAGGAAATTAAACATACTGAGTTTATTAAAGTCACTGGGGGAGGTGCAGAAAAATAAAACCGGAAAGATGGATGCACACTTCTTATCCTTGAGGAATTCCGTGAGGGAGGCTTCAAGATGTTGGCCATCAACATCCATGGTGTCTTTGGGACGAACTTGCTGGAGTATGTCACGTAGGATGCCCCTGCTGAACCCATCGCTGTTGATCTCCGGCGAGCGACCGGCGGCAGCAACCCAAGCACGGCAGTCGAATTTTTCCTTGGCACAAGGGCTGTCGTAGACTGCCCTCGCGAGGGTGGTCTTCCCCGAACCGCCGAACCCCACGACGGAGATCACCCTTAGCTGCTCCGGCTCGCCCTCCACCTCGTCTAGAAGCGAGAGGAGCTCCTCCATGGGTTTCACGATGCCCACAGGGTTGTGCGCAACGCGAGACGCCATCGATCCCGCCGCGGTGGGTTGGAAGCAGATGGCAGCATTAGGGAAATCCATGACACGCTCATGCGCTTCCTTGAGGCGCCTCTTGAGCTTGTGGATCTCGTCGGCGAAGCTGGAACGGCTCTGCACCTTATTCAGCTCGTGAAGGACCCGACGGACCAACGACGACGACGACGCCCCGCGCTGCTTGCACCTCAGGCGGTGCACGAAGCGGTCTATGCAGTCCTCGACGTCGTGCGCGAGGTCAAGCATCTCTTCGCTGTACAGCCTCGCGACGGCCGTGCTGCGATCGCTCCTCCCCAAGGCACAGAGCTGGTCGTCCATGGAGGCAGCGACCATGCGGATATCCTGCTGGATAGACTGGGTCTCTTGCCTAAGCCCCTTCTGCTTGTTGTACTCCTTCTCCAGCACCCGGAAGAGCCTCCCCATGACGCTCTTCAAGAAGGCGCCGGCGGCGGCGGACTCCATGTATGTGTCGATCTGCTTCCTGCGCTCGCTTGGTCACCGCGATCCACTGATCCTCTCCACCGATTGACCTTAGTTAATTTCGTGGATCAGCAAGCAGGCAAAAAGTTGGGAAGAAAGGCAGAGATAGTACTTTGTGTGGATACGCCTAATTAAGTGAAGAATTACAGCAGATTTCAGATGTAGATACTTCCATTTTTTTTTTAAAAAAAGATTATTACATATTTCGGTAGGGAGCTTATCAGTAGGGAATACCCTTAAAATACAGGCATGGAAACTACTCCCTTGTTCGAGTTTATAAGACGTGTATTTTTAATAATCTTCATAAATATAGGGCATATTTCGTATTTTAATATAAAATTAGTGTGATGTTATCTATATCTCTACTACTTCTAATTATAAGTTGGTGACGGTGATCTGTCCTCCCCTCCCTCAAAACCTTCATTGTCCCAATCTTTTATACATTGGCAAACAGAGAAAGTTTTAATTTGGTTGGATATACATACATGCGTGATCTGTGGCGTATCGCTCTTATCTCAATCAGTCGATTCTAGATTCCATAGATATCTCCTCGGTTGCTGAATCTATACAAAGCTCACCACTTCTAGCCTCTCCTGCAGTTGTGTTGAACTTATCCGTTGAGTGGAGGTAATGAACGACCTTCCTGATCTCGTCGATACGGCACAGGGGCAGGTGGCCAGTGGTGGGCGGCAAGATTGGCTGGTGGCACTGTTGGATGTAAGTTCAATCTTCATTAGTCATGGTTTTGGTGTTAATGACAAATCTAATATTGAGATTATCCATTAATGTGATTTTATTATTAATGACAAATCTTATATCGAGACTAACTTATTTAGAATATCTTTGATTAGTCTCATCGCATTGAAAAATGGAAAACCCAAGGTATGTATGCGTATTCATCTTAGTATTAGTTGCATACTTTGGAGTCAAGTTAAAGTATGAATGTCCCCATTATATTAACCACAAACGTGCATCATGTTTCCCAATCCACACATTACATGGATGCACATATTTAGGGGGAGGTTGTAGTTTAACTTGAAAGTCTCTTTGTATTGATCTATTCTTTATTGACACATATAAAGATCAAGACAAAGAAACTAAAGCCCTGTTTGGGAGAGCTCTAGATCCCAACTCCAGCTCAGAGCTGAGACTTATAGGCTAAAATAAAGTGAATTAAGTTTATATTTTTAGTCTAAAATGTAAATAAGATGATCTACCTAAACACTCTTAATGTACCCACAACTCCAGCTCCACAAATTTCTGGAGCTAGAAATATCCCGCTCCACCAACTCCACAGATTTTGGTGGAGCTGGAGCTGTCCCAAACACCCTCTAAATCCTTGAGTATATAATTGAATTGCCTAGTTATAAGTATACTCATGGTAATATAGGATATACTCCAATAAGATCAAATTGAATATGTGCATATTATGTCCAAGTCAATTATATTTATGCACATATACATGTGGAGTTTATTCTATAGTTGATGACTTAGAGTAATGATCATTTCCATATAGCTTACACATAATGGATCATTATTTTCATCAACATGAGTATATGAAAACTTGTGTAGTTAATATATACTCACATCAATTTAAATGAAAATTTAAATTAAGTTTATTTGTCTTGTTAATCATTAAAGAACATTTCATCATGTGTTGATGGTGTTCCTTGATTAATTAAGGACAAATGAATAGCTCTTAAGTATAATAAAGCATGAGTTGCATTATTGTACTTAAGACACATATAAATCATTCAAATTGATTTAGGTTGTGCTCAATTGATCTAAAGGAATCTATTATGTGTTAATGGAGTGCAAGAGATAATTGAGACAACCATGCATCTTGGACTAACTATTTTATGAGTAGTGATTGAGTTAGGTCCAAAGATGATGGAAATAATTGAGAACGGGACAAGGACGGCATCATGAGGTGATGGACGTCAAGAGAAGATCCCGAAGTCAAAGAAGAGGAGTCGAGTGATGATCCCGGGGGAGTATCAAAGTGAAGATCATAAAGACCCTAAAGGAGATTGCTTGCGTACGACGGCGAAGGTATAATTAGATAGGCTAAGGACTTTGTAGTCTTTGAGTCTAGTTTTTATCGCCGTACTATTAAGAGGGGTTGCTTCGTAGCTTGAGCTTCATCATGTGTTGGTGATCTCAATCCGCGTTCACTCAAGCTCAAACCTTTTGGATTTGGTTTTTGCATGAGGGTTAACCATTTGGCATGTGTTGCGAATGGGTTAAACTTTTGCTTGGTTGTTGTTGGTTTATGCTCTGATTTGCATGTGTTGCAAAGAGGAAGAGCATATGTATTTGGTTTTCGCATAATGCTTTGATTTGCATGTGTTGCAAATAGGATAAGCTAATGCGTTGGTTTTTGCGTGAAGTTCACTTTTGCATATGTTGCAAATGTTGAAGCCTCATATTTTTGGTTTTGTTCAAAACAATCTTTCAAAATCTTGTGGTTGCTTGGAGCTAAGTTTTGCATGTGCTGCAAAAGGAGAGAGCTCAAGCATGATTTGATGTTTGTGTGTTTGTATGGAGCTAGAGGCTTGCATGTGTTGCAAGTAGAGAGCTCATATGGTTGAAATGGTTTTGGTGTGAAATTGAAGTTTGGTTTTGGTGTTGCATGGAACTAGAGAATTGCATGTGTTGCAATTAGAGAGTTCATGCACCTTGATTTGATGTTGCTTGGAGCTAGACTTTTGCATGTGTTACAAAGAGTAGTGCTCAAGCATGAAATTGTGTTTATTGAGTTATTTGCAAGTTCAGTTGTCGAATAAACCGAGGTTTATGAGTCTGGAATCCCGAGAGCATGTGAGTAGGGCTTGCAACGGGTGTTGGCAAGTTGACTGGATCTCGTGTTGACCTTCACATGGCTAGGAGGATTAATCTCATAGTCTTGGGTTTGATTTGCTTAATACGTTTTGCAAATAGATCTTGAGTTGATTGCGAAATGTGTTTTTGCAAGTTGATTTTGGTGATATTTAAAAATATCTATGGGTGCTTAAATAATGAAAATGGGTGAAGATTGTAGCCCTCGTGATAAGCTTCGCATAGAATCAAAAATCACCCAAATCGGAGTTCGGAGTAAAAAGTCATGAGTGTTTTTGTGGCTGATCCAGTGGTGTGACCGGACTGAAGGCAGTGCGACCGGCCTGAGCCCGGTCGGACCGGACCTCCGGTGCGACCGCTCGTTCTCCAGTGCGACTTTTCCAGAAGAGAGTGTTTTCGGTTTTTGGTTGCGCGGTGCGACCGGTCGGTGTCCGGTGCGACCGGACATGCGGTGCAACCGGTCGGCATGCGGTCGGACCGGCCGTGTAATGGTCGTTTTTCCGACCGTTGCCTCTGGAGGGGCTGGGCGGATCGCCAAGGTCCCATCGGACCAGAAAAGCTGATTTCGCCCATTTTGCCCCCAAACGGCTAGTTTTCTTTGTGGGGCTATAAATAGAGCCCTTTGGGGGCTTGGGCAGAGGGTTGTTGCTGTGTGGGAGAGTTGTGCATGTGTTGCTCTTCTCCATTTGTCTCTTGAGCTTAAGTGTGAGCACTAATTGCATGTGTTGCAATTAGGAGTGGATTGAGTGACCTCTTGTGCATGTGTTGCACTTGAGGGAGGTCCTTGTGCATGTGTTGCACTTGGTGATCACCGGGAGCGCATTCGTTGTGCTCGGTGAAGTTCTAGCAAGGAGCGGCTTATTTCTCTTGGAGGTTGCCGACTCCTAGACGGCGTAGGCGTCGTGCACGGGAGCTCTCATGGTGTGAGAAGCCCCGGTAAGTTTGTGAAGGTTCGGGTTGAGCCTACGCGCAAGCGTGAAAAACCACGACTAGTGGAAAGAGGCGGTGCTCGAGCGGAGCCGGTCCAAGTGTGGGCTTGCCTCAACGTGGACTAGGAGACCAAAGAAGTCTCCGAACACCACGGAAAAACATCGTTTGCCTCTTGTCTCTTTTACTCTTCAAGTATTTAAATTTATTGTATATTGTTCAATTGCTTGATTGTAATTAGAATTGCTTAGTATTAGTTGTTTGTTCAATTTAGCAATTCTAGTGTAGAGACATAATTTAGTTAGTGCACTAGTAAGCCTAGTTGATTTAGGCTTTAATTGTCAAAACCTATTTATCGCTTCCGCATTATCTTTGATTAGGTTTTGACATAGGGGTTGATTAGAGCGAATTAATTAGTGAGCGATATAATTTTGTAAAACGCCTTTTCACCCCCCTTCTAGGCGCATCCTCGACCCTACAAGTGGTATCAGAGCCACGGTCACTCTCATTTTAGGCTTAACCGCTTAGAGAGTAAAAGGGATGGCGACTAGAGGTTTAGTGCACTCACACGATCCACTCATGCTAAATGAATCAAATTATGCTTCATGGAAATTATTTATGATTAATCATTTTAAATCCATGAGCCCACAAATATGGTGGATCGTAGATGTCGGCTTCTCTTCTCCACTAAATGATATTGCTCCAACTAAAGGAGAGGAGAAATGCCTACATCTCGACGCTCAAGCAACTAACGTTTTATTTAGTGTTGTGAGCGTAGAAATATTTAATCTCATTTGCAACCTCTCAAGCGTTCATGAAATGTGGGTTAAGCTTCAAGAACTATTTGAACCATCCACATCAATTGAGGATTGCATTAAGGAAGAGATGTCGGTTGATGATTCTTCAACCTCTACATCAAGTGATGAAGAACCGATATCTCCATCGACCTCAACCTCCGCCTCAAGCGACGATGAAGATTCACTTCCATCACGAATCCGTTGCTTCATGGTTAAAGGTAAAAATGAGGTATGTGATGACGAAGAGCCCTCATATGATGATTTAATGGATATGTTAGAGGAGCTCAATAGTTATCTTGGGAAGGAGAAATCAAAATATAAAATTTTGAAGCTTGAACATGAATCACTTCAAAATGATTATAATGTGCTCAAAGAAAATCACGAATCCCTTCTTCTCAAGGAACTCATTAAGCCAAGAGTGGATATAGGAATCCAATGTGATTTAATTGATGATTTGCCATGCTCAAATGTTAATTCTTGCATTTCATCTAAAGTCAATATGTCCACTTCTTGTGAAGATTTAATTGATATACCTTGTTGCTCTAATGAAATTGTTTCAAGTTCCTCTTTGTGTTTAGAGACTAATCTTGTAGAGGAGAATAAAGAGCTCAAGAAACAAATCACTCAATTGAGAAGTGACTTAGAAAAGTGCTACAAAGGAAAGGCCACCCTTGACGATATCCTAAGCAAGCAACGAGTCTTGCAAGATAAGAGAGGGATCGGCTACATCTCCAAGAAGAAGGAGAATAGTAAGACAAGGCACAACGCAAGACACTCGAAGTTCATCAAGTGTTTGCTTGCAACAAGAAGGGACACCTCGCCTCCGTGTGCCCAAACAAAGTGGAGATCAAGCCACAATCATCAACAATGAGGCAAACCGGCAAGAAGCAAGTCAAGATGGTCAAGAGAGGGCCAAATAGTGTGACATGCTTCAATTGTCGGGAAAAGGGACATTTCGGTAGGGATTGTCCCAAAGGTATCACTCCTAAGCCTGTTCTTATTAATGAAAATTATTTGCTTAGGAAGGACAAGAATGGCAATGTGTCTGCCAAGCTTGTCAAGTCCCCTATGCCCGTTCAAAATGATATTCATTTGCATAGGAAGAGTAATTCTAGAAATGTGTTTGCTCAAAATGCTAGATTTCCTAAGACTATGAAAAATCATGAAAATCATGTGCTTAGGAAAAATAACTATAGCAAAACATTTGCTAGAAATGCTAGATCCTCTAAGCGTTCTTACTATAATGATTATCACATGCTTAGAAGAGATCAAACTAGAAATAGCTTTGCAAAATATCATTGCCCTCCTAAGTCCTCTCACTTAAATCCAAATACATTGCTTAGGAGGAATAATAATAATCGCAAAACTATTCCTAGTCATGCTAGTCAATTCAATAATGTTAAAATTAGGACCATTTGGGTTCCTAAATCAATTGTGACTAACATTGTCGGACCCAACAAGGATTGGGTACCAAAATTCGCCTAAAAGATTTTTAGGTAATATGAGATGGATTGGACGCTAGCACACTCAAGAGGAAAAGGATTATATTTTTCTACAAGTGGTGCCAAGCATGAAGAAAATCAAGTTCATTATGAGCCAATGCCATCTCGGGTAACAAGTATTTAAATTGATTCTTATGTCTTATAGCCTTGTGTAGGTTATATTGAAATATTAATGAAAATCAATTTAGATTACTTATTGTAAGAACTTGCTCTCGCCTCTTACCTATTCTCTTATCGCAAATCTTGAGCAAGTTAGGAAGTGGCACATTTAGGGGGAGTGTTAATTCATATTCATGTGTATCACATCCCTACGTGTGCCCATATTAATATAAGTGCATATATATATAATTTCAAAATCAAACCATTTAGCCAAAAGTCAAAACTTTATATACTATTACTAATCTTGTGAAAAACTAGTTTAAAATGTATACAAATGCTTTTGAAATATTTTTCAAAGGTTTTGGTTTCACAAAATCTATTTTGAAAAGAAAATGAGTTTTAACTCCAAAAGCTAGTTACTAGTATCTTGTTTTGGATTTAAACTTAAAATTTTCATAGAATTAAAAGTAAAAAGATTTTGAAAATAATTCCAAAACGAAAATTCTAGAGTTGGTCATTCTTAACAATTTTTGTGTTCAAAAGTTTTTCAAAAGACCAACCTAGCAAAAGTTATTTGATTTTGAAACTCATTAAAAACTATGCTTGACCCGTAATGGTCATATTATTGCACTTAGTGAGTTTCTCCATTTGGATCAATTCTTGTATAGAATTTTGATTCAAAATGGTATTCTAGACTCATACACAAAATTCAAATCCAGATATCTTACCCCATGCTTCATTTGAATTCTTTGTGTTGTTGAATTTGACCTTATTCTCTATTGCTTCTTCATTTGGACTATTTAGGTCAAAAGTCAAAAATTGAATTTAAAAGGACCAAATTTGTAAAAAGCTTTGAAAAAGTATTCTATTATGTATTTTAAAGGTTTTACAAGCTTCCAAATTGAAAAACTATATGTCGAAATCTAATTTGGCTCAAAATGATTTGATTTAATCCAAAATGGCCTATTTAGGCATATAGCTCAAATCTTGGCATTCAAGTTGGATTTCACCATAAATCTTGGCTAAAAACATTCTTGATACACCAATCTAAGCCATGAAAATTGAAATTACATGAAATCCAAATTGAATTGTATTTTGAGGCTTTTCATGAAAATTGATTTCCTTTTATGCCTCAAAGCGCAAATTGCCATATCTTTCAAAATAAAATTGCTTTTGAGAAAATTATTTTTGCAAAACCTTCTAATTAGTCCAAAGTTCATCTCTGCAAATTTTCAAATTATTTGGACTTCATTTTGTAGGGACCCGGATTATCAAATCCGAACCCTCTGTGTTTCAACCATGCTAGTCCAGGAACAGCTAGCACACACAGTCATACAGTGATGATAACACATACATATCATAAAGTAATTAACAGCAATAAGGCAAAAGAGTGTAAACATCATCATCACATTATTACAAGTATCGAGCCTTACGGCTTAAGTGTGAAAGTAACAGCGGAAATGTAGCAACAAAAAGAAGAGTCAATCAGTGTGCCCACAGGCAACCGACTGGGGTACGCTCCCTAGAAGATCGAGTCATCCTCCTCATCATAGTCTTCACCACAGATGTCGAACGGTGAGATGCACGCTCTGGGATAGCTAGCTCTGTCCTCCTCATCTGCTTTATGGAATAAGCAGCCCCGCGATGAAATGCGAGGGTGAGTATGCAACATACTCAGCAAGTCTTGGAAACTTAATGCAAATAACTAAATGCAAGGCTTGAACAAAGGAAGCATATAGGGTTCATTTGCATAAAGCAAAATTGAAATTTAAATACAAGTAATAATTTCATAAAGCAACATTTAATCAAAATTTAAATAGCATAATTAATTAAATTTGAAGTATAACAATTTTCCAGGTTCCAACTACCTGGTTGGCTCCAACCGCCAAACTAAAATCCGGGAGCTCTAGCCGCTCACGGGTTCCCAACCACATTTTCATTTTAAACCAAATCATCATTTTTCCATTTAAAACCAAAACCGTAAAATCTACTATGTGAAAGCTGCCCACGCTTGCCCTTGTCCGTAAGCACGGCTACTCAAGTAGTTTTGACTCGCAGTTGGTACACTTTACCCACACGACATGATCAACCCCTTTCGCCAAGCTATTGACACACTTCCTTTGATGTGCGGCAGGGAGATCATGACAAGGCCTTTACAATGCATAATACCGCTACCGACTCCGCCCGCTAAGGTTTCACCGCTGTTAGGGCTACCCGCCCAGTACAGAAGCCCCCTCTTGCGCCTTGCAAGTACCCTCCCGGCAAACCGCACATCCAAATGGCGAAGTCAAATAACGATACATGCAAATTACTTAGCCAGGTCGTACCCATAATAGACATGTGGTTGTATCAGATAGCATGGCCCAAGGTAACACACTAACCGGTCCTTAATTGACTAGGGCGACAATCACATTCCGAATTTTGTGCATCCCGCACCCGCCATACAGCCAATCCGCCCCGGTCTAAACCATTTTTCACTTTTATTTTCAAATTAATACCGGCAACACCAATTGCCATAATTTCCACAATTCATTTTGAATCAAATATGAAAGCATTTCCATAATGGTAAGGTACCGACGTGATTAAGCATGGCTAAGCATCTTTCTACCGTCCCATAACAAAATGATTATCACTAATTACAGTAATTAGTTTTCCTAAGGTGTCAAAGGTTGTCAAGTTGAATATCAATGTGGCATAACAAAGTTGGAATATAGCTAAGCATTAAAACAGTATTTAAAGTATGATACGCAAATAATAAGCATGCAATAATTTAAAGCAAAGTAACATTTTCATAAACTTGGGTTCAATATGGTCAAGGAAGACTTGCCTTCAACCTCTCCCGCTGCTGCTACCTCTGCCGGATGCTCCGCTCGCTCAACCGCTGCGTCGTCTACACGCGAAACACGCAAATCGAGGCAAAAATAAATAGACAAAAATAAATAAAATTCAAAATAAATACACCAACAGATAGATCTTGATTTTAGATGAATTTAGAAATTTGAATCGTTCGAATCGGAGTTTGAACGGAGGAGAACGGGCTCTCGGAAGTTCTACGGGAGAGAAAATCAGGAAAATGATTAAGGGGTGACAAGTGTCGTGCTGCTATTGGTTGAGTTCGGATTTTCGGAATTAAAAGAAAGTAACACCCACTGACATGTGGGGTCCCTTTGTCAGAGACACGGTTCACGTGGACTGAGTTCACCGGGTGATACATAGTGACGTGTGTGAGAGGGGTGACGTGTCGAACACATGGCGCGACGTGGCATGCACGTGGCGGTGACGTGGCGACACGCAGGGCTTCGGCAGTGAGGTGACGCACACGTGGCGATCTAGGGCTGACATGGCGACACCGTGGCGCACACGTGGCTCGCACGTGGCGCCACGTAGATCTAGAGTAAACGGTGGCGGCGACGTGGCAATGACATGGCGCCACGCGGCGATGATGTGGCGGCCACATGGCTTGCATGTGCGCCACGCGGATCTAGCACCTGCGGTGGAGGCGACGTGGCGCTTACGCGGCGTGCACGTGGCTCCACATGACGGACACGGCGGATACGCGAAGTGTGATAAGGCGGCGTGGATGAGGGCTTACCAGCGTGACGCGGCACAGATCTGATCCGTTGAATGTAGATCGGACGGCCACGCGCGCGTGACTGGAGTCGACGGTGCAGGGCAGAGCTATCCCGCCGGAGGTGAGGAAGACGACGCGCAAACGGCGGTGGAGTGCTGGATCGGGTCAAAGGATTAGCGAATCCGGTAGGGAACGATGAGATGAACTCAAAGGTACCAAAAACATGGCCAGAGACTCACCGGAGAAGAGGCAATACGGCGGAGAAGCTTTGCGCACGGATGAATAACTCCGGCGAGATTGCACGGTGCAACGGCGACGACTCAGAGGGTGAGACGTGGGGGAAAAGAGGCGGCGAGACGTGGAGAGTGCGGTGCGGAAACCGGAGAAGGCTTAAATAGCCTAGGGTTGCGAGAAAAAGCACGGGAAGCGAGGTTGGTCGGGCGGCTGCACTATGCGGGCGGCGGCGCTAGGTTTGGGTGACGTGGCTCCTTCGTGTCCACTCGATCGAGATCAGACGGCGACTGCGAAACGCTATTTAGGGTTAGGGTTTTGGTACTGTGTGGCGGCGCGTATACGAGCCGTTGGATCGGCGATGGACGGCTGGGGTTGATCTAGGTTTAGGGTTTTTCTTTGTGGTAATGTGTGCGAAAGCGAAACGGGCCGGGAGGAACAAAGGATAGGCCGGGTGACGGAACGAGAAATTGGTCTTAAAAAGGAAAAAGAATTTCCAAATTAACTAAAATACCAGAACTTCGAATAAGCTTCAAATAATTCCAATAAATAGCAAATAAACTCCGAAAAATCTCCAAAAATACAGAAAAATCAAATGAAGCATAAGGAACCCAAAGAAAATAAGAAATAATTAATTTGAAGTATGGATTAATCAAATTAAATCCTTGATGACTTTTGAAAATTCATATTAAGCTGAAATTTATTCGAATAAAATGCAAGGGTTCGAATTTTTGAAATTCAAGTCCAGGAAATTGAAAAAATAGAATGTTACAAACCTCCCCCCTAACAAGAAATCTCGACCCCGAGATTTGGAACTAACCAGGGAAAAAGGTCAGGGTACTCCGCCAAGATCCTCCTCGCGCCCTGTGGCTTCCTCTTCGGATGGTTGCTCCATCGCACCTTGCGTAACTTGATCACCTTGTTCTTGTCCTGCGCTCGGCTTCCTCCGCAGTCGACCGATACTCAGATAGGTCGATCTTCATGCACTCAACATTTTCCAACTGCATCTGACTATCTGGCACTCTGAGGCACTTCCGCAACTGTGACACATGGAAGACATTATGCACATTGGACAGCGATGGTGGCAACTCCAACTGATACGCCACTTCTCCGCTTCTGGCCACAATTGGGAAGGGTCCAATGAATCTCGGTGCTAACTTGCCACGAACTCCGAATCGACGCATCCCTTTGAGTGGAGAGACCTTCAGGTACACATAATCACCAGGAGCAAAGGTCAACGCTCTTCTGCGATTATCTACATAACTCTTCTGCCTAGACTGCGCCGTTCTCAACCTTTCCTGAATCATCTTCACTTGCTCCTCAGCTTTTTGCAGAATATCCAGGCCGAAGACTTGGCGATCTCCTGTCTCGTGCCAACAGAGGGGTGTCCTACACTTCCTTCCATACAGAGCTTCAAATGGCGACATCGCAAGTCGACCGATAACTGTTGTTGTACGAGAACTCCGCATATGGCAAACTCGATCCTAACTGGTCGCATTGGACAATGCATGTGCTCTCAACATATCTTCCGTATCTGATTCACTCGCCACCTGTCCATCCGTCTGGGATGATAAGTCATCTTGAAGTTCAGATTGGTGCCTAATGCTTCTTGTAACTTTTGCTAGAATCTAGATGTGAATTGGCTGCCCCGATCCGAAACAATCTTCTTGGGCATGCCATGCATACACACAATCCGAAGTCATGTACACCGCAAGCTTATCTCCCTTATAGGTTGTCTTCACCGATGAAATGTGCAACTTTCGTCGGTCGATCCACGACAACCCAAATCGAGTCATAGCCCGACCGTCCTCGGAAGTCCTGTGGATAAAGTCCATCCCAATATCTTCCCACTTCCACTCGGTACCTTTAATGGTCGCAACAAACCTGCTGCCTTTGATGCTCGGCTTTTGACTCACGGCACACATCACACATAGCTATGAACTCGCAATATCCTTCCTCATTCTCGCCACCAATAAACACCTCGAAGGTTGTGATACATCTTGGTGTTGCCGGATGAATCGAGTATGCTGACTCATGCGCCTCCTTCAGTATCAACTGCTTGAGCTCTTTCTGGTTCGGCACATAGATACTCTTTCCAAGCCAAACTGTTCCTTCCACATCTTCTGAGAATCCTGGAGCTTTACCTTCCTTGATCCTTTCCTTGATCCTAGCAACTTCCTTGTCTGACTTCTGCAATTTCTTGATTTGATCCACCAGAGTTGGTTGAATCTCCAAAGCAGCAACTGATCCTTCCTCTACCAACCCCAGATTCAGACGCTGAAATTCCTCATGCAGAGCAGGCTGATCTTGAACCATCAGATTGTTGCAATAGCTCTTCCGGCTCAGAGCATCGGCAACCACATTCGCCTTACCAGGATGGTAATGGATGCCCGCATCATAGTCCTTTATCAGCTCCAACCATCTTCTTTGCCTCAAGTTGAGATCTGCTTGAGTGAAGATGTATTTCAGACTCTTGTGGTCTGTGAAGATCTCGCACCGATTGCCAATGAGATAGTGCCTCCACAGCTTCAATGCATGCACAACAGCAGCTAACTCTAAGTCATGGGTTGGATAGTTCTCCTCATGTGGTCGCAATTGCCACGAGGCATATGCGACTACCTTGCCTCCCTGCATCAGAACACATCCCAAACCCTGCCTCAAAGCATCGCAATAGATCTCAAATCCCTTCTGAATGTCCGGGCACACAAGCACTGGGGCTGTAGTCAACCTTTTCTTCAACTCCTGAATGCTCTGCTCGCAAGTTTCAGTCCATTCAAACTTCTTCTCTTTCTTCAGCAGCTGAGTGAGCGGTCTAGCTATCCTCGAGAATCCCTCAATGAATCTCCGATAGTAACCCGCCAAACCAAGGAAACTCTGGATGTCCGGCACTGACTTGGGCTGCCTCCAATCGAGCACTCCTTTCACTTTCTCCGGGTCCACTGAGATACCTCTAACAGAGACAATATGGCCCAAGAAAGCAACTTCAGTCAACCAGAACTCACACTTGCTGAACTTGGCATACAGCTGGTGACTTTTGAGTTTCTCTAAAACCATTCTCAAATGTGCTTCATGCTCAGCCTCGTCTCGAGAATAGATGAGAATGTCATCTATGAAGACCACCACAAATCTGTCCAGATAATCCATGAACACCTTGTTCATCAAATTCATGAAGTATGCTGGAGCATTGGTCAGACCAAAGGACAAGACTGTAAACTCATACAGTCCATACCGAGTGGCAAAGGCTGTCTTCGGAATGTCCTGCAGCCTTATCTTCAGCTGGTGATAGCCAGATCGCAGATCGATCTTGGAGAAGATACAAGCACCCTTCAACTAATCAAACAGATCGTCGATCCTGGGCAAAGGATACTTGTTCTTGATGGTGACTTCATTCAGAGCTCTGTAGTCGACGCACATCCACAGGCTGTTGTCCTTCTTCTTCACAAAGAGCACTGGCGCTCCCCAAGGCGATGAACTCGGACGAACAAACCCCTTCTCTTGCAGCTCTTCAATCTACTTCTTCATCTCGGCAAGCTCATTCGCTGGCATGCGGTAAGGCCTCTTGGAAATTGGAGCTGTACCTGGAACAAGCTCTATGGTAAACTCAATGTCCCGATCAGGCGGCATGCCTGGCAGATCTTCAGGGAACACCTCGGGGTATTCACTCACCACAGGCACACTCTCCAAGGTGATTTCCTTCAACTTTTTCAACATGCAATTCTCACCCAATGACTTATCATGCTTAAACTCCACTCGGATGCCTTCTGCATTGGTGAGAGAGATGGCTCGACTGGCGCAATCAATTTGACCCTTGAACTTGGTCAGCCAGTCCATCCCTAGGATGACATCTATTCCTTTTGAATCCAAGAGGATGAGGTTCGCATGAATTTTACTCCATTGATTTCTCTGATTGCACTAGGGCACACCAAATCGGGCTCTCATTTCTTTTCCTTGATTGAACAATCATGGATTCTTAAGAGCCAAAGTTTCAAAACCAAATTGATCGACAAAACTCCTCGAAATGAAAGAATGTGACGCCCGAGAGTCAAACAAAGCCGTAAGGTATGGAATTGACAAGAAATGTACCCAAGACCACATCTCGTGCATCTCGAGCCTCCTCTGCCACGTGGTTGACACGCCCTCTCCCAAACGCATCGCCGAGTCCCGGGGTGTGAGGTGCACCACGCCCCGATCCTCGAGCCGAGTCTTGGCCGAGCCGATCCCAAACCGAAGGTATCGGAGTAATCGCCGGGGCGCCTCGAGGACAACAAGTTGGCATAGTGACCCAACGGTGGCAAGTGAAAGCACCGACTCTGCAGCGCAGGTGTTCTTCGCGGCCGAAGGCCGACAACTTCTTTGTGGTCCCGAGCAATCGGGCGAGGTCCGAGTAAGGTGTGCGGGTGCTCTGGACAAAGGCCCGCTGCCTCGCCGAGGTGGAAAGCGCCGACGAGACCCACTCGCTCCTCGCCGAGCATGGAAAGCCATCTTCCTCTTGCGTGACTCTCGCCGGGGCGCCGAGCATCCTCCCCGCACTAGGGCCTTGTTCACCATGTGCTGAAAGTTGAGGAAATCAAATGCAACGAAGTCACCTTGATGTCGGGTCCAAACCCTCCATGAACCTCCAGATCTTGGCACTATCAAGGCCACATCCTCAGTGCATACCTGCAAGCCGGGTGAACTGTTGAGGTATTCGACACACTCGTTCCCCGATGCAGCTTCAACTCTCTCTTCTTCATCTCGATGATCCCAAAGAGTACATGAGCAATCCGGAAGGCCTCGGTGAACTCCTCCCAAGTGATCGCTCGAAGTTCGATGGGCTGCATGGTTGTCCCACCAGTAGCAGACAACTCCTTCACCGATGGTCGTGTCGAGGTTTGTTACCGACATAATAATTAAAAGGGGCTAAACGCTGGATCGAAAACTCGATGGTAGCACAAGACACGGGAAATTATATGTGTTCGGGCTCTCAAAGGAGATAATACCCAGTCCTATGCTCTGGAATTATGAGTAGCTAACTTATTTGCTGATGATGCTCTCTTCCTCCCTCTCCTCCTCCCCAACCCCCCTTTATATAGCGGAGTAGGGTGGTTACAAAGGAGAGTCCTAATTGGTTACAAGGTGGAGATTGTATCTCTTTCCTTATCTGCTAAGCATGATAGCGGTTAGAATTACAATTGTATCCTTCCTAAGGTGGTTGGTTTCCATCTTCGTGGTTTCCTTGTTGCGCATGGCGGCTCGCCTCCCGGAAATACCCATCTTCATGTAGTCGGCTTGGCCCATCCTCTTGGGTGATCCTCACGCCCGCCATGCGATACCGGGGTCCATATACTCCACAAGAGTCTCCCGAGTGCTTTGCGATCGAAGTTGCGCCTTCTGGTCGCGGCTCACCGAGTCATGCTTCATGCCGAAAGTGCTTCCAGTTCTTGATGTAGTTTCGATCGTTTTCCTTTCCAACCGAGTGCCCATTGTAGGCAAAGAGATCGCGAAGGACTCAATAGAGCTCCACGCGTCGCATCCAAATTTAGTAGCCCCGAAATCATATATATGCGGAACTTAGACGATGTAAAAACAATTCACTCGGACGTGATATCCAACTGGTTTATATATAACTTTAGAGTTTTTTACTCCTTTTCCTTATTGATTTTGAATTCATTTGAGTGGTTTCACTCTCTTTGTTTAAACACTCTGCCCGACTGTCTAGCCCCGAGTCCGGAGTCTACCGATGCCTCTTTTTCCCAGGCACGCATTTTGGGTGACTAAAGTTCGTCGTTCATGGGGTCGAGCTTCACAACTCGGAATTAACGACTTTTCGGATTCATTTGCAATCGCTAAGTAAAAAAGAAGAAAGATAACTCAGAAAAAAGATGTGCGCATGCGCACACTATTAGGTGTAGCCCCCGACTTACTGCTTGTTGTGGATCAACTAAGTAGCAAGTCAAGAAAGTCAAAAATTTTATTCATAATGACAAAATTAAAAAAGCGACTTAGCTGCTTTATGCTCCATGTGTTGCTGACGATCATGCCATCCTTGCTCGTGGCGCAAGCATAGGCTTGCAGTCGAGCCGTAGAAGGCGTCAGACGCAGCGCGTGGCTCGTGGCGCGCGAAGGTGGAGCTCGGGCGCAGTATAGGCTCGTGGCCGTGCGGCGGTGGCGCTTCGGCGCAGCGTGGCTCGTGGCCGTGCGGCGGTGGCGCTTCGAAACGCAGAGGCTCATGGCCGCGTCGGCGGTGGCGCCGGGCGCAGGCGTGGCTCGTGGTCTTGCGGTGGCGCTGGCGCAGCGCGTGGCTCGTGGCCGCGCCGGCGGTGGCGCTTCGGCGGGCGAAACTCGTGGCCGTGCCGAAAGTGGCGCTTCGGGCGCAGGCGCAGCTCGTGGCCGTGTCGGCGGTGGCGCTTCGGGCGAGGCGTGGCTTCGTGGCCGTGCGAAAGGTGGCGCTGGTGCGGCGTGGCTCGTGGCCGTGCGAAAGGTGGCGCTTCGGCGAGGGCGTGGCTTTAGCCGTGCGAAGGTGGCGCTGAAGCGCAGCGTAGGTCGTGGCCGTGTTTAAAGATGGCGCCGGGCGAGGCGTAGCTCGTGGCGGCTGGCGGTGGCGCCAGCGAGGCGTAGCTTGTGGCCGCTCCGGGTGGCACTTTCGCAGCGGGTGGCTCTTGGCCGCGTGCGGCGGTGGCGCCGGGCGCAGCGTGGCTCTTAACCGTGCCGAAGGTGGCGCTCGGGGCGCAGGCATGGCTCTTGGCCGTGCCGAAGGTGGCGCTCATGGCGCAGGCGCTAGTGGTCCGCTAATGCGAACATCTCCTTTATCGTAGTTGGCGGCCTCCGAGATATCTTTTTGATCAAGTTGGCGTCGTTGACTCCTTTCTGAAAAACCGCTATGACGACCGCATCCGAGATGTTCCTTCGCAAGATGATTGCAATACCTTCTAGTCGCCAGACTCCAAACCGTGTACCACCGGACTTAGTCACCATGCATACGCGGGTCTTCAAGTCGCCGAATCGCAGGGAGACCCATAGAGGAAACAATGAAAGCACAAATCCCAAATAATTTCCTAAACACTTTCCTTAATTCTTCTCCTCTTCTCTTGCTTTCTTTCTATTCTTTCTTTTACCAAGACAAATACCGCCAGACTGGTGGCACGACTTCTTGTAGCGATTCACCAGAGCACACGGCATCAGAAGGCCGAATTTCTTCGTCGCTCTGGAAGTCGCCGCCGTCTCTTACGAAACTCTTCATTTTTCTTCTTTCTCTACCGAGCCGCCCTTCCCTTTGCTTCGTGCGGCTGCATCTTTTATTCTTCGCGTGTGCGTACTCGATGGTCGACTTCGACACAACCATTTATCGCGGTGTGCTCGACCGACTCGGACACGACTTCATCCGACTCCGTTACCTCTCGGCGTCTGCGGCCCTCTGATTGGCGGCCTGCATGTATGCACTCAAGAAACTACGGCTGGGGCCAATGATGCCTGGAGGTTCTTCGGCCACTTTCCAGTCGCTTATACTTGCGCCGCCGGCCGAAAGAAAAACCTCTCGCGCCAAACAGATCTTTAGTCGCCATCAAGTTTGCTGAGATTGATCTTAGCACAGCCCCTACCTGGCGCGCCAACTGTCGAGGTTTGTTACCGACAATAATTAAAAGGGGCTAAACGCTGGATCGGGCTTCGATGGTAGCACAAGACACGGAAATTATATGTGTTCGGGCTCTCGCGGTGGAGATAATACCCTAGTCCTGTGCTCTGGAATTATGTGTAGCTAACTTATTTGCTGATGATGCTCTCTTCCTCCCTCTCCTCCTCCCCCACCCCCCTTTATATAGCGGAGGAGGGTGGTTACAAAGGAGAGTCCTAATTGGTTACAAGGTGGAGATTGTATCTCTTTCCTTATCCGCTAAGCATGATAGCGGTTAGGATTACAATTGTATCCTTCCTAAGTAGGGTTGGTTTCCATCTTCGTGGTTTCCTTGTTGCGCATAGCGCCTTTGCCTCCGAAATACCCATCTTCATGTAGTCGGCTTGGCCCATCCTCTTAGGTGATCCTCACGGCCCGCCATGCATACCCGGTCCATATACTCCACAAACCGCATACAAGACCTTCATGCATCATCGACTGCGTGCCAAGCTTCTTCTCAATATCTCTCGAGCCAATCGTCGCGCCTCCAAAGGCTCTCCTGCTACCGAGAAGGTAGGCGGTCGGTCCTCATGAACTCCCAAGCTTCGATCAAGGCCAAACATCAAGGCCTGTGTCAGGTCTTGCTCTTGATTATTCACCATGTTCTGTGCCGAGCTCAGAGTAGCTGGCCATCGCCATCATCTCTTTGATATCACGATCCGAGGTTTGAAAAAGTGGCGGCTGCAACTCTCGCTCGACTCTGCGTCTTTGCTCCGAGGAACTCACAGACTTTGGTGGCACTGCACGCCATGACCACGGCCTCTGCCTCGGCGACCACGGCCTCTGCCTTGACCTTCCATCTGAAGCAGTGGCCAAGGAAAAGTTAGCAAAAGACGAGAGGGAAAAAGCACAAGACAAGAGGGAAAAAGCAAAAGGTAAGGAGACTAGGAGAAGGTAGCCATTCCAAGGCAAAACAAGCAACTGAACTCCATCGGAAGGCGACTGCAGCACCATGCCTAGGGCAAGTGCACAATACACCCAAAAAGCAAGCAGCAAAACCAAATAAACTCCGATTACTAAGCGAAGAAGGGATGACATGGGCACTAATAACTTATTCTTGATAGGGTCCTTCTGAGCGATCTTCCGTCCACTTGATCCTTCTAGCAGTCCTTCCACCGATCTTGTAGACGACCGAAGACTTAGAGAAATTTCAGGGGATAAGATCAAATTTTTTTTTAAAATAATATTACAGAAGAGGAAAGAAGTAAGAACCTAAGAATAAGGTAAGAGGAGACCAACTTCTAAATTCAAATTCGTTGGTTTGATTTAGAAAATAAGGTTTTGGTTTTAAATGAAAATAATGTTTTGGAAAAACCGTGAGTGGATGGAACTCTCAGATTTTGGTTTGGCAGTTGGAGCCAATCGGGTGGTTGGAACCTGTGTCATTGTTATACATCAAATTCAATTATTATTTTACTTACATTTTGTCAAATATTGCTTTATGAAATTACTATTGGTATTTCAAGTTAAATTCTGCTTTATGCAAATGAACCATATTATGCCTTCAATTGTTCAGTCTTGCATATAGTTATCATGCATTATGTTTCCAAGACTTGCGGAGTACGGTGTGTACTCACCCTTGCAACATCCCAATTTTTTCCAGAGGAGTTTGCTAAAGCTAAAGGTGACTATGAGTTCTATGCGTGTGGATTTGATGAAGGCGATCCGGACTACTAGGGCGCGCACCCCAGTCGATTGCCTGTTGGGCATATGGATGGGCTCATCTCGCTACTACTATTTTATTTTCACGCTTCATCGAACTTAAGCCATAAGGCTGCTTACTTGTAATAATGTGGTTACAAAGCTATCTCCTTTTTGCTTAATTATCATTATCTCTTTGTAATATGACTGTGTTATCATCATTATTTCCACTGTGTGTGCTAGCTTTTCCTGGACTAGCACGGGTAAACACAGAGGGTTCGAATTTGGAAATCTGATCCCGACAGTCCCGAGGACTGTAAAGAGTTGGAAAATGTTTGTTGCAAAATCAAGCACAAATAAATCGAATATGAGACACATATTTTTATATAGAAAACCCTTGCAGAAAAAAAACCATGGACGCCATTCGATGATCTCACTATTTTGGGGAATTATGTACAAATGCAGGGGATTACAGTGAGTCGTCAACTCTCCCCGTGCAGCTTACAAGAGATATTTATAAGGTGGACATAGCGACTGGAGTCTGACATGGACTACACCGAAACACGAGCCAAAGGCACCCCTAAAGCCCAATACGAATTCGGATTATCATCCAATAAACTTCACCTTGAGACAAATTCCCTCTTGTAGCAAATAAAGGATCATCAATGAACTCCCTTCAATAATAAATAGCTCCGGCGCCAAAAAGTCTCTAGGACTTCAACTGTAACTCCAACTAAACTTGAGCATAGCTCAAACTTAATAGCAGAAATTGACTTTGTCATCATAACATCGGGATTATCATGGATACTTATCTTGGATACTTTGATGTTACTTTGAGTAAAAACATCTCGAATGTAATGATATCTCACATCAATATGCTTTGTTTTTTCATGAAACATCTGATCCTTTGTAAGACAAATAGTACTCTGACTATCACAAAATATAGTAATGCAAGAAGTAACCCATAAAGCTCGAAGGTACAAACCTCTCAACCAAGTAGCTTCTTTACATGCTTCAGAAATAGCCATATATTCATATTCAATAGTTGATAGAGCAACAGTAGCGTGCAAACTTGCTTTCCAACTGACAGCACAGCCACCAATAGTGAAAAACATAACCTGTGAGATATCGCTTCTTGTCTAAATCACCAGCATAGTCTGAATCAACATGACCAATAAGTCCATCTCCAGATTTCCCAAACTGCAAATAAGCATTAGAAGTACCACGCAAATATCTGAAAATCCACTGGACAACTTTCCAATGCTCTTTGATATGATTAGCCATGTATCTACTAACAACACTTAATGCATGAGATAAATCAGGACGAGAACAAACCATGGCATTCATAAGAGAACCAATTGCACTGGAATATGAAACTCTTGATATGTACTCAATATCAGTATCTGACTCTGGACATAAAGCTGAAGATAATCTAAAATATGCAGCTAATGGAGTGCTCACTGGTTTTGCATCATGCATATTAAAGCGACGAAGGACCTTATCAATATAACCTTACTGACTAAGGTATAATTTACCAGATTTCCTCTCTCTAATAATTTCCATACCAAGAATTTTTTTTGTTGCACCTAAATCCTTCATCTCAAATTCATTACTCAATTGTACCTTCAGTTTAGCTATTTCTCATTTATCTTTTGCAACAATCAACATATCATCAACATAAAGAAGCAAATATATAGCTGAACCATTAACAGTCTTCAAGTAAACACGGTTATCATAATTAGACCACTTAAAACCACGAGAGAGCATAAATGAGTCAAATCTCTTGTACTATTATCTAGGGGATTGTTTCAAGCCATAAAGAGATTTCTTTAATCTACAAACAAGGTGTTCTTTTCCAGAAATAACAAAACCTTCAGGTTAGTCCATATAAATATCTTCTTCTAACTCCCTATGCAAGAATACAGTTTTAACATCTAATTGCTCAAGTTCGTAATCATGCATAGCAACAATACTGAGTAAAGTGCGAATAGAACTATGCTTCACAACAAGAGAAAATACATCATTGAAATCAATACCTGCAATCTGGCTATAATCTTTAGCAACCAACCTTGCTTTATACCTTGCTAAATCAGTAGGAGAAATACCGTCCTTTCTTTTGAAAATCCATTTACAATGGCCAGTCTTCTTATCTTTAGGCAATTTTACTAAATCTCAAGTACCATTCTTTTCAAGTGACTCCATCTCATCTTGCATAGTAGTCATCCAATTTTTGCAATCAGCAGAAGTAATAACCTCAACATAATTAGAAGGTTTTGCATTATCTTCAATTTCTTCTGCAACACTTAAAGCATAAGAAGCAAGATCACATTCTTCAATAAGCCTTTTAGGTGGATTAATAGACCTCCTAGGTCTGTCAATAGCAATAGAATGTTGTGGAGGCTACACAACTGGACAAGAATGGTCAACAATGTGTGAATCATCAACAATAGGTGCATCTTGAGCAGTAGTATTTTTATTTTTCTTGTGCATGTTCTGAATCAGTAAGGTGCTCCACCCCCACACTAGTTTTCTGTTGTTTCTCAATAGAAACATTTGTATCCAATTTGTCATTTAACATAACAAATTTATTAAAGATAACATTTCTACTGATAAAAACTTTTGTGTTTGATGATTTCATAATTTATAACCTTTAACACCAGATTTATAACCAAGAAAGATGCACTTAATAGCTCTAGGCTCCAATTTACTATTATCAATGTGAGCATAAGCGGTGCAATCAAAAACTCTCAATTGTGAATAATCAGTTGGAGAACCAGACTATACCTCAATTGGAGTTTTCTTATCAATAGCAATGGAGGGTGACCGATTAATAAGATAGCAAGCACATCTTTTGCCCAAAAATGCCTATGCAAACTAGCATTAGACAACATGCAACGGGCCTTTGAGATGTTAGTTCTGTTCATACGCTCAGCTATACCATTTTGTTGTGGAGTATGAGGAACAGTGTAGTGTCAATATCTTCAGACTTATAATATGAATTAAATTCAGCAGAACAGAATTTCATCCCATTGTTAGTGAGAAGTTTCTTTACCTTCTTTTCAATTTTCCTTTCAATCATAACCTTTCACTCTTTGAGTATTGAAAATGCTTCTGATTTATACTTCAAGAAATATGGCTAAACTTTTCTAGAATAATCATCAATGATTGTCAACATATAACGAGCACCTCTAAGAGAAGGCTTGCGAGATGGCCCTCATAAATCTGAATGCATATAATCAAGAATACATTCTGTAGTATGAATAGAAGTGTTGAATTTCACCCTCTTATATTTACCAAATATGCAATGCTCACAGAAATCCAATTTTCCACTATTATATCCATAAAGAAATCCTCTCTTACTCAATACTACCAAACCCTATTCATTCATATGCCTAAGACACTTATGCCAAAGATTAGCATCACTAGGTAATGAATGTGAAGTTACAACAACATCACCTGTAATTGTAGTGCCCTGTAGACGATATAAATTGGCAGATTTCAAATCACCTTTCATAACAATAAAAGAACCTTTTGAATCCTTCAAAATTCTATTGCCATCGAAATACTTATGCCCTTTAGTATCAAAAGTACTCAAAGAAATGAGGTTCCTTCTCATACCTCTTGTCATAATTGGAATGTGCCTCACATCTGTCAAGGTTCTAACAATGCCATCATGCATCTTAATTTGAATGGATCCAATTCCAACAATAGGACATGGCGAATCATCACCCATCCTAACAGAACCAGCATCTTTAACAAACTCATAAGTGATCAAGTCTCTATTAATGCATATATGAAAGGAAGCAGTTGAATCTATAATCCATTCATCACCACTACTTGCACATCCAATTAAAGCAACAAGGACATCACCATCAGAACTACTATCAGTAGTAGCAACAGAAGCTTTACCTTCCTCATCCGATTTAAATTTTGGCCTATATGCGCCGTTTCTTTTTTCTTTGTTCTTTAACTTGTAACATTCAGATATGTCATGATTATCCTTCTTGCAATACCTGTAGAATTTTTCCTTGCTTCTGGACTTAGAATGGCCCCTATAACCGCTTAAACTTCTGCCTCTATATCCATTATTTGATTTCTTTTCCTTTGTTCGTCCACAAACAGACAAAACTTCTCCATGTGAACTAGAACTTTTAGATGATATCCATTATTTGATTTCTTTTTCTTTGTACCATCAATTTTATCTTTTTTTTGCATGCAAGGCCTTAAAAACTTCAGTAATAGTTAGTATGTCACAACTATATAGAATAGTATCTCTAAAATTTGAAAAGGACTGAGGCAGGGAATACAAAAGATTAAGACCTAAATCCTCATCTTCAAATTTTACCTCCATAGTTTCAAGGTCAGAAACGATCTC
Source organism: Guadua angustifolia (assembly GCA_036346375.1). Taxonomy (NCBI): domain Eukaryota; kingdom Viridiplantae; phylum Streptophyta; class Magnoliopsida; order Poales; family Poaceae; genus Guadua; species Guadua angustifolia. The sequence goes on from CM070517.1 coordinate 17,631,162, forward strand.
CTTGAAGGCCGATAGGTGATTCAACATGAAACCACCCTCTTGCAACTTGTGCGAAAATAATTTCATCTTCACATGCATCTTGCTAGTAAGATCCTTGAACATGCAAATTGATTCCAGCTTCAACCAAAAGGTAGCCATAGTTTTCTCCTGCAAAACCTCTTGCAAAATATTATTTGATAAATGAAGATGAATTTGAGATAAAGTCTTACGATCCTTTCTTTTTTCTTCATCAGTCCAAGTCTTTTGATCTTTGTTTCCAAATTTATCAAGCGCATCATCTAGATCAATATACGCAAGAATAGCTCGTACCTTGACTTGCCATAGAGAAAACCATGTATCACGGTCTAGCAGCGGAATATCATACTTCAATGAAGCCATGTTGCAAAAAAAATTCCTAAGTGCACGAAGAAAAAAATGGCTGAAAAGAAAAAAAACTATGTGTAGCTTTCTGGATGCACTTAGCAGAAATTCAATCTACAGGTGGATGATGTCAACACGACTGGGATCTCATATGGCCGATCAGATTTTTTTGCGACCGAGCACTCTGTGGCCCGTTCCGTGGCGGGGTGCGTCGACCGGAGAGCAGCCAGCGGTGGGCGGCGTGTTGAGCAGCCGGCGAACGGGAGGCAGACTAGGTCCCGCAGCCACCTGCACCAGTCGATGAGCGACGGGTGGTGGCACGACGGTGATGCGTGACAGAGTGGAGGAGCACGTCGGCGCCAAGTGCGAAGAACGACGACGCGACGTGTCGTGCAAAGGAGCACGCTGGCGAAAGCGGTCGCCGCACTATACGGAATCGCCTTTAGTACCGCTGAAAACGGCCTTTAATAATCGGTTTTGAACCGGTACAAGCCATCCGGATCGATGCTCAAGGACATCGCCCCGATTCTTCACTCGATCGATAGAGTATCGATCGGTTGGATATCACACGTGGCGCCGCATCGTGAGCCCTTGAGGTTTTATCGCATCGGTTCGTGTCTCCAACCGCAGATCGATGATGGTCTCATCAAGACGGTGGTTTCTCCAACCGCATCGATGTGTCGTGTATATATAATTAATATATATGTGTGTGTCCACTAGCTATTATATATATTTGTGTGTGTTAAATCACAACTAATTAAAGCACATATAATCAATCATGCACATCTGACTAATAATTAAATCAATGAACATTCATTAACAAATTTAATTACAACTAATGTATTACAATATGTACACATATTAGTTATTCTGCTCACCGATCGATCGATCACGAATATTCAAGTAACAACTTTAATTACATCTTTAGTCTTTCTTTTCCTTCGCTCATCGGGATCGTTTACGTGCATGCTACCGCTTAGCCGCTGACCACAACAACACCGGTCCTTATGAAAGGGCCAACCTATTTATATTTGGTTCGTGAAACTCGCTTTCGGATTTACGATCTCATCGTAAATGAAGCCCACGAGTTGTTCTTGGATTGCTCTCACTGCGCTTCATGAGAGTTCCGATCCTTGTTCCGCCAAATCTTGAGGCACCTATCATTAAGTCATTAACTAATCAATCCTTGAATTTGTACAAGATATAAGGAGTACCTAGACATCATTAAAGCTAGTAATTATATTTACTCACCCCCTTGTCACCTTTTAGCATGCGGTTAGCGGCTCCGGTTTGGGTGTGCATAAACTCACATACATAGTAGCCGCATAAATTGTTGCCCGTGATCTGCCTCAAGATCTCATGTGAAAAAGTTGAAAGCATGAAATGGATGCAAAGAAACTAAGTTAACTAACTAAAAAGCTAGCATTATGATATACGATTTTAGAAGCAATTGTAATAGCAAATTTATTCTTGAATACGCCTGTTTTTAGCACGGAACCGTGTGAATGCACTACACATGTGATTACGAATTGTACATGATTAGAATTTGTTTCAAATGGAAGGAAATAGAACTAGTACAATAATGAAAGGAACAAGAATTAATACCGGTTGAGCATGTCGGTAAAGTTTTCAAACTTTTTAACTGGTCTCCTTTGTGGGTCCATAACTGTGATCTGACTACGATCTAGCTCGATTATAAGAAGAATCCAGTGAAAACTGCACATATATATGTCAATGTAGATAACTAATTAGTTGTAACATCGTGTTATGAAAAAGGAGTAGAACGAGGCGATTTAAAACACGACTCAAATGAGTAGGGTAGAAATATCTTTGACTTATATTGTTGTCCCATTAGCGCATTGAATATGTTATTCTTGTTTCGCTGGTAGTCTCTAATCAGAATACCGGCGCCAAGCGCAAGACGCTAATGCTACCAAAACTCCAAATACGAACGACACATCTACTTAAAAAAGACTGAAACTGAAATTAATCACTAAACTCTTAATCGGCCTAAAAAACTAAGTCACCAAAATTTACAAAATTTCGCATGACTTCTAGAACAGAGGACATCCACTCAACAGACAAAATAATAGCAGCAGATGAAATCATTCTAGCAGTCCTTAGTTACAATCTCACACCCAATGTAATTTAAGAAATCTCGCCATTTATGAACAATAAATTACAATCACATTAATTACATTCAGTGTTTGATTTAATTGATTAAATAAATTGCCGGAGACCGCAATCGCACGCAGTTACTACTCCCATCCCGATGAATCGACTTCAAGGTACCTAAAACAGAAGCAAACAAGCGTGAGTCCAAGACTCAAAGAAAGTGCATCAAATAAGAAACGAATCGAATCCAACGAAATACCAAAACTTTGAAAAGTAACATATTCAAATACTTGACTGAACTTGGTAAATAAATGAACCAAAACTGATTCCAAATACCACAACCAACTCAGGAATTATTTAAACTGTACTCATACCTCGATAGCTACCTTTGGATGAGTCCACCACTTAATCCTCAATCTATAAATGCCATTAGCTCCACGTTTTACCATTTACAGTTTCTATTTACTGCCTTCATGCTCAAGTACACAAAACATACAAAAGAAGAATCTCGTATCCATACCTCACAATCAACTCACTAAACATGATTCATTATTATTAGTGCAATGCAGATGCAAATATGCCATACCAAAAGAAGAATTCATATCCATACACCACAAAAAGAAGACATATGCCATACCAAAAGAAGAATTCATATCCATACACCACAAAAAGAAGACTCTCATATCTATACATCACAATCAAGGCATAAAACATGATTCATCATCGACAATGCAATGCAGATTGCACATATGCCATACCAAAAGAAGAATTCATATCCATACACCACAAAAAGAAGACTCTCATATCTATACATCACAATCAAGGCATAAAACATGATTCATCATCGACAATGCAATGCAGATTGCACAATTTCCATGCATATGATGCATCATGCATGCTCATCTCCTCTTTTAGCACATACCGGTATGGCCGAGTGCACACCCGTCGGTGTGCACCCTCTCATTCCCTTCCACCCCGTGGTGGAGGGTGCCTACTCTTCCGACTCGCTCCCATACAACCACGATATGAGACTACGAGGTAGGACTTTTGTGCTCACTACATGTGAGCACAGAGGCCCTGATCGTAATGGGTCACCTCTTCCATCATGAATGCACAAATGCAATTAACATAACCAAATTTGCAATCTACATTCAGTTCTCACATTTGCATAGCCATAGCCAACTACATAAACATCACCACTTCTCACATCCATAAATTACCATTCTCAACATTCAAATCACATTCTCAACACTCAGATCCATATTCTCAACAAATCTCATCAACATGGTCAATCATCATTAACACTCGCACCAAAGACATAATTAATTTTCAAGATAGCAAATCAACTTTTCCTATTAATCCAACCTCACAACTTTATTATTCACGCTCACCTCTCATAGTAGTAAGCAACCTTATGAACGTGTGATATAGCAATATATCCATTTGGCGATTGTACGGGGTCCAACAAACAACCCACAAAGCATTCACTCCAAAGATGCACTTTTCATAAACTCATATATGAAAAAGGTCATTCTCAACTTTCATATCCATAAGGTCACATATATCAGCAACACTCACATAACCGCCACAATCGCATATCATGACCACAATTCGAGCTATTTTCATAACGCAAAACTTATATCTTCTATGTTCCCATTAGCCTAATCATACTAGGGAGCATCATCAAGGCATACATAAAATGTAACACATAGCATATTGACAAGGCATATGATTCGTCAATCAACACACATAACAAACAAACAAACATTGATGCACTTCATATAATCTAGGTTTGAACGATAGCATAACCAATTAACCATTCCCATTCATCACATCGCAAGCAAAATCAAACATGAAAATATTAAAATAACACATAGATAATTATATGATTGCAAAACCAAATGGCCACCTAAGCCACAACCGAAGACAATACACTTGCCTTCAACTTCTCGAGACAGTGTGGCGAGACGAGATTGCCACCCCCGGGGTCACACCACCTGCACATGGATATAATCCACTCAAAAACACACCCACAATTCAACGCAAGACTCATAACTAAGTTGGCTTCGCAACCTACTCCTAAAGCCCGAAAACAGAAATCTGCCAACCCGGGCAGCACTTGGTAAAACGGGCATAACTTTCAAACGGCTGAACGAAACTTAGCGATTCCAGACTTCATTGAAAGGTAATTCGATTATCTACAACTTTTGTTATAGCCAAACCCCCAGGAAACGCTGGTAGAATTTTCAAACAGCAGCTCTAACAAGGGACGAAAATCTGCTCGAACCAGAAATCTCAAATCAGTCTAATCTCTCCATTCCCCAACCTCCAACATCGCAAAATCATGAATCCTAGCTAGGCAATAGCACAAACACCTTGCATGCAAGTCTTAAAATCCCCCCAAAGACCTAGGGTTTTACCTCAATCCTTCTTATGGAGGAAGAAGGGAGGAAGGACGCCGGCCGGGGGAGGATGAGCAGCCACCGAAGAGGAGCTCACGGAGCTGGCCGGAGGTGGGGTCGCCGAGCTAGAGCTGGAGGTGGGTCGCCATGAAGAAGAGGCAGGGGAGGCGCCAGAGCCGGGCGCTGGAGCCAGGAAAACGCCAGGAAGCAAAGCGGGGGAAGGAGGCCGAAGTAGGAATCGCCAGGGGAACTCACCCAGAACTGGCGCCAGGAAGAGGAGAACTGGGAGTCGGCAAGAGAAGAGAAATGGGAGCCGGGTTGAAGGAGCCGATCGGGGAATTTCCTAGGTCCCTCTCTCTTTTTTTATACTTAAACAATTGGTGACTAACCAAAAGGCTAGGAACAACAAGAAAAGAAACCCTCCAACAAAAAGAAACAAAATCCAAAGTCCAACTTTAAATCCTTAGTGCAAACCAATTAAATTTCAACTCTTGCGCGAAAAGACAATTACTCGGAAAACAAACTTGCCAAGAAGACTAGACAAATTCGGAAGATACCTCATTCCAAAACTTGGGCAAAAAATCCAACCCTTTAATAAAAGAGATTTATGCATTACACTAACAGCTTGTCTCGTTGATAATTACGGGTCCATGAAGCCTATGTCAAAGATACGATCCCTTCTAAGCATCTTTGTATCTCCATTCTACATAAGAAGAAATTAGTTAGACTTGCAAGTTAGTATAGTACAAGGGCGCCGCACGATGGTTTTTATAAATAAGACACTTACAGACTCCAAAGAACTCAAAGATGGCCACGCCGAGGGCGCCTCATTCTGTATAGATCATACATGATGTTCCATTCGACAAAAATTCACCGTCCCTCGTGGAAAAAATCTTGTTCCTTGTACTTGACAAATAATGCTTGATCTAGACCATGCTTGACCGCATCCAAGTACCATTCATGGAATTGCCGTGATCATTGTTGGTAGTTGAGCAGCTCCTCATGCTCGACCAATGATGCCCTTTTAAATGGCCATCTTACTTGGGCATACTTGAATATTCGCTGTGCCCAATACTTGATCTGCGTCAAGTCCAGTTTCATCGAAGAATTTTTGCATTTGTCGGGCCTTCTCCTCACCGATGTCCTCTCCTCGACGCTTTCTTCTTGTGGCTTTCCTAGTCAATGTGCGCCATAGTTTGATAGGAGAGGCATTTTTTTTTATCTTTCAAATTTTTAATAGTCCTCAAGCCTTTGTGAAATTCTTCCGTGCAAAGTTGAACCTTCTTCTCTCGTGACTTGGGTCTAAAAAGTTGTTACCTCTCCTTTTACTACCTTGGTCTCCTCCTCGGTCATATCATACTACCGCTTTAAGTGCACCACTTTCTTGGATTGGGTGAAGGACTCCGCCTTCTTGGGAGTCAGCCGGGCAAGCCGGCTTGATTGTCTTGGTCGGCGCCTTCTTGGGAGGAGACGGTCTTCTTATGGGGCTTATGTTTGAGGGAGGTGGTGTAGAGTCAGCTTGTAGGGCTTATGTGTGCCGGAGGTGGTGTAGGAGCCGGGCTTTCATGAGAGGACACGCCCATGTTATCTCGAAAAATTATGTACCGCTTATGCCATAGGATGAAATTGTGTACTACCTCTCCTAGCTTTGTAGTCCCGCCACCTCCAAGAATTTCAAGGTCAAGGTCCTCGTACTGGCAAACCTCCTCCACCGAGACCTTGGAGTAGCTCGGCGGTATCTCATGGCCATGGATGAGCTGCCCGGCCCACTGGTTAGCTATGCCGTGGGCGCATGAAAGGTTCCGCGCTTGACGCGGCAGCTCACAAGGTGTCCGCCGCTCGATGTCGCTTACGGATACTTATCCAATTCCGCTTGGCAGCCCATCGAAGCGCAGCCGCTCCGCCGCAAGGAGGGGCCGATGATGTTAGGATTACTTGGAGATTCTCGCCCGCCTCGCGGCCGTTGGCTCAAGGCTAATCGCACCTCTCTTCGGATCTCTTCTTGCATTCTCTCCTGGTTTGATTCAGGCGTTCTTCAAGCGCACTAAGTCATTGTGTCTCCGCTATGCCTTGCTCCTCACCCGACTCCTATAGGTCTCGGCCCTGAAGCGAAACCAACCTTCCACGGACGACGCTAACGCCTCGTGTACATCCAGTGGTGCTCGATTTTGCAGGCCCTTGTTAGCTCGCTGTTTCCCCTGCTTGGCACGGTTACCCCGGGAAGACTCTCGATGGATCGTGCACAAGCCTTCTCGCCACATCTCTTAGCACCTCCCCAAACACAAGATTGCCGTTATCATCAAGGCCGCCGCCGTGACCATAGAACCAATGCTTTGCTCTGTCGGCCAATCCGTTGTTGCGGTGCGATACCCTTCGCTAGCGTGTCCTGCTCCTCTTCTCCCATTTGGGTATTGCATGGTGGTAACCACCAGTACGAGTCGGTGGTGATAATTCTTCTTCCGGCATTCAAATTATTCTTCTCACTCAAACTTTGACCTTCGTCCAAGTCTTGTAGTTCACTTAACGCATCCCAGCTGATCTTGCAACTTTGGGTGCTTGTTGAAGTCAGCGCTCGATTCTTCTTGATATACTCCGTGTTCAAATTTCTTTTTATAAGTCCGAATGCGATAGCCATCTTCTTGAGAGTGTAACTCTTCACCTTCTCTTCGGTCCCTTGGGGGAAGGTGAATGTCTCCTTCACATCGTTCCAAAGCATGTTCTTCATATCTTCAGGGACCTGATCCCATTTTGCTATGCTAATTGGCACATGGTCCCAAACGTGGACGCCGCATGCCGAATTGAACGGCCCAAGCGCCCCCAAGGGTGCAAGAGGTTGGCCGTCCTCGCCGACTTCGGTGACAACATGTCTTGCCTTTTTCTTCTTGCTTGGACCTCGCTGACGTGATTGACTACTTGGTTGACCGATCTGAAAGCATGGTACAATCATGAACAGGTCAGAATGTTGGCTTAGCATGATAGTGGAACCGATAATCATGAACGTGATCGATTGTTACCTCGCCGGCCTCATCGCGCTCTGCAGCCTCATCGGCCTCGGTGGCCTCGGCGCCATGAGGGCGGTTCACGCCCATTGCCTCATGACCACCACATCCCAAAATCAAATTTCTCATAAATTCTTCTTGATCAATTCTTCACCGTCCATCGTCTGCTTAGTCTAGAAGAAGCAATCGAAAATTAACGAAAATAGATCACGCTTTCATGTAAAGTCGATGGTACTACTCTAAAACGGCATGGAAGACGGTGGGAAGAGACGGTAGAGAGGATGGGTGGCGGCGCGCCAAGATGTTCCTAATGTAAGTCTACCAAATACTATCGACAAGTATACTTATACATATACATAGAAATCTCACATATACATAGAAACTTCACATATACATAGAAATTTCAAAATTCACCAAAAATTAGAAAACTTCACATGATACATATACATTTGACATGATACATATACATTTCAAACTTCACATATACATAGAAATCTCACATATATATAGAAACTTCACATATACATAGAAATTTCAAAATACAATGTAAATTAGAATAATTCACATGATACATATACATTTGACATGATACATATATTCTTTAGAATATTTTGCTCAATAAAAATAATGAATCACGCCACCTCATGGCTCTATTTTCAAAAAGGTCGACGCTGTTGGCAAATTATGCTTGAACTTATAAGGGTTTCGATCAAGAGATCGAGGACTCATTTCCAACAAATGCACTGATGTCGCTGCTGGAGAAGGTCCTAGGCCTCTTGACTAGCCCTCGCAAGTTCAAGAAGCATGGTCAGAGAGAGTGTTCGGTACACTAGAAGCGAAGCCATGAGGTGACGTGCTTGGTTGACATGGAATGATCGCTTTACTTTCTTTTGGTGTAATAGACTACTAACATTCTAGTTGTGTCTTTATAACATTATTTTATTGTTTGAAAATCATATTAGTGTGGAATAAAATGATTCATTATTTTTATTGAGCAAATAAGCAATAATAATTTTTCTCAAGTTATTAGTCGCTTGTTTCTTGGACGCCTCGCTAACTATTACTCATAGCTCGTATATATACTTGTTATTATCGATCGTTGAACTCATTTCTTCACTAATGGTCATTGTGAGTAGGTATATCGAAGAGAACCACAGACTAGATAATATCGGTGAACAAAAGACTAGCAATTGAATCAACACCCAATATGTATAGATTCCTAACAATTCGTAAACTAAGTACACATACGATGAGAGATAAACAATCACCGAATCCATCGATTAAGTCCAGCCCAACAGATAAACAAGATTATTGATTGAACTACTAATCTTTGAGTAATAAAGTCTATCTATTCTACGAACACGCAAAGGGCAACAACACCGATGTATGTCGACTAGCTAACAAAAACAACTATTGATCGCTTATCAAGCAAAGAAATTAAACAACCCTTTCTAGCATGTAGATGGACATATATGCAAGGGCGAGCTCATCTCCCCGCCACTAGTCATCCAAAATGTCATACCAAAGATCCTAAGTTCCTAACCCATACCGAGATCATTGCATCTATAACACATTCCCAACACATCGAGAGAGCCGAGAATCTTCACATACAATGTATTGTTATGAATTATCTTAAACACCTCCAATCTTCTCGACCTCCATGCCTTTCAGATATGGCTCTAGAATTTGGCATTTCTTAACACTTTACAAAGATTTATATATCCACTAAACAATAAGAATCTCAATGGATGAATGGTAAATGTTAAGGCAAGATAGCTAGGCACGTTAAACCTAGAAATGGAACAAAGACATTCTAGGAAACTAGTACTTGATTCATAGGCTAATACAATTGCTATGTGAGATTTCAGAACCTAGTTTAGGATTAGTTAACCTCGTGTGGCATTCATTTCCATATCCCAAAGGAGGATGGCAAAACCGAATCAATCCGCAAGGTGAACATACATTGTACCGTTAGACGCGAGGAGGACGGCAGCAAGGTCGTCGGCGGTGAGGATGGCTGGAGACGACGACGGCGCGTGGTGGGGTCATCGGAGGCGAGGCGTCGGAGGCGAGGACGACAGTGGCTCGCGCGCGGAGGCAAGGACGGCGGCGGTGGGGTCATCGGAGGCGAGGAGGATGGCGGCGGGGTCATCAGAGGCGAGGAGGACGGCGGGGGGGTCAGGTGGCGAGGTGGTCGCCGGAGGTCTTTGCAAACGAGCGGGAGGAGGAGGAGATTGGGGAACAATGGTAGGAGTAGCAAAAATTGGGGAAGAGGAGGCGGCGCGAGGATTTATAGGTGCACCATCGGTCCCTGCTGAATACACCAAGGGACGATCGAGTTTTAGTTCCACAAATATAAAAAAAATCTAGGGCTCCGGCGCCAAATTCGAGCCATCAGCATCGGTTGGTGTATTCAACCGGATCGATGAGAGTCATCATCCCAGCTTGAATACACCAACCGGTATTGATGGCTCAGATTTGGCGTCCCGAGCCCTAGATTTTTTTTTTTTTTTATTTATCGGGAGCTCTAGGCACTATCATCCTTGCTGGGTATTCATCCGGATCGATGTCTCACAAAGGCTTGATCATTTCATCTTCCCAAAGGCTTAATCGCTTGCCTTCCCAAAGGCATCATCGCTAGAATGAGAGGCGTTTCATTTCCCAATACAAATTCGCTTATAAGAACAGAGAGGCTTTTCGACTTGATCGCTTTCGCCTTCCCAATGCTTGATCGCTTGCCTTCCCAAAGCATCATCGCCAGAACGAGAGGCGTTTCGCTTTCAATACAAATTCGCGCCTATAAGAACAGAGAGGCCCTTAATTTTCGACGCCATCATCGCCAGAAAACACCGATGCCATGAGCTCCACCCCACCGACAGCTTCCTCCTCCAATGGCTCAAAAAGCTCCTCCGATAGCTCCACCCCGCCGACACCGCCACCTCCTCCGCCTAAACCCGCCGGCATGACCATGCGCCAATGGCTGCCGCAGCGCGCACGCCGGCGCCATCTCCACGGGCCGCTCGCTTTTCTACCGGCGCCTCGCCTCCACCCTCACCGGAAGAAGTGCCTCGCCGCCCTCCTCCTCCGACGACGACAAAGCTACGACTCGTCGGAGGATATCGCGACTACCGAGCCGGAGGATGACCTGCATCGAGCCGGCTCGAGCGAGGACCCGGATGGCCGCAGCGAGGACTCCGACGACCCTCCGGCCTCCTCCGACAACGATGACGAGTAGCTAGTCTTTTGTAGTTAAAGTATTTTTGTAATGCTGCTTATAATGCAATCTATAAAGCATTATAATGCTTCCTATAATACTTTTGTAATTATCTCTTATATATATAATGCAAGCTACTACTTCAATCCAAAGAGTCTTTTTGTATGGCGCGATTTGTCGATGTCAATTGAACATGAAAGACGGTTCTGTTTTCAAACCGCGATCACTACCGATTGGAGACACCAACCGGATCGATGACTCACTTCATCCGGTTGAAAACACCAACCCAGATCGATGTGAAGAGTTGCTAAAACTCAAAGCAATTTTGGTGCCCTTATTGGTTAATAATAAATCTTCCTCCCCCTTGGCTAGCGCGAGTCGCTTGAGTGCGGGCTCGCCCTGCCATGAGGTCTCCGGTTCGATCCCCGCTCTCGCACCCTCTAGTCTTTTTTTTTTTTTTTTTATTTACTACTTAACTACTTTTTTTTTTTTCTTTGTTTTAACGATTGTTTCATTAAATAATTTGTAAAAATGCTTTTACCACTTTAGATTCATTTAGCCTTTCTTTTTTTAAGATTTCTTTTTTTATGTACTGTTTAACGATTGTTTCATTAAATAATTTGTAAAAATGCTTTTACCACTTTAGATTCATTTAGCCTTTCTTTTTTTTAAGATTTCTTTTTTTATATGTACTGTTTAACGATTGTTTCATTAAATAATTTGTAAAAATGCTTTTACCACTTTAGATTCATTTAGCTTTTTTTAAAGATTTTTTTGTTTATTTATCGCTTAACTATTTTTCATTAAATAATTTTTACAAATGCTTTTACCACTTTAGATTCATTTAGCCTTTCTTTTTTAAGATTTCTTTTTTTATCTACTGCTTAACGATTGTTTCATTAAATAATTTGTAAAAATGCTTTTACCACTTTAGATTCATTTAGCCTTTTTTTTAAGGTTTTTTTGTTTATTTACTGTTTAACTATTGTTTCATTAAATTATTTTTACAAATGCTTTTACCACTTTAGATTCATTTAGCAATCTAATATAAATTAAAGATATTTTCCAAAGAATCTAATATAAAAAGTAATTTTTGCACTCTTATAATTCCATTGCAAATTGTCACCTTGTTATATAAATTCACCTTTTATAGTTTCTACGATCCAAAGAATCTAATATTAGTACAGAGGACTTTGAACAATATTGTTAGTCAAATATTAGTACAATTTGAACAAAAAATATGGAGCAACAGGAGAACCACTAAAGGAATGAGAAACTAGTATGTTAGTAGTCTATTACAACAAAAGAAAGCAAAGCAATCCTTATTTGCTAACACACTTTGCTTTTACAAGTGATCCTTCATTATGATCGCGGCGTACGTAGGGAGATTCCTCCGTATCATTCAGGATACTAATGTCTACGTCCACCGTGAAAGGAGGCAGCTCATCGAACTGATTATACTCTTCTTCGTCCGTGACGCCCTTAACTCCGACAATCCTTCTTTTACCTGGAAGAACCACGTGGCGCCTTGGCCGATCGCTCGCTAGTCTTCTCTTCGCTTTTTCGGTTTGTCTTGTCCATGTCCATCACATAGAATACCGTGTCACATCATTAGCGAAACACGAACGGTTCGTCCCTATAGGCCACTTGATTGAGGTCCATAGTTGTCATACCGCACTTATCGATATCTACTACCGCCGTTTAACCCATTGGCACCGAAATAGAGGACTTTTAATGGCTCGTGACTCGAGCTCCCGGATCTCCTCTATGAAACCATAGTAGGTGTCCATCTTTCTATTTTTGTCCAAGGCATCTATACTGACGCCATGCGCTTTTGGTTGGTGCTCTTGCTATCCTGGGCTGTCGTGTAAAATGTGTACCCATTTATATCATACCCTTGGAATGATACGATTGTTGTGGACGGTCCCCGAGCCAAGAGTTTCAACTGTTCATCGTCTGTCTGGTTTCCCAACAGTTGCTTTTGTAACCAACTGCCGAAATGATCCATTTGCTCGACTGCAATCCACTTATCTGACTTCTCTGGGTATTGGGCGCGTAGACTCATCTCGTGATCATAGATATACGGAGCCACTACAGTTGCTTGTTTCAATACCGTGAAATGTGCTTGTTTAAATGAAAGTAGATCGTCGCTATAGGATTCTTTTCTCCCTAAAGTCGCTTTTCCACATAGCCTCCCCTCATGGCGTGATACAGGGACGCCAATCGGATTCAGATCATCAATGTAACTAACACAAAACTCGATCACCTCCTCAGGTCGACACCTGCAAGAATGCAAATTTCAGGCGAGACCGTTACTTAACATACTTTTTAGGATACCCATGTACCTCTCGAAAGGAACATGTTGTGGAGGAACACAGTCCGAGAATTTCTATCTCTTTAACAATGTGGACCATGAGATGGACCATAATATCAAAGAAGGATGGAGGAAGATCATCTCAAGGCTAACTGACTATTGACCATGTCATCATGCAGATTAGATACCTTATTCGCTCGATGACCTTCTCATGACACCGCTACCAAGAACGAACACAGCCTTTATGATTGTCCTCGTACCCAATCTGGCGTAATACCTCGCACCGCCATCGAGCAACCGTGTCATCAACACGTGATAATCATGGGATTTTATGTGTATGATTTTATTCTCTTTCATATTTATGAGTCTCCTTATGTTTGAGGAGTATCCGTAGGGACCTTCACACTGCTCAAGAACTTAATCATGTTTTTTTTCTTCCTTGCTCGAGTGTAGCTCATGGGTGGAGGTAATGTTGTCCTTTCTCTTTCTTTTTCCGAGATATAGGTCGCTTCTGCTTCCCAAAGAGCTCTAGGTCCTTTCGTGCTTGAAGTGTATCTTTTGATTTGCCGTACATATCTAGGAAACCTAGCAGGTTCACGCAGACATTCTTCGTGATATGCATGAAGTCCAATGAGTGGCGAACCTCTAAGTCTTTCCAGTAAGGTAAGTCCCAAAATATTGACTTCATCTTCCAAATGGCCTTCGTGTGACCTTGTTCAGCCGGGACAGGTTTGCTACCAAGACCTTTTCCAAATACTACTTTCAGATCCTTTACCAAAGAAAATACAAGCGTCCCACTGCGATGCATGGGCTTTACGCTTTCTTCTCGTCCCATCAAAATTCTCACCCTTCCTCCGTGAACGGTCCTTCATATGGAGGAACCTACGGTGGCCCATGTACACAACCTTTCGAGAGTTTTTAGGTACTTGCTGTCCGTATCCTCTAAGCAAGGTATGCGTGCTTTATATCCTTTGATAGATAGGCCCGATAGGTTACCAAGTGCAGCCCGTTGATGGTTACGAATAGCAATGCACGAGAGTGAAGTGCTCTCTTTGTACTCATCCCATACACGCACACCATCGCTCCACAGTGTTAGCAGATCTTCAACCAACGGTTTGAGGTACACATCGATGTCGTTTCCAGGTTGCTTCGGTCCTTGGATAAGCAATGGCATCATAATGTACTTCCGCTTCATACACAGCCAAGGAGGAAGGTTGTAGATACATAGAGTCATGGGCCAAGTGCTGTGACTGCTGCTCATATCGTTGAACGGGTTCATCCCATCCGTACTCAACCCAAACCTTATGTTCCTTGAATCATAAGCAAAGTCCGGGTATGTTCTATCGACTTTCCTCCACTGAGAGCCATCAGCAGGGTGCCTTAGCCTTCCGTCGTCCTTACGGTCTTCTTTGTGCCAACGCATCATCTGGGCATGCGCTTTGTTCGCAAATAAACGCTTCAACCGGGGGATTACAGGGAAATACCACACCACCTTAGCAGGAGGTCTCTTCTTCTTACGCTGCCCCTCTACCTCACCTGGGTCATCACGCCTGGTCTTATACCGCGAAGTTTTGCACACCGGACAAGCTTCCAAATCCTCATACTCATTGCGATAAAGGATACAATTATTATGACACGCATGTATCTTCAGTACCTTCAACCCCAAAGGGCGCATAACTTGTTTGGCATCGCACGTAGTTTCGGCAAGGTGTTCCCCTCGAAGTAACTTCTTTATGAGGCATAACAACTCGTCAATCCTTTATCGACAATCCATTGGTTGCCTTCCATTGCATCGCCTAGTGTGGTACGCAACTTTTATGGCCTGTCGACGCTTTGGGTACAACAAGGTTCCGTGGTCCTCCCATAGGCATCGGAACTTTTCGTAATGTCTTTCATCGATGTATTTTCCCTCTCCATCATGCAGCATCTGGTCTAGGTCATTATCACCAAACTCCCCCAATGTATCTTCGAAAGAACCGTGTTGGCCAGCGTCCGGGATATTGTTGTCCGCCTCTTCTTCTTCACCGTCTTCCTATATAATCTCTTCTTCACCGTGCTTGGTCCAACAGGTATAGTTTGACATGAAACCTCTTGTGAGCAAATGGAAGTGGAGGTGGCTGGATTTTGGCCACTCCTTCTCATTCTTGCAGTCTATGCATGGACAACATATGTAGCCTGACGTCATGTATGCATCGGCCGCACGAAAAAAATCTTGCAAACCCCGCAAGAACTCCGGGAGCGCCGGTCCAAGACATCCATCGCCGGTCCATCTACATTATGTTACATCAAGGTAATTGTTAGCTCATTTTCTGATAATGAATTGTTGAACCAAAACCTAAATATTAGTTAGATCCACACCTTCAATTCGAGCTAAATAATAATCCAAGCAAAATCTAAACTCACACAACAAGTTTTTACAACCTACAAAAAGAATTGGTCGATCAGAGTCTGGATTAAAAATTTTGAATAAAATTCACGACAGCTTTGTTTGCAAATTATGTTGAAATTGTAACGCCCTAAAAATTATAACAAGCGCTACAGTCATGTTGAAATTGTAACACCCTAAAAATTTCCAAATTATTATTCAATCATTTAATTTTTCTATAAAGCCATTCATATTTCTGATATTATTTTAATTCGCAAATGAATTTAAATTTCTTCTTTTCCACATAACTATTGCCGTTTGAAGATCCCAAACTCCATGATTTCCATGCACCATTATCCCCCCAACTACGTGAACCCAAACCTCATCCTTCATCGATCGATGGAAATAAACCTAAATTTAAGCTAGATCCACAATTTAAATGCGAGCTACATTATAATCCAAGCAAATTCTAAGCTTACACAACAAGTTTTTGTATCCTATTTGAAAAGATCAAGCTAGATCTCTACATTCATAATCTTTCATCAATCATGGGAAAAGATCAAAAAAATTTCATAATTCAAGCAAAAAAGAGGCTCCATTTAACACCAAATGATGTGAGGAATGATGTTACTAACCTTAGTTACCTTGTTTATGAGTAAAATGACCAAAATTTTGAAATTTGGCCAAGACTCTCCTCTACATTCATAATCTTTCATCAATCATGGGAAAAAAATCAAATTTTCTGCATAATTCAAGCAAAAAGAGGCTCCATTTAACACTAAATGAAGTGAGGAATGATGTTACTAACCTTAGTTACCTTGGTTGCAGTAAAATGACCAAAATTTTGAAATTTGGGCAGCACCTCCTCTACATTCATAATCTTTCATCAATCATGGGAAAAGATCAAATTTTCTTCATAATTCAAGCAAAAAGAGGCTCCATTTAACACCAAATGAAGTGAGGAATGATGTTACTAACCTTAGTTACCTTGGTTATGCAGTAAAATGACCAAAATTTTGAAATTTGGGCAGCACCTCCCTCCCTTGAAGCTCTTGGCAAGCTCCACCGTTCTTTTCACAAGACCGAAATGATCTTGGTCCGCAGCAGAGCGGAGGAGGAAGAAGTTTAAATTGGAACCTAGTAGACATAGTAGCGGTTGGAAACACGAACCCAGATCGACGATCTAACATCAAGATCGATTAGTGTCACGAACCGGATTTAATGAGACCATAAATAGTACCAACAGAATACTAACCGGTACTAATGTTATATCATCAATACCGGTTGGTGCTTTGAACCGCATCGAGCCCCCCTCCTCCCAAATTGTTGTCATTGAACCGGATCGTTGTAACTATCATCCGGGTTACGCTTAACCGCACCGATGGCCAGATAAAGGTCGGTTCAGTAGTAGTGCTTACGATATGCAAATAAGGTAACACATCAGTTATGGAGCACACCAAAGCAAGCGTGCCGGCGATCGCGACACATCGGAAAGATGAACATTAGCCAGCCTAGTTACTGTAGATCCACTTAGAAAACCGTTTTTTCTTCTGGTACTGATCTCACTCTGATACCACTTGTTGCAAAATCGAGCACAAATAAATTGAACATGAGACATAGATCTTTACATGAAAAACCCTTGCAGAAAAAAAACCACAGATGTCAATCGGTGATCTCACTATTTTAAAGAATTGTGTATAAACGTAGGGAATTATAGTGAGCCGTCAACTCTCCCTGTGCAACTTTTTTTTAGATAAAGGATTAAAATCCGGCCTCTGCAATTGCACACAGCCGAGTTCTTACAAATATCACATCCACATAGCATTATTGAATAATAGAGACAAAGAGAGTGTAAAATTAAAAGCAAATTCTATAATTGCTTCTCCATCCATCCTTGGAAAAAATGTCCAAGCCACAACCTCCAATGCATTGCAAACTAGTCGAATGGTCTTCCGTTGTTCTCGTGATCGCAATAGAGCCCAAAACCGCATCCAAAGATGTTCCCTAACGTAGCCTTTATTACTACCGGCCGATCGCAGAGCACTCCCCCTTTACATTGGATTGCTTAGCGATAACATCATCAAGAACCTTATTCGCAGAAGCAGTCCGGAAGCCCCTGTGGTTTCCAACACTGGGCGCCACCAAAGAAGAACACCGCGACTATTTGAATCAAGCAATTTAAAATCTTGAACGCGAGCACGGACTCCATACCGTCCACGATCACGCCCTTGAAATCTTGGGGAACGATGTAACATCCCAAAATTTGGGTTTTCAAAAATTTATATTTAAATTTGCTTTCCAAAAATTTTACATCAATCTTATTTGATTAAAGAAGCTTAATTTAGAATTTTATAAATCTAAAACCATTTAATGTGCCTTCTGTTGCATCAAGTAATTTAAAATTTAGTTTTTACAGTGTCCTTTGTATCTCAGGGAATTTCCCAAATTTGAGATTTGCTGAAAATTAATTAAAATTATTAATTTAAACAATTGGATGTTAATTGGGTTTTTATTGGATTTTTAATTTGAATTATTAATTGTTCGGGCAATTCTATATCCAAATTCCAATTCAAACCTTTCCTTTGAAATTCCATTTAAATCCAAAAATTTGGATTTTCCCCGGTGTTCTAAATAACCTGACATCCATTTCCTTCCGAAATTAAAGTTCAATCCTTTACCGTCCGCAAAGTCAGATTTTTCAATTTCGGTCCTTATTCGAAATTTCACCCGAGTTTCAAAATACTCCAAAAATATCAAAATTTATAGAATTAGGTTCCAAATATTCTATAATGATTTTGAGAATTTTTCTAAGATTTATAGAATCTCCCTGGTATTTTATCTCTCGCGGTCTTTCGTTAAATCCAGTATATTCGTCCCGAAATTTTCTAAATTCCAAAACTCATGAAAATTCAACGAAACTAATTTTATTGGGTTTCAAATAATCTCTAGTATTTTTAGGAATTTTTCCAATATTTTTAGATCATTTTTGCTATTTTATTTCTCGCGCTTTTGTCTCTTCATTTCTTCCAACCAATGAAAAAGCGACACGTGTCCGGCACTGTTCATCTTCAACCTCCAACCGTGCGCACTGTTCATATTCAGCCCCATTTGCAGCCCAAACTTCAAATGCTCATAAATTTTGCAATTCTCAACGAAATTGAGTGAGGTCAGTTGCAAAACGACCGTGTCATCAAGGACTTCAATTCTCCTATAGTTTCCCCCACTGAAATCAAGTGAAACGAAATCTGCAAGCACTTCTTTGCCGTTTCTTGTTTTAGCCGTAACTCTCCCGTTTCTTCTTCCCTCAACGTGTGCGAGTACTCAAAAGTTTCATCTCGACGTCCTCCATCCCGTGCTCACCCTTGCCCTCTATTTCCAGAACAATTGCCCTCCCAAAAATCGAAAAACGATCGCCGGACGTCCTCCATTGACATCGCCGTGTCATCTTTTGATCCGGTAAGGCAAACCGACTTCCGTTCGCGTCATCTTGTGCGCAATAGTGTGTAGATCATAACCCCTCAAGAAAATTCAGGTTTCGTCAAGAATTGCTCCGGGAACTTGCGTTCGTTCGTCGTCAAGTCGGGTTCCGTTCGTCGTCGATTCCTCCCAAACCGGTAATCCCCAATCAAATTCCTTTTAGATATAGCCTAGTATGATCTTGCTCTACGCCGTGCTCTCGCTAGTTTTGAGAAATTTCACATCCTATTGTGTTTTTGGCCGCCATGCCAGTCGGGCCGTTTTTTGTCGCTCCGGTCGTCCATGGCGCCGCTGCCCTAGGCCTCCCCGTGGTCGGCCGTCGTGTCCACGAGCATCCCCTCACTTTGCTGCCCCCATCCCACCCCTTGGCCGCCCTTCCCCGCCGCCGTAGTGTGCCGCCACCGTGAGCCGTCCGAGCCGCCGCCAAACCGCCTCCGTGCCGCCTTCCCGCTGTTCCTCCACCCCGTCCGACCGCCCAGGCCGCCTCCCCACGTCGCCGCGCCCCTCCTGCACCTCCCGTCCGACTGCCCAGCCCGCCCCCTCGCTGGCGCACCGTGCAGCCACAACTGCAACCGTTCCGAGCGCCGCCGGTGCCGCTCCCGTCCTCCGTTCGCCGCTCCGTCACATGCTTCGGCACCGCGTCATCGTCCTCGTTCCATATTGTCGTTCCCCATGCGCTGCCATGCCTCCAAGCTCCGGTAATGTTGATGCAAAATGCCTCTAATGGCTCTCTGTAAAAAACAGCCAGGACACATGAAAACGAAGCACTGTAGCGATGCTACAGTGCGATTTCTTATTTTCCGGATTTTCTTTCTAGTCAAACTTCGTTTGATCCGTTCTCCTCCATCCGAACTCGGAATCGAGTGATTCAAATTTTTAAATTCATCTAAATTCATCCTCTATCTGCCAGTATTTTTATTATAATTTTTAGTTTCTGTTTATTTTATTTTATTCATTTGTATCTCGGTTATTTAAATCGTTGTTCGCTTTTGCGTGTTCTGCTGCCTTGGCGCACCCATTCGCCAGCACAAATTTGCCATGAAGTTGCCATGTCGTGACCTTACTGCCCTATCTATCACCGGCGATGCCACCTTGTTATTTCAAAAGCGTCCGTCATCGCCGCCATTAACGCCCATCGCTAACGCCCGCCGTTAACGTTTCGCCGTTAATGTTCCATCGTTAACGTTCCGTCGTTAACGTTTCGCCATTAACATTTCATCGTTAACGTTCTGCTGTTAACGTTTCGTCGTTAACGTTCAGCTGTTAACGCTTTACTCTCGCTTCGCTATCATCGCATGCACGCATTCAAGTAAGAGCGTAGCGCGATGTCATTATCCTTTCTATCGTCCTATCATGGTCTAACCCCATTCCTTGTGAGTCTGGCTTTATCTTTTGATCATCTGCAAAGCCGGACCAAAACCTAACTTAAGAACCGGTTCGATGGACCGAGTTCATCGTGAGCCGCGCTGCCGGTATTGTGGTTTCCCTCATTGTGTCCACCGTAGTAAGATATTTGTGCTCTGTCTTACTACATATCGTTATCGTCCTGTTATCGTCAAGTCTCTTCGTTGATGTATGACTGAACCCCAGATCGGATCGCACTGAATGCCGATTCCATCCGTCCTTGTTTTATCCTTGAAAATCTAATCTGCCATTAACCCAGAATTCATTCGTGGACTTGGTCACTAGACCATTGACCATGTGTCATATCCTTGTGCCATATCTAATCTATCAGCTTATCTTTCTTTTGTTTGATTGTGTATCTACTTAGCCAACAAAAGTCAACCTCGAGCATCTACTTAGCTCATGGCGAACTAACGTATCATCGTGGACCCGGTCTATAGATCGAGAGTCCATATGTCATCGGCGATCCAACCAAGATAATATTTTTCTGAACATCATTCCTTCTTTCCCAGTTATTAATCTTTCTCATCGGTGTATTTTCCGAAAGCTGTTCTATTTTGTCTAATCATCGACCTAATCCATTTAAGTTTCTAATTTCATCTAAGCTGTTGTGCCCAATGCTATTTGTTCTTAATTTGGAGTTTACTTGATTTGCTTTTTGAGTTTTGTTGTATTTGTGTTTGTTCATCGTTAGACTCGTTGTTTTAAATCGCTCGAAGGAGCCGAGGATCAAGCAAGCGGAGATTGAAGATCGAGGAACAAGGATCAAGATAAAGAGTAAAGAACAATAAAGATAGCAAGGGCCAGGCAAGTCGTGCTTTGATCATATTGCTCCCAGTTTTACAAATTTACTTTGATTCAAATTATTGCATGCTAGTTCAAGATAAATTGATTTAAATTAAATTGGAAATTAGTTATTCAACCTAATTGCTAATATCACCTTGCCATGATTATTTGTATGCCATAATTCATTTGTCACCCTAAGATGGTTGATTATTAGTTGGTTGTTATTACTTGCCAACGTGGGTTGGTTAGACTGTGTATAATTGCTTAGCCATGCCACGCAACTTATGTCTTTTGAAAATAAAAGGTTAACACTGATTAATGGATTATGAAATGTGTTTGTGAAATGGTGTAACGTGTTGCCACACGATGATGTTGATATGTGGAACCAGTGTGGTTCTGCATGGATGTTGAGTTGTTGTTGGCATTGTGTTGCGCAATAATCAACTGGGGTGGTAAAATATTTTAGACTGAGGCAAGTGGCAAGAGTAGCATTGGATATGTCGCTCTGGTATTTGGCGGTGTTGTTGGTGAATTATGTGATGGTGTTGTTGGTGAATTATGTGATGGTATTGTTGGTGAATTATTCGGGGTAGTCTTGCCTTGGTCACCCTAAGGACTTAACCTTGCGAGCCTTTGACCTGAGTCACTCGTACAACCACATGTCTGAATGGGAAGACCTAATTTAGTAGGATTCTGATATCTCACCTTTGATACCTCGGGGTGGCAGTCACGAGGGGTGATCAGATGGGGAGCGCACTGCTTGCGGCTTGGTACCGATCCAACGGTGTTTGTCGGTCCTATACTTCGCCTCGAGCGAGGAAGTGATAGTGAAGGCAACCCGAGAGGTTCTTAGGTTGAGATAGAAGTTTCAAAGGCTTTGTTATGATCGCTCATTCGCATACTCTTGTATGGCGATTCACTACCGACGTGATGAATTGATTGTATCTTGTGGGTAAAGTGTACAACCTCTGCAGAGTGTAAAACTATTCAATAGCCGAGTCCGCATCTCGACAATGCTCGGGATTACAAATCAAGGGTAGAGTTTTGAAAAGAAAATGAGGATGGGAATGTGAACAATGTGATATGGAAATTGGTTAAGGATGAGAAATGTTTTACTTGAGAATGATTACGAAAGTTATTATGGGTATTACTTGTTTTACTGCTTTTCAATCTATTTATGATATTCATTTGTAAATGCTGTGTTATGCAAAATAGCCAATTCAGCCATTCAATTGGAATAAGCCGTGCATATAGTTATTTAGACTTGCATTCTGTGCACGACTTGTTGAGTACGGTTGTGTACTCACCCTTGCTTTAACAAAACATCACCAGTTGAAGAGAAGTCTTTGTCTTCGAAGAGGGAGAAGTCCTGCAAGAAGGCGAATATCTAGGAGTTGAACCTTGTCAAATGCCTGTGGTATTTTGATGGGATTCACCGACGTTCTTCGTTCCGCTGCTATTCGTTTTACTCTGAGTTGAAGTCATCTAGGCTTCACAATTGTAAGTTGACCTTAAAGTTGTTCAACATGTTATATTAAAAGATGAATTTTTTATTTATTAATCCGTTGTGTATGATTGTGATATTCATCTTTGTTAACTGTGGGCACTAGCGACTGATCCTGGGACTAGTGCTGAAAACACAGAGGGTTTCCGGATTGCGAATTCGGGTCCCGACAAACGAAGACATCCACAAGCAGGATGAAGTTGACCACCATAGCTACGACCATGAAATCGATCGCCACCAAAGAATTGCATGAGTCCACTCAATTTAACCGCCCAAAGACCATTCAAATTAATGAATGACAAAGTAACATTCCTAGTGACTCTAGTCTGACACGGACTACACGAAACACGGGCCAAAGGCATCCCTAACGTGCAATGCGATTCCGAATCATCATCCAACAAAAGCTTTTCCAGGGTATGCAACTACAAAGGATGGATCACTATATCGAACTGTTGGAGAACAAGACGGGAGAGCTGCGGCGCCTGACTCGGAGGTAAAGACCATTGAACTAGCTAGCTGGGAGCATTCTGAAACACTGCATTGCAGATCGAAGACTGAGCACAAGGCGCGAGAAGGCCATCCTTTAGTAACGAGAAAAGGAACAAATTTAAGGAAATACTAGCTAAATCTCCGTCACTGTTGCTTGTGGAAGCCGGTGGGTCTCCATCGGATATACCTACTAAATTTTATAGACAAACTTTCCGTACGATTTAATTTGTACTAAAAATACAGTTCCCATTAGACGACAGTACATTAGATGCATATTTTACGTCCAAGTCGTCAGTGTATCTCTATTGAATATACATACAGTGCATGTGACACGTTGGGATGGAATCGTAAGACTAGAAACCACATCGTGAGCCAACTAGATAAATTCATTTTATGTCCAAGTCGTCGGTGGGTCTCTACTGAATTTACATATAATGCATGTAAGTATGTAACTTGTTGAGTTGTTCCAAAGTTCGATCTATGTGTAGTCCTTTAAACCAAACACGTACCCGAAAGAAAAAGGAAAGACTAGCTAAGTCTCGATCATTAATGATGCAAGAAGGCTTATATTGTGAAACGTAGTCGTTCACCCGCGTTCGATCAATTAATACAATGATGCAATCAAAGTGATAATAAAAGGAGCATACAGAATATAGGGGAAAACTCTCTCGTTTTATTAGATTGATTCTTGTACATAGGGGGAATACCCAATATAAAGAAAATACGCGAGAGATGAGTTCGGATTCGCCCACACATAAGAGATAGAGTCTAACCGAATACGGTTACGAATATCTTATCTCATAATACTCTCCCTTGGACGAATACCACGTAATGCACATGCCTTATTAAAAACTCCACTCAAAAACCCAATGAGAAAAATGAGATGAAGAAAAGAGTACATTACACTCGCACTTTATGTTGCACCAGTTGCCTTATTAAAAACCTTCATGTGAGAAAGCTTGAGGAAAACTCACAAAGGGAAAAAGAGTACAACTTGTAATATTCCAGATTTATATTAGGATCTTCAGGATCAAAATAAGGGTCATGGTTCAAAGGTTTACTCCCCCCTAAACTTTGCATATCTCTAGATCGTCTTATTCCAATGCCTTTAACATATCTTTGAAATATGGATTTAGGTAATGATTTAGTGAATAAATCTGCGAGATTTTCATATGACTTATTTTGCAAAATCTTTACCTCACCATTCTTCTGGAGTTCGCGAGGATAGAAAAGTTTAGGAGCAATATTCTTCGTGATATTACTCTTTACATAACCCATTTGCATTTGTGCAACACAAGCAGTATTATCTTCATAGACAATTGTGGGGGGTATCGACGGTGTTGAGACCATATGATTTTTGGATATGGTTAATCACACATCTTAGCTAAACATATTCTCATGATGCTTCATACAAAGCTATGATCATTGAGTGGTTGGTAGAAGTAGCTACCAGGGTCTGCTTACAAAACCGCTAAGAAACGGCTGTACCACCACAAAAAAACACAAAACCAGTCTATGATTGAGCACTATAGGGATCAGACAGATAGCTAGCATCCGTATATCCCACCATGGCCATATCTTGGTTCTTTTGGAAAAACAATCCGAGATCTTGAGTACCTTGGAGGTATCTAAGTAATGTCTTGACACTGACCCAATGTCTTCTGGTTGGGGCTAAACTGTGTCTTGCTAGCAAATTCACTGCGAATACAATATCAGCCTTATGCAATTCGCAAGATACATAAGTGCTCTAATAACATTTAGATATGAGACTTCAGGTCATAACACTTCCTCATTTTCTATCCTTGGTCTAAAAGGGTCTTTATCCACTTCAAGGGATCTTATGACCATAAGGGTTTTTAAAGGATGTGATTTATCCATATTAAATCACTCCAATACCTTCTTGGTATAGGAAGACTGGTGTACAAGAATTCATTTTAGGAAATGCTCTAGCTGTAGGCCTAAGAAAAATTTAGTTTTACCCAAATGTTTCATCTCAAACTCTATCGTGAGGTAAGCACTTGCTTCCTTTATCTCCTCTATGATTCCGATGATATTCAAATCATCAACATATACCGAGATGATATAGAAATCATTCTGGGATTTCTTTATGTACACATAGGGACAATCATAATTATTGGAGTATCCCTTATTTAGGAGGAATTCACTTAGTCGGTTATACTACGTTCTCCTCGATTGTTTTAACCCGTATAGCGATTTCTGCAGTTTGACGCTATATATGTTGTGATTATTAGGATCCAGAACTTTGATTCCTTTAGAGACTCTTATATAAATATCCATATCCAGTGACCCATATAAATATGCGGTCACTACATCCATCAACTGTATTTTTAAATTTAAGCTAGTTGCCATTGATATTAAATATCGAAACGTTATTCCACTCATTACAGGAGAATAGGTTTCATTGTAATCGATGCCGGATCTCTACGTGAACACTTGTGCTACAAACCTCGCTTTGTATCTCACCAGCTGGTTGTTTTCATTTCTCTTTCGGATGAAAAACCATTTTGATCCTACAGGAAACACTTTAGGAGGTGTTCGGTCAACTAGACCAAATACTTTCCTTTTATTAAGCGAGCGCAATTCCGCCGCTATTGCTTCTTTCTATTTAACCCAATCAAGAGTTTTAGCAATTTTAGAGGCAAAATAAATATCAACAATTGTAGTCTTTATTTTATACAATTCTCTTGAATCCACATAATTGGTGGATATTTCTTCATTCATTTCATCTAGCTCCTCGTAATTTCTCACAACGATGGAGTCTAGGTGTTCTAACTTCCCAGTGTTAGATTGTGCGTGTAAATATTCACTGGGATTCCCATCTTGGCATGGCTCACTTAAAGGATTTCTCAACATCAGGTTGAGCTTTTTCAACTGTCTCAGGTAGTGATCTCACTTGCTCGGTTTTTCATTTCTGTAGATGTCTCTGCAAAACTGAGTCTCGTGCACTTGGAGGCCTCCTCCTCTTTCTGTAATGAGGGGAAAGACTGGGTTCAATAATCTTCTGGGGTATTCCCACTCTTTCAAGTGTATTTACTGCAGGTATATGAGATTTTGTCACTCTCTTATGATCAGTGAAGGCATCTGGTAGATTATCGGTTATTTGTTGCAGACTTATTATCCTCCAAACTTAAAGTTCGACTTCCTTAGTATGTGGGTCTAAGGACTGAATGCCAGTGGCATTTCAATCTATTTTTCGGTATTCTTCAATGTGGTACTTTTCTCCCCTAATGCTGAAAAATTATCCTCATCAAAAATACAATCAGCGTACCGAGCCGTATACAGATCACATGTTATATACTTTAGGTATTTAATAATTGACAGAGATTCATAACCTATATAGATCCCCAACTTTTTGTGAGGTCCTATGGTGGTACGCTGTGGTGGAGAGATTGGCACATATACAACACAACCAAATTTTTGTAGATGAGAAATACTTGGTTCTTTCCCATGCACTAGGTACAAAGGGAAAATTTCATGGTATGCAGTTGGTCTGAGTTGAATTAATGTTGCAGCATGCAGCACTGCATGGCCCCAATAGCAAGTGGGTAACCTATAATTCTGCAAGAGTGGCATAGCAATAAGTTTTAATCTTTTAATTAATAACTCTGCATAGCCATTTTGAGTGTGGACATGTGGTACAGAATGCTCTACATTAATTCCCAGAGCCATGCAATAATCATTAAATGCTTTTGAGGTAAACTTGCTAGCATTGTCCATACGAATGGATTTAATCCTTTCTTTTGGAAAGGAAGCTCTCAATTTAATAGTTTGGGCAATATAATTAATTTAGTAAAATCATGGTTCCTAGTAGATAAGAGACATACATGGGACCATCTAGTAAAAGCATCTATTAGTACCATAAAATATCTGAAGGGGCCGGCACAGCAGGGGCTGAATTAGTCCATAGATATCACTTTGAATTCTCTCCAAGAAATTTAGTGATTCTTCCCTAACTTTTAGATGAGAGGGTCATATTATCAGTTTTCCTTTAAGCACAAGCAGGGCATATAAAAACTTCAGGTTTAAGAACATCTGTAGTTTTTATATTATGGCCAACAGAATTGTTTTTTATTCTTCTCATTATATTCAACCCAGGATAACTCAGACAATCATGCCAGATCTTAAATATTTCTAGGGTTTTAACTATGGTTTTCATTACAACATAAACTTCTGGTTTTATATATGTGTAATATAATCTAGAGGATAAGGAAGGAAGTTTTTCAACCACACATTTATTACACCCGTTAAACTTAGTCATAAATAGGTATTCTTTACCATCCTCATTGTCAATCACCAAATGAAAACCATTTAGACAGAATATCTTTAAAACTTAGAAGGGTGTGACTGGACTCAGGGTATAATAGGGTATTCTCTATAATTATACGAGTGCCCATAGGGAGAACTATAATGGCTCTTCCTGTGCCAACATTAAGAGCATCGCTTCCAGCGATAGTCATAATATTTCCAGTTTTCTTAATCAATATTAGGAAATATTTAGTTTCCCTAAGAATTGTATTTGTGGTGCAACTGTCTATAAGACAGATTTCCTCCTCCGCCATTGGATTATACAAGTATTCTATATTAAAGATATAAAAATCAATCAAACATTTGTTGCAACAGGAACAAATAATATAGAACAAGCATAGCATAATTAAATAAATTTTCTAGAAAAATTACACTTCATTGAAATTGATTGATAATCACTCAACAGGAGCATAGACCATTGTTCATTCAGGAACACAAAAACTAAACTTATAAATTAGACTCTTAACACAAATACTAAACTGATAAATGATACTCTTAAGGAGACTCTAAAGGATAATGCAACATCGACTCTAAATAAAAAAATTGGGATACTACTGCATGTCTCCATACAGATCATTTATATCCTCCTGGGAATTATGTTTATTCTTCTAGAATTTTTTTAGCTCATCCCCAATAAGATCATCATCTCGATGAGAGAATTACCATATCTAAGAAGGCTCTTCTTGAATTCTTCTATAGGGTCGGAGACCTAATCATCATTCATTTCTATTTCATTCTCAACAACAGATTGAGTGATGAAATGTGCCTCCACCTTATCCCTTGATTCTTCTGGAATCTCCTAGTGGATTTTATATAAAGTTCTACTAAGTTCTTTGTGGTGTGGCATGCACATGACGAATGACTAGTACATCCACACCTAAAGCATGGATGTTTCGGATTAGTAGCCTTATTTGCTGGTCCTTTCTTCTAGAAGCGACCCAATCCATTTTCTTTTGTTTTTCACTGGGATTTACCTCTTCCTTTATGATTTTTGTCATTCTTCATTTATCCCCTTTTTGTCTTTGGCCATTTCCGTGACCCGGTCGCCTGGTGTCGGGGCCTGGTCACCCGCCTACTCGCCAGGCCGCCACGCTTCGGCATTCGTGGCCCCTCCTGATTGTGGCGGCGAGGGTACCCCAGCGTAAAGTACGCCAACAACTAGCCTGCCGAGCATTGCATATGCTTCAGGCAATGCATGACTCCCACTAGGTAGGACTTGATGATTCTTCATTACAAAGTCATCGTGCTTTTCTGCTTCTAGCAGAATGCATATATGCTCAGAGTACTTCTGGTACTTTGCATGAAGTACTGTTGCTACAGAATCCTCATATTGGGGTGAAATGTGCACAATATCTTGTTAATCTTTTCAGTTTCTGTAATCTTCTAGTCATAGAATGCTAGTTTGGCAACAATTTTGTGCATGGCAGAGTTGTACGTTGCCACTGACTTAAAATCTTGGAAGCGTAGGAGGGTTCATTCATGTTGTGCTTCTGGCAATAGAACAGATCTTTGCTGGTTATATCGTTCCTTCAGAAAATTCCATAGAGCCAGTAGATCCTCCTCCATCAAACATTCGGCCTTCAAGTCCGCATGAAGATAGTGCCTCAGGAAGTGTAAAGCTGCACATTTAACAGCTTCAAGGAGAGCAAGGATACCAACTTTAGGCTGGGAAATTGTAGCTCTAAGGGATCGAGCTGTCAAGTTGATCTTGGCATCCATTGCCCAAGTAAGGTAGTTGTTGCCATTCAAGGCTAGCTCAACAAATTCCTTCTCAGCGATGTCAGACATATCCTATAAACAAACAAAATATGGATTTTACTTCAGGTAAAATATTATTTTGTATGCTTATTATTTAATCAGTAAAGAAATTTCTAGGATATTCCTAGCATTTTCCTTAATTATAGCTAATTGTTAAGCAATTTTCAGAATTACCAATTAATAGAAAATAACTATAACATGAAATATCATGTAATAATGCTAAGAAAATTAATATAGAGACATTAAACTCATACTATGCAATTTGAAAATTTTAGAATTTTTCTAGCATTTTTTATATTTTTCGCTAATTACCAAGCAATTTTCGAATTCTTCAATTAAAATAAAATAATATATCCAGCACATATAAACATGAAAAATATGCTAAGAAAATTAATCTAGCAACATGAATAGAGCAATGGGTTATACATATTTTTCCATAATTTTCTATCATTTCCTGTTAATTACCAAGCAATTTTTAGAATTACTTAAATAATAGAAAATAAAAACCAGCACATAATAAATATAGCATAAGCTAGAAAATAAACTCAGAGCATGGAGCTTCCAAATATGTGCTAAAAACTAATTTACCAAAAATTTATGGAAGGCCATAGACTAGAAAACTAATTTCTAGAATTTATTGTCAATTTTGAGAATTTAATATTTATTTTTCTAATTTTTTCTTTTCTTTTCCTTTTTCCCTGGGTGGACTACCAGCCACCAGATATTTCAGCCTTAAAGGGTAGCCACAGCTGGCCCGCACGGCCCAAACTGTCAGCCGGCCTGCACAGCCCAAAATAGCATTTGGCCCGCACAGGCGAAAGCCCTCCAACTTATCAGTGGTGGCTAGAGTTTCCAACAACCCTAGCCGCTGACTTCCGGTTTTGCCCCAAAATTGGCACCACCACCGTCGGGTTATCCGTCTCGCCCATCGTCACAAGCACTAGGCGCCATCTCAACCGATTCTCAGGTAAGAACCGATAGTGATGTGCTATATGAAAACCGATAGTGATGTGCTTGGCATAGCTCAATTGGTTCTACTGTTAGAATCGATTGTGATGTGCCTAGTGCAACATCACAATTGCTTCTAACCTGAGAACCGATAGTGATTATTATTAACACCTCTCTTAAGTCATCTGTCACAATCGTTTTTTCCTAAAAACTTAAGAACCAACCTAGATGCAGCGATAGTGATGTTCCATTCTATATTAGGATCATCTAGAGACCACACAAATTTTTAAAACGACGTGTATTTCTGTGACCGAAGGAAGTAACTAAGTATGTATATGCGAGATGTCAGAGTTGGGATGCATGCAAGCATGTGAGCATTGTCTCCTAGTCCTAGCTGCTTGCCATGGTAGTACTACTGAATTAAAATCCGGAGTTGGGAAACTTACATAACCTGTTCTTTAATCGATATCTTAAGAAGCTAAACATCAAGTGGCAGTACAAATTTGTATCAGGTTTAGCGTACTTCCAATATTTAATTAGCGTTTCAGGACCTATGGTAGTACTGAATTATTATCCCACTATTTTTGTTGTGGTAGAAGACTGAGTAGAGATAAGGCCAGTGAATTGATCCGTTCTTAATTACTACACTGTGCTTGCATCATGGTAGATCCTGGGCATTATACCTTTACTAGGTAGAATGGCGCGCGATGCCGCGCCCGGCGAAAAAATCTGACCCAAATTTTTCTACAAAAAATGAAATTCCGTTTTTCTCGGTGGTGTTTTTTTTTTAAATTGGCTGGCTAGAAGTTATCGGTGAATTTGCGTGTTTTTTTTTGTTTTTTGTGTTTGTTAAAAAAAATAGGTCGTTAGGATCCGCCGAATCTACTGTGTCGCTATAAATCTTTGGTCAATCTACTTTTTTAAAAAACCCACGGTTATGACCCGTTGGCAAATACACAAGTTGTTATAAATCTTCGACGAATCCGTGTTTTTTTTGCCTATGCGTGTTTTATTTAGAAAATTGTGGCTGAATCTGTGTTTTTTTGTTTTTTTAAAAGAAAAGTGCGGTTTTTTTATGTATTTCCTTTTTCAAAGGTCGCTTTCAGACTGTGGGCGAATCCATGAACCGCTATAAACCTTCGACGAATCTGGTTTTTTCGTTTTTTGGTTTTTTGTGTTTGTTAAAAAAATGGGTCGTTAGGACCCGCCGACGAATCTATGGGTCGCTATAAATCTTCGGACAAATCTACATTCTTTAAAAAAAACCCGCGGTTATGACCCGTTGGCAAATCCATAAGTTGCTATAAATCTTCGACGAATCTGCGTTTTTGGGTGACGAAAACATTTTTTTTGGGTTTTTTTGGTGCCGAAAAATTTTTTCCCGGGAAAAACGGAGAAAGGACCTGAACGTAAGAAGCAGGGACCTGTTTGTTATTTTTTGGATATGTTCGCTATCCTGAAAAATTAGAAAAGGGCTTGTTCGCGATTTGAACTTAACGGGAGGCTTTTCCGTAAAAGTACAGCGCCAGGGACCCAAACGCGAAGAAAAAAATATCTTCGTCTCACAAAAAATTGCGAAGGACATATCCGTAATCTGTAGGGACCTATCCACGTATACATAGTTACGTATAGGTCCTTTCCACGGTTTTTTACGAAAAGGACCTTTTGGTTCAGAAAAAACACGAAACTTTCGTGAAAGGGCCC
Source organism: Guadua angustifolia (assembly GCA_036346375.1). Lineage (NCBI taxonomy): Eukaryota > Viridiplantae > Streptophyta > Magnoliopsida > Poales > Poaceae > Guadua > Guadua angustifolia. Next base: position 17,663,327 of record CM070517.1, read on the forward strand.
TAAATAAATATCGAAAAAAAGAGCGTAATTACGATTGGATCATTTAAGCTATTTTTCACGAAAAGGACCTTTCGATTTAGCGCAATCACGGAGGCATCATCCATTTTGCGTGTTTTCTCGACGATTTTTAAAAAAACGCCGCCGAAAAAAATGAAATTATTTTTTCGAAAAAAACAACACATACGACGTATCACGCCGCGAAAGCCTTCCTAGTTGAATTGAAGGGGATTCATTTGCTGTCGCTGTGCTGGCTTAGTCATAGAGGAGAAGGCTAGAGGGAGAAGTAAGCTGAGTCTGATCAGTGGAGCCAGGGCCCAGTTGGCAGAGCAAGGCAGGGAAAATTTAGTCGCTGGCAGGTGGGGTCAACTACAGAGCAAGGCACTGTTTTATTGAAATGAAATGAAACTGCCTTATCTTATCTAGATCAAGAGATGATTTTGCGCCATAAATGAGGGTCCAATCTTGATGGGAAATTTCTGATAATTTTTCTCAGTGATCCTTGGATAATGTTTGTTATCCTGTAAAATTTTCAGATCAAAATATTATATATAGAATTTGTATTAATTCTGACAAACCGCTGTACTCAATTTTGTGTTCTCTGTTTTTAATTTTTTTGGGAGGAGATATCTCATCAAAAAATTTTAAAACTTTTTTAAAGGTTCCTTATGGATATAATGATCTTCAGTAAGAAAATTCAACTTCAGATCTTTCTTATTTAATTAATAAAAATTCTGACATTGTTGCTTCCAGATTTTCAATCTTTCTATTTTTGAATTGTTAAATATAACAAATTAATTTATTAATTTCTGATATTTTTACTGTATATATATATCCCTTTAGAAAAATAATATAAAATTTTTAGGTTGAAATAAAATTGGATTATTTTTATTTAATTCTGACATTGGTTGTTGTTCATTGTCAAGTCTCATTTAATTACCTTTCAATTCACCATTAAGTGTGTCATGTGACATTTTAAATTCAGAAATAGAATTCTTGATAACTCTCCAGATCATGTAGAGATTTTTATATTTTATTATCATAGGATCTTATTCTTACTCGTTATCTCTTACTTCAATTGGTATTTAAACGGATTTCTCCTTTAGAGCAAAAATCAAGAAAATGCAAGAAAAGTCAAGAAAATCCAAAAAAATATAAAAGCATCAATATATATAATTAAATATTAAAATTTAATTCCTTATTGTATTTTAAGTTTTGTATTGAAGAAAATATGAATTCAATAGAGAAAAAGATTTTCTTAAGAACCAAAATTTAGAAAATTTTAGATTTATGAAATTTCAAAGTAAATTTTTATTTCCAACTATTTTCATAGTTTATTAAATTTGGAAGGAGAAGTTTACATTGCAGCTCATCCTTTAAGGTTGTTTTTAGGAAAATGGGGAAAAGATAATGTTTTAAATCAAAATCTTGATTTCAATTAAAAGTTTTTATCCAATTTCATATTCAAATTTCAAAATTCTATTTTTCTTATTTTGAAATTTTAAGGATGTTACATTACTTGTCATGATCTTATGATTCAAAATTCTGAAAAAAATTCACGAGATTTTGGTAAAATTTCGGATTTCGGCCCCCTTCAAGATTCACAATCCCAGTGGAATAAAACAATTAAAAAATTCAAATTGCTACAGTATTTTCAGACATTTCTCCAGAATTTCAGTAATTTGGACCAAAATTCATGTTTTTTTACCAGTTTGTGGTGTTGATGGACTAGATTTTGCGCCAATTTTTTTTGGAGAATTTTAATGCCATTTGCAAGGAATCAGTGGCGAATCCAGGATTAAAATAGAGGGTGGGCTCAAAAAACTAAACTAAAGTAAGGTAAACATACTAAATATAGTACTATGCTACTGAAAGTTTTAAATTAATACATAAATAAAAGAGAAACATAGCAAGAAAGCAAAAATATAATAAAAGAAAGTACCTCATTAGACGCAAATGGAAAAGCATCCAAAAACACATTCATACACGCCCAAAGTGATTTGTATATCCAAATTTACAAAATTAGTAAATAGTCAAGACCTAAAAAGTATGAGTATATTGTAAATTTGTATACTATAAATTTATAAATTGACTAATGAGTTTCAGAATGATATTCACTAATCAGAATCAATTATAAGTTTGTAACTACTCGCTATTCTCCGATCGATCTTCAATATTTAGTTATTCACTAATTCACCAATCATGAGTCATTACCATTCAACAAATCGCAGAGTAGCACATATTGGGCTACTCGCAATTGCTGGCATTGGCAAGACAGCAGAGTTGAGTGAGCAAATCTTGTTGCGCTGGTATGCGATACTTTATCATGACCACGCCAGACAAGATTTCGTAGCAAAGGCCCAATTCTCTTCTTCTTCTTCGTCCCGTTTATTTCGCCGCTGCTTCTTATTGCACTAGAGGTCGCGAGCCTGAAGGCTATGGCGAAGGGGAGACTTGTAATATCGCGAAAACCTCACCCCTCCATTTCGTGTGTGTGTGGCTGAAATGTTCCTTGAGTGGCTGCCATTTATTGTCCTTGCCAGATATTTTTGCCCCAAGCCACTCACTTTCTCCCATGATCCTTCTCTGTGGCTGCCGATTTCCCTAGCCTGAGCGCCACCTCCCAGTCATCCCTGCCGAGTGCCCCCATGTTGTGTTGCCCTTGCGCCTCCTCTCCACTCTGGGCCGATGCCATTCCCGCCGACTCCTGGCCTCCTGGGCGCCTCTTCCCAGCTCGCCTTGGCTCCCTCTGTGTCGCCCGTCTTCTTCCTCCGCCAGCAAGCAGAGACAACCAAGAACAGCAGGCGCCTCCCTTCTTTCCCTTCTGGCTCGGCGATTCAAGAGTAAGAGCGGCAAAGAACCTCCAAGAAGAAGAGCGGCAACAGCCTCCAGTAGCAAGAGCGGCAGCAACCTCCAGCAGCAGGAGCGGTTGTAGCCTCCGGCGACAGCAGTAGCAGGCCGGCGAGCCCCAGCTCCTCCCAAGGCCGGCGACGTTCCTCCCCCACAGCCAGCACTTCCTCCTCCTTCCTCTCCCTTCTTGTGGTAAGTGGAGGTGGGGGTCTAGCTTATGGATGCATGGTTGTAGCTAAGGTGTTTGAGGAAATGCCTAGAAGGGTTATTCAGTTGATATTTCATTCCTTGCTGTCCAGATTTGAGGTAGTATGTTGTGACTGAGTTTAATGCATATAGTAGCACCTCCTTTATTTATTCCTTGTTACTGCTAAAGAATGTTAGTGGTGGTGCATGTATTTAGATGCTAAAGTGGATACTGATGTATGGCATAACTGAAGTAGAGAGTAGTGCATAGCTATGTTTAGCATTATATTTCTTATACTGGCATTTTGGGTTCTTTTGTGATTGTGAGTTGATGAGTACTGGACCTTGGTGAACAAATTGGGTGACTTGGAAATTAATCTCTGTGCTCTTGTTCATTAGGGTAAATATGCATATATGGTTGAGCTTGTGAGAATAAGGATCGCCATATTGCGAATTCGTGTTGGGGCTATTGACTTCATCACAGATATGGATTTCCTATTGACTCTAATTTCCTGTATCAGTATTGAACCTATATGTGTTGATCCAGAGTGGTATATGCTTAGGTGGTTCAGAGCTAGCATTTTTGCATACACTGGAATGAACGCTACTGTTTTTGTATTGTAGACAGGGAGTAGTGTTAGGTTTACTAATTTCATTTTCTTGAGATCATGTCTATTGCACCCTATTATCTCCATGATCACTGCATGATGCTTAAGTTGGTGATTTATCCCTAATCAATGTTGAGTAAAGCTACCCATGGGAATTTAGATACACAAGGGTTCTATGTTGCGATTGATAGATTGATTGGTCGGTAATTTGTATCTATGCTTGATTTCTGATTTTCAGGAGGAGTGGCCTCTTCTTCGCGCGCCACTCCACTTCCCGCGGTTAAAGGCAAGTGCATTCCCTAGATTGTGGCTAGGAGGATTTATCAATTGTTTGCTCTTAGCGTACGTAAATGCCGATGAATACGCAAGAGGTAAGCTTTACTTGAATATAGCTAGAAGATGTTTCATCTTATGAAAATGTTTGTGATGATTAAACGGTTAAGGGAATGGACGCAAGTACACAGTGTAATTGATTGTGGATGTGTGTTTATATGTGATGTTTCTTAATTTAATTGTTGCTCTGTTAATTAGATGAACTCTAATTGAGACCGAGTTTTTAGTAAGGTTGATTATAGTGAGTATGTTGTTTGAGTGTTTGGGCTAACATGAGTTTGGTTCCAACGGTTAAGTCATTTATAAAGGTAGTGTATGTGAGCATTGAATTGCAAGTGTATTGTGTGAACATGGCTCGGTGGCCATAGGTTGTAGTTGCATGACAGAAATGTTGTTATGAGTTGCTATGTCTTATGGTTGAATCTGATTTTACTAGTATCGCTGGTGACTTATGGATGTGAGAATTGGCTATGTGTATGTATGTGGTTATGGTATGTTAGTGTTGGCATTGAATGAAAAGTTGCATTTCATTCATGAAAATTGCATTTGTGCATTCATAATGGAAGAGGCGGCCCATTCTGATGCGGGCCTCTGTGTTCACATGTAGTGAACACGAAAGTCCTACCTCGTAGTCTCATTCATCGAGGTGAATGAGAGCGAGACAGTAAGAGTAGGCACCTTCCATCTACGGGATGGAAGGGACGTGAGGGTGCACACCGACGGGTGGGCACTCGGCGGTACCGGTACTACAGGTACGTGCATGGAAATGAGCATTCATGTGCATTGCATCTTTATTAATGAGTGTTGTGGTAAATGGTGTGTCATATGGATGGTGCTTACGGTAGTTGAGGGTTGAGTCGTGGACTCAACCCAAAAAGGGGAGATTGAATTGTATTTGATGAATTAGCGCATTTCCTTGCCCTGCTATTGATGTTGTATGAATTTCGTGGAGTGAAGTCGAGTTATAAACTCAAATGCAATTAATGAAACTGGTTTGAGTTGCAACAAGGGGTAGTTGAGTCGGGAGACGCTGTGACTTAGAGTTAAGTAATGCTTCTTTGGCGTTGAATGGGTTTATTATCAAGTTGATGACTTGATTGCGGTAAATATTTTTTTGTATAGTCAAGTTATTGTTTTAAATGAGTATAAATTCGTATCGTCCGGATGCTGTTTCATTTGTCTTCCTTGCTTTTATGGTCAAGCTCTTGATTTACTTATGATAAATTGAAATTGTTGCTCTCGTGTACTTTGCTGAGTCATCGACTCACGCTTGGTTGTTGTGTTGTTGCAGGTACTTTGAAACCAGCATGCATAGGGGGAGTAGTAGCACAAGCATCGCCAAAGAAACCCTTTAATCGATTTGTAAAGCCCGGTTGTATTGATTATGGTTGTAATATGTCGCCCATCATGGTGTAGTTATTCAATTCATTGGATGTGTAATTGATTAACTAAGGACCTACTAGAATGATATAATAACGCAATCGTTTTCATTCTGAGTGGATGTCCTACTGTCTAGGGAGGTCATGCCGAAATTTCCTAAATTTCGGTGACTTAGTTTTAAGCTAGTTTAGAAAGTTTCAAAGTTGGATTCAACCTTTTATTAGGGGTAAAAGGTTTAGTGTCTCGTTTGTTGAATCCTTAGGTAATTTGAACTTCTTGCCGCGTTTTTATTTCTTGGATCTTGTTGGGAACACTCTGGGCAAGAGTTGTTCCGGAGTGTTGTAAGCGTCAATCAGAGTCTTTTGGTAGCATTTGCGGTGCGTTTGGCGCCGGGGTGTTACAAGACTTGCAATGGCCGGGCTGGGTGCAAGGATTCCTTGGCGTGGAGGGTAGGCTCCAGCCTGATGGAGCCCCCCTGCTGGATTCACCACTGCAAGGAATACATATAAAAAATTTGCAATGAACTCAAGAAGCTAGTCTAGCTCACTTAGTTGGCTCTTATAGAGTGCACTGAAGCTTAAAGTTCAAGATCACGGTTCGAATCTTGAATCTGGCATTTTATTTGCCGCTGGTAGAACAAAAATGCTTCATCGCTGGTAGAGCCCAGTGGAACTCGAACCCACGACTTGTGGTTTGGGATTGTGCTCTCTAATGACTGAGCTAGACACATAGTTCTCATATTTCTTTTCCATTTTTTTTCTAGCTGCAGGAGACCATTTGAGGTTTTCAATCACCGAAAATGTGGTAAATTTTGTAGAAATTTTAGTGATTTTTGTTGAAATTTCAAAAATTCGGGTCAAAAAAACCGGATTTGAATTTTGCTTTTTGGATTTCATTTGAATTTTGTCCAAAATTCTGAGATCTTGCCAAAATTTTAGATTTTGGTAACCTTCGAGATATGATCTAAAACCAAAATTTGAAACCTTACATGATCCCGTTAAGGTAAACAATTGGAAACACGCTAAACTCGAGACTAATTTTGTACTGCCACCATAGTTCAAAATCCTGGCAAAATTTTCAAAAAATCTTGGTGAAATCTCAATTTTCAGCAAGTTACGAGATTGAAAATCTGACGGAATGAAAAAAATAAAAAATTTCAAATTGCTACAATATTTTTTAGTGAATTTCGGATAATTTCGCTGAAATTTTCAATCACAAACTTTGAGGTTTTCAATCACCGAAAATGTGGTAAATTTTGTAGAAATTTTAGTGATTTTTGTTGAAATTTCAAAAATTCGGGTCAAAAAAACCGGATTTGAATTTTGCTTTTTGGATTTCATTTGAATTTTGTCCAAAATTTTAGATTTTGGTAACCTTCGAGATATGATCTAAAACCAAAATTTGAAACCCTACATGATCCCGTTAAGGTAAACAATTGGAAACATGCTAAACTCGAGACTAATTTTGTACTGCCACCATAGTTCAAAATCCTGGCAAAATTTTCAAAAAATCTTGGTGAAATCTCAATTTTCAGCAAGTTACGAGATTGAAAATCTGACGGAATGAAAAAAATAAAAAATTTCAAATTGCTACAATATTTTTTAGTGAATTTCGGATAATTTCGCTGAAATTTTGGCCTTTCAGACTGAATTTGCTACAAAATTGACCGGAATTGATGTTTTGAGGATCCAAGTACACGTGAACTAGCTGGTTAGGACAATTGGCTCTCACCTGAGACCTGGGTTTGAGTCCTGCGATTTAGTGAATTTTTTTAATATACTAGGGATATGCTGAAACATTGTTATATATAATATCTACTAATATAAATTTGATGTTGGTGGCAGCGATCCGTCGTTCTTCCTAGCCTTCCTCCCGGTCATATCCCCAATAATAGCAAGTCATTATACCTAATTATTCTTTCCTGATTTACAGCCAGCCATATCTCTCTAAATATAGCTGATTATTATAACAAAATCCCTGATTATTGCTAGCAATTAATAGCCGACCAATCATTTCTTTTGTACTATATATATGCTGTACAGTTTTCATAGAATCAATTAAGAGAATTCATTCAAGATCTCCCATATCATGCCGCCGTGGCAAATGAACTCGACGAACTGATTAATAAGTGACGGACCGACGACATGGCCGTGAGGTGCAGAGGTCGAGCGCCATGGTCGCGAGAATCGCGACGGAAGACAGCCAGAGCGCGACGCCCACGGGTGCCGTGACCCCAGCGTGGACCAGTTGGACATGAACAAAGTGTACGACTCTTCGGCGCAGTTGCCCGGCGACACCGGTGGGACGTCGTCGGCGATGAGAGAGTCATTGGCATACCCCTTGGAGATAAACGGGTTGATCCAGCTGAACGCCGCGAGAGAGAGGAACGACGCGGCATCGCATGGCGTAGAGGGCGCCTCGGCGCTGGTGTTTTCTGGTTCACCTTCATGGGCTCCGGCATCATAGCTGGCGAAGCCAGGGATGGCTAGGTACGCCAGAGACATGGAGACGAGACGACTGACCATACGGCCATGGCATGCGCGACGAAGTGGGCGGCGAGGAAGGTGGACTCCACAGCGTGTGCTGCGGGCATGGCGAGAGGAAGAGGAACACGATCTGGTAATATAAATTGCAAAAAGAGATAAAAATGATTGATTGATTTTTGAGATTGGTAATATATATTGCTACGTATAATATATTTGATTTTAATTTGTACCGAAGAAAAAACCATAAAAACTTTTGTAATTGGGAGAAATAGATGTTTGATTTTGTAGCACAATTTTCTTTTATTGCTTGATCTTTATATTTTGTTACCAATTTTATTTTTCGTAGTAACGCACGGGTATTGATCTAGTATCACAAGATGGGGATGTAGCTCAGATGGTATAGCGCTTTTTACACAAAATCTAAAAAAAATAATGTTCACAGCGGGAATCGAACCCATGCCCTTTTGGACAGGGGACTAGTGCCTTAGACCAATTCGGCAATCTCAACTTCATGCCTTGTAGAGGTACGTGAATTGTTTTTAGCCTCAGAAGACCATTTCACATAGGTTGAAAAGAGACAAAATTTCGGTTTTGCTGCCCTAAAAAATATAGGATTTCAAAATTAGTTTTTGAATTTTGTCCGATTTCGTCTGAAATACCGAGCCACCTCCAAGATGGAGTTTGAAAATGAAATTTCAAACCTTGACTACCACTTGCTTTTTAATTAGCTCATTATGATATCGATTAAAGATGGAAAAATAACAGATTGAGCAAGTTGCCCAAGGTCCAGTCTTGATTTGAAGTGATGATTTATCTAGCCCTCCTTACCTCCTTTTTCCTAAATCTAGCCTCCTCCTAACATCATTTGCAAATCTAGCCCCTTTCACCGGAGTGCCATGCTCTCCACCGTGGGAGCCGGCGTCCTGTACCTTGGGAACACAGGAGCGAGCGAGCGTGGCAGGTGCTGGCGAGCACAAGAGAGTGCGCTAAGGCCGGCACGGGTGCAGGAGCAGCAGCAGTCGGGTGCGGGAGGTGGGGGAGTGCAGGACGCACTACTACAAAAAGCCTCTTTCTTACCGGTCTATCACTGTCGATTCAGCTAGAACCGGCAGTGATAACACTTTTACTGTCGGTTCATAAGCTAAATCGGCAATGATACTATTACTGCCGGTTCTTCTTAAGAATTGACAGTGATAAGTTATTATCACTGCCAGTTCTCAACAAGAACCGGCAATGATAATGGAGGAAGTATCACTGCCGGTTCGGAATCGAACTGGCAGTGATAATATTTTTTGAAAAAATCATAACTTTTGCATACGAAGTCGGATGGAGACAAAATTTATATAAAAATTGTAGGTCTCGATGAGATCTACAACTTTGTAGGTGACAACTTTTTTATTTGAAGTCATTTAGATGTCCAAATAATCGTTGAAACTTTTGGATATGAAGGGATAAAAGTTGTCAACGATTATTTGGAAGTCTAAATTACTTCAAATAAAAAAAATTCAACTACAAAGTTGTAGATCTCATCGAGAGCTATAATTTTTATATAAATTTTGTCTTCATCCGATTCCGTATATAAAAGTTATGATTTTTTTAAAATATTATTACGGTCTGTTCGGAATCTGAACTGTCGGTGAGATTATTACTGCCGGTTCTTAATAAGAACCGGCAGTGATAATAGTATCACTGTTGATTCGAAATCGAATCGGCAAGTGATAATATTTTTTGAAAAAATCATAACTTTTGCATACAGAGTCGGATGGAGACAAAATTTATATGAAAATTGTAGCTCTCGATGAGATCTACAACTTTTTAGCTGACAACTTTGTAATTTGAAGTCATTTAGACGTCCAAATAATCATTGAAACTTTCAGATGCAAAGGATAAAACTTGTCAACGATTATTTGATGTCTAAATGACTTCAAATAAAAAGTTGTCAGATTCATCGAGATGCATTTCATATAAAATTCCATCCGACTCATATGTAAAAGTTGTGATTTTTAAAATATTATCACCGCCGCTTGGAATCCGAACCGTCGTCATAGATATCACCGCCGTTCTCAACAAAACCGGCAGTGATATTAATATCACTGTCGGTTCGGATTTCAAACCGGCAGTGATAATATTTTTGAAAAAATCATAATTTTTGCATACAGAGTCGGATGGAGACAAAATTTATATGAAAATTGCAGCTCTCGAAGAGATCTACAACTTTGTAGTTGACAACTTTTTATTTGAAGTTATTTAGATGTCCAAATAATCGTTGAAACTTTTGGATGCGAAGGGATAAAAGGAACATATATCTTATAGTAGTTGAGAAGTGAGTGTTAAATGAGATGGTAAGGGGTGTTTACACGAAGCAGCAGGTCACAGGTTCGAATCCTAGCAACCGCACGCGCGCGTATTTGGCGCGAAAATCACGTGACTTGTAACTTGCGACGCGTGATCGTGCGTAGTAGTTAATCTTGCCTGTCCAGGTGCAAATAAATTTATTTTTTGATTTTACCGAGTGATTTTTGGATTTACACTATCACTGCCGGTTCTATTTAGAACCGGCAGTGATACAAACTATTACTGCCGGTTCTAACACAAATTGGCAGTGATACAGATTATCACTGTAGTTCTAGAACCGGTAGTGATAGTCTGACTATCATTGCCGATCACGTACTGCCGGTTCCAATATCCGACAGTGATGCTAATTTGGAATCGGCAGTGATGTGATGTTCTGTAGTGGTGACGGCGGCTCCTGCGGCGAGGGAGCTTGGGACACCAGTGGAGGGAGCTAGATATGTAAATGATGTTGAGAGGAGGTTAGATTTAAGGAAAAAAAGAGACAAAAGGGCTAGATAAGTCGTCACTTCTCTTGATTTTATATTGTATGCCCACCGGCCTGACGTGGTTAGTTCATCCCACTTGCTGTCAACTTGACTCGAATACCGATCAACATTGGATGCGTGGTCAAGTACTGCATTATTAATTTCAAGAATTTGTGGTACTGAAATTAAGGACTAGCCGAAGGTGTGGGTGGGTCGTGGTTATCAGCGCGAATGGTGGCGTTCAGCCTGAAGCCTTCCTGTTGGCTCCTCCGCTGTCCATACGGGTGACTGTGTTAGCCCAAAGGCCCCAAAGAAAGGAAAGGATCATGGAGGAAGTCACTCCTACCACCTCAGTCGCTCGAAGAGGTAGTTCATGCTATTTTGATGCCTTGAACTAGTAGAGAAACCTCTCCCTCTTTCTGTCTGTACGTTTTGTCTCTGTACTTGCTTTTGCTTTTATTTAGCATCTTTCTTAGTGAGTACGCAGCTGATGTGTGCTATATATATGTACTTTGGCTTCAGAGGAATCCATGGAGGCTCCGATCTCTGCTTTGGGAGGCGCCGTGTTCAAACTTCCCGTGAAGCTCGATGGGCTACTGCGTCACGGCTACATGCTGCCCAAGGGCGCGGAGGATGAGATACCGCTCATCAAGCGTGATCTCGAGGAAATAATAGCCATTCTCCAGGATCACGTCTCAAGATTGGACTACCCTTCAGTTATGGTAAACTGTTGGATGAAGGAGGTGCGTGAACTGTCATATGACATCGAGGACTACATCGACCAGTACGAGCACGCAGCTGATTCCAAGAGCAAGTATGTCTGCAAAATTCCTCGTCACAAATTTACTTTGTGTAATACCAATCGGCTCTCTGAGAGGCTAAAGCAGCGCCTATGGATGGCCAACAAGATCAGAGAATTCAGCGTTCGTGTGCAGGAGGCGCGTCAACGACACAAACTGTATATCCTTGGTGGCATAGGCTGTACTCCGCCTATATATGATGTCCCTTTTCGCTCTCCGCATCACATAGGGTATGGGGAGGCTGCTGATCTAGTTGGTATTGATGCCCTTACGAACAAGCTTGAAGAGTTGCTGATTAAGGATGGACAACAAAAGCTCAAGGTTGTATCCATTGTTGGAGTTGGAGGCATTGGTAAGACCACGCTTGCCAATGAAATATATTGTAAGCTTGGAGGGCAATTTGATTGCCAAGCTTTTGTGCGTTTTTCCCAAAAGCCTGATATGAGGAGGCTTCTAGCCAGCATGCTCTCACAAGTTCGGCCGCATCAGCTTCCTGACAGTTGGAAGGTGCATAATCTAATTGCCGATATCAGGACTCATCTGCAAGATAAGAGGTACTATATTTTTATCGCGAATCGATCATTACATAATTTAATTAAGAAATGAAGATGCCATGTTATAAATTGTTTCCTTGTATGTTTTCGAGATCTAACGAGCTGCTATTAATTGTGATCTACAACTAAAATAATGGTTCATGTGTTCTTTTTCTATCCTGATTGATGAAAGAATTTGTAATATTTTTGGTGAAGATTAGAAGTACTTAAGATCATTGTGAGCAGTTCCTTAGTGTGATTTCATCATACAACATGTTGATTCATCTTATTGCATTATTGTTGATATATCGATTAGTTAGATGCTATTTGGGGGTGATGATGATTTTAACCAATTAGTCCTCTAAAGTGTCAAAGTTACCACTATAGTTTTCTTATTCTTTTATATGTTGAAATACTAATGTTTTTCTTATGCAGTTTCATGCAAACACTTCATTCTTTCTGGCTTTTCTATTAGGTTGACAATAGTGTAACAATATTTGTCAGGTACTTGATCGTAGTTGATGATGTATGGGCTACATCAACATGGGATATTCTTAATTGTGCTTTGCCGGATGACAACATTTGCAGCAGAATACTAATAACGACAGAAATTGAGGATGCTGCTCATAAATGCTGTGGTTATGAATCTAAGTATGTCTTTATGATGAAACCACTTGGTGATGATGATTCAAGAAAGTTATTTTTTAATTCACTGTTTGGCTCTCGATACGGATGCCCTCCAGAACTCAGGGAAGTTTCGAACAATATTATAAGAAAATGTGGTAGTGTGCCACTAGCAATTGTTACTATTGCCGGTCTTTTAGCAAGCCAGGTGGTCAAACTAGAGCAATGGGATTATGTAAATAAATCATTAGGTTATGGTTTGAGGACAAATATTATTTTGGAAGGGATGAAACAAGTACTAAACCTTAGCTACAACAATCTTCCTTCTCATTTGAAGGCATGCATGCTATATCTTAGTATATATGAAGATGACTACATAATTTGGAAGGATGATTTGGTTAAGCAATGGATAGCTGAAGGTTTTCTCTGTTCAACAGAAGAGCAAGACAAGGACGAAATTTTTGGGAGCTATTTTGATGAGCTTGTCAGTAGGAGAATGATCCAACCTATACGTATCAATGACAACGGTGAGATTTTGTCCTGTGTTGTGCACCACATGGTACTTAAGCTTATTGCATACAAGTCTCTAGAAGAGAATTTTGTCATTGCTATAGATCATTCTCAGACAACTACAAGATTTGCTGACAAGGTTCGTCGACTGGCTCTTCACTTTGGTAATACAGAAGACGCAATGCCACCAACAAATATGAGACTATCACAAGTTCGAACACTCGCATTTTTTGGGCTCTTCAAGTGTCTGCCTTCCATTGTGGTGTTTCGGCTTCTTCAAGTTCTAATCCTACATGTTTCGGGCGATGAGGATAGCATCAGTTTCGATCTCACTAGAATTTCAGAACTTTTTCGATTGAGATATTTACATGTCACTTGTAATGTCACCTTAGAATTACGAACACAGATGCGAGGTCTGCAGTGTTTGGAGACACTAAAAATAGATGCAAAAGCAAGTGCAGTCCCATCAGACATCGTTCATTTGTCAAGCTTGCTGCACCTCAATCTTCCTGCGAAGACAAACCTTCCCAATGGGATTGACCGCATGACACAGCTTCGCACACTAGGATATTTTGATCTGAGTGGTAACTCAATAGAGAATGTGCAGAGCCTTGGCGAGCTGACCAATCTACAGGATCTTCACTCTGTTACACACGCTGACCTAACAATATGAAAAATAACATGCAATGCCTAGGCTCAATCCTAGGAAACTCAATAACCTCAAGTCTTTAACTCTGGTACCTGCAGGCGGCTCCTCTTGTGTAAATATTCTGGATGACGCTGGTGCTACAAGCAGGAGCAATTCCGGTGATGGTTTGAGTAGTGTGTCCTCTCCCCCGGCCCTTATTCAGAGGCTTGAGTTGTCGCTGCACGTTTGCATCTTCTCCACCGTCCCCATGTGGATTGGACTTCTCGGCAAGCTCTGCATTTTAAAGATTGGGGTTAGGGAACTAGCGAGGAGTGATGTTGATGTTCTTAGAGGATTGCTCAGACTCACCGCTTACTGTCGCTATATGTCCACACAAAGCCTACAGAAAGGGTTATCTTTGACAGGGCAGGATTCTCGGTTCTCAAGTACTTCAAGTTCAGGTGCAGTGTCGCTTGGCTGAAATTTGAGGCAGGTGCAATGCCTAATCTTCGGAAGCTCAAGTTAGGTTTCAATGCCCACAGAGCAGATCGATACAGTACTACTATGCCTATCGGCATCGAGCACTTGTCAGGCCTTACAGAGATCTCTGCAAAAATTGGGAGCAATAGTGCTGAAGAACCTGATAGAAGGTCTGCAGAGTCGGCGTTGAGTGAAACCATTAAGATGCATCCGGGACGTCCTAACTTCGACATACAGTGTGTAGATCGGATGTTTGGTGATAAGGACGATGAGAGTATGGGGGCACAAGAGGAAGAACACATGACTGCGAAAAAACAATGGGAGATCATGGAGGACGAGTCAATTGACATAGCCCATTCACTTTCTTTGGAGGACTTGTCATGGAGGCCGTCGTCCCCGTTCACCTACACGCCAGCTGGAGCCGAAACCGGTTTTGTCATGGCATCTAACTTCGTGTCCTCGGCGTCGTCGGAGAGCCAGATTACAACATTGGATCCGATTCAGGGGGCTACGTCACATAAGAAGAGGTATCATAGCATAATAGAAGAAGTTTTGTAGCATTTTTTATCTCCTGGTCTCCTCACGATTGAAACCATAACCGATGTCATCTCAAAATAGGAAGCAATTTTCTGAACGGAGCACGCAGGTGAGGTTGAGCTCCGCACATGTTGGCAGCTTCCTGGACGACGGCTTCAGCTGGAGGAAGTACTACCAGCACGAGGTCCCCGGCGCCAAGCACCCAAGGTCAGCGACCCTTGTACCAAACTAACTTCAAATGCACATTCTTTTTGCGTTCACGAGGGAGGCTGACTCGAGCTCTATCTTGTTACGTTGAACTCTCGTAGAAGTTACTACCGGTGCACGCACTGGTCCTCGCAGGGGTGCCCCGCCACCAAGCAGGTGCAGTGCACGGACGGCGACCCTCTGCTCTTCGACGTTGTGTACCGCGAGAACCACACGTGCACTCAGAGCACGCAACCGCAGCCTGGGCAGGAACAGAACTCCGTCTCCGTGGGGTTCAATGCCGAGGGCGATGTGCTGGATTCGATTACAACATTGGATCCGATTCAAGGGGCTACTCCACGAATGAGAAGAATCTCCCTTCGTGTCGTCGGTGCCGCCGTCAGGTGGCTAATTCGCATGAGAAGAGGTATCACAGCATAGCATAATAGAAGAAGATTTCTAGCACGTATCTTTTTATCTCCATGGTCTCAGAAGCGTAACCATAACCATTGTCATCTCAAAATAGCAAGCCGTTTCCACATAGAGAGTGCAAACGAGGGTGAGTTCCGCTCTTCCCTGACGACGGCTTCAGCTGGAACAAGTACGGCCAAAAGGACATCATCGGCGCCAAGTACCCAAGGTCAGCGACACTCGTGCCAAAGTCACCTCAAACACACGGTCTTTTAGGCCTCAAACGCACATTTATTTTAGGCGAGAGAGAGGCTGACCCAAGGTTCAAAATTTCAGCGAAATTTTACCGAAATTTTGGATTTGGACCACTCTCGAGATTCATAATCCCAGTGGAATAACAAATTATTTTAAAAAAAATCAAATTGCTATAGTAATTTCAAAAAAATTATCTAATTTCAGCGATATTTTGGCATGCGGCGCCCAAATTTGGGGTATTTGGACCGGATTTAAAGTTTTCTAGACCAAATTTTCATAGCTGCAGTCACGTCCGGTTGGGTAAGTTGGCTAATGGCTATCTCTCAACCGGGGGAGCCGGGTTCGACTCTCAGCGTTCTAGCACATGAGACAATACACTGTACAAAGGCACAAACACATGCAGATGGACAACAATATCACAGCCCGATAGCAATCACACCTAGGCCAACCTAGCTAGTGGTTGGTCTCTGTTTCCTTCACTATTGAAGTTATCGTGCTTAGGGCCTGTTTGTTTCAAGCTGATTCTTCAAAAGTTAGAATTCAAAAGCAGCACGTATGAAGTGGATTGTTGATGTATATGAATGGGCTGGATTGTGAGAATCTGATTCTAGAATCAAGTTGTTTGTTTTTAATTCTACTTTTGGGCCCAAAATCCAAAAGCAAAAGCTAAAACAAACATGCCCTTAATGATAGCAGAGTTTTTGGTTTTTTGAACCCTTTCTTTAGGTAGAATCTCCATCTGACATCTTGTTCCCGACCAACAAGATAGAGGTGCTCATCCACCAGGTAGAAAAAAATTAAAAAATAAGTGCTGGAGTGGAGATTCGAACCCAAGCGGCATTGGAAAGGAGCCTTAAGGTTTTAGATCAACTCAGCCATCTCAATTCCTTGCCAAGGGATGGCATCACTGTAAGAAATTTTCAGCATTTCTCAGGCTTGATCATCATCTAAAAATTTTATGAGAACATTTGTGATGCATCAGGACTATTCAAAAAAAATTTCAAAATTTTCTAACGTTGTCTGAACCATTTTTCATTCATTTCAAATTCACCGAGATTTCGGCGAAATTTTGCCAATTTCGAACAAAATCTCGGTTTTCCTGTTTCAAAAAATTTTGGATTTGAATTTTTCTCTTTAGATTTTATCCGAAATGATAAGATATCGCTGAGATTTCAGATTTTGGAGGGTGACGAGATGTGAACCGAAAATAAAATTTGAAACATTTGGCTGACACGAGCTTTTGTTAAACTAAACTCTTGCAGAACCTGTTATTTGTGATGTAACATAGTCAAGTTTGCTTCCGAGTTTATTGTTATATAAATCTGACTTTGCTGTGTCAAAGTTCAGTAGTTAGTTTTGGTAGGAATAGATTCTGTTTTAGTGCTAATTCAGTTAACGCTACTACAGAAATGGCAATCACATACGGTTCAAAAGTATCATCATAGATGGTTTAGAAAACCGTCTGTAACCATGTGTCAGTGATAATAACAACGCATCATATACGGTTTTTGAACCGTTTGTGAAACACCTATCATAGTCCGTTTCAAAAACCATATGTGATAATAGGATATCATAGACAGTCTGTTTCAAGAACCACAGACGGTTCATAGTTTGAGCCGTTTGTGATATGAGATGTATCACATACGGTTTCAAGAACCGTTTGTTTCAAAAACCATATGTGATAATAGGATATCATAGACAGTCTGTTTCAAGAACTGTCTGTGATAATAGGATATCATAGATAGTTTGTTTCAAGAACCACTGATGGTTCATAGTTTGAGCCGTTTGTGATATGAGATGTATCACAGATGATTGTTTCTAAGGAAACGTCTATGATATTATTTTGTATTGCTTGCTGAAGCTTTTTTTGTTTATTGGCTAGTCTCAGGAAACGCTAACCATGTCCTCTGAAATAAGCAGATTATAGATTACATCACAGGCATATTACAGATTGCATCTATTTCAGAAATCAACTCAGATTATATCAAAACACTAGCAGATTATGGATTATACCACAGCACATCTATTTCAGAAATTAACTCATATATATTAACCAATTGAATACACAACTACAATTCACAAATTTACAGCACACGTTTCACAAATTAACCCAAGTGGTAATTCACAAATTCATGACTCATCATTAGGTTAGGCAGAGTGGCACTTGACTTTTGGCTTTATGACCTCATGTGGCAAGAAAGAACAGAGTTATCCTTGAATTCTATTTAGATTGGCATGTTCCAACATAGCTGTGTATTTCCAAACTTGTGGATGGAAAGACTAAATTCGTGCATATATATAAATTGATAAGTATGAATCAATTATTGCAAGATTGACAAACCACCAAGTCATTAGTCTTCTTTGTACCAACGATGAGTTGCATATTGTGGCAAACATAGAATCTACATAGGTTTATGCCTTTTGGCTACTAGTGGCACTGCAAAAATAGGATTGCTTAGTTCCAGAGACATTATTATGGAGTATGATATAGGATTATTGTATACTAGTAGATACCAGAAACTTAAAATCATGGTTCAGCTTCGAACTGTCCTTGTATGGCCCTCCATGAGCTACGTACAATTTGAATGAGCTATGTGATTCCAAAAAGTTAGCCTCAGCTATTCTATGAGCAACGTACACATTAAACGACCTACAATAGAGTTATATATGGAGGAAACATGATTACCTATCGAGTAATTTTGCGGTAGACTTCAAGTCGTGGGTGCCGTCCATTAAGAAATCAAGGTACATTACCCAATTCTATCTTGGTACAATCACAACTAAAATCTATTGAAACCTACATAGGTATGTCACCATGGTCATTCAACCTAACTTTGAGTTGCGTGTAAAGTACAAATCAACAAGTATAGCAACTAGTGCAGCACTTACGTCGGGTTGTGAGCTAGAAGTATGTATTTTGTATAGCGTTGAGCCACCAATGTGTTCTCCATGAAATCCTCGACACCTTAAATTGTCATCTATTATTTTCTTCGAGACCATGTGTGTGTCAAGGAAGCCCATTGGTTCTTTCTTGCTTTTCGATTCAAGGATCATGTATCTATATATACAAAAGCAAGGAGCTATATACATATATATGCATACATATATACATACATATATACATACACATATATCTACATATATATACACATATATAGATCTATATACATATATATATGTGTATATATATACACATATATATATGTATATATAACATTTATCAGTGTTACACGAATGTAGATCATGATTGGACACACTTACAATGTCCAGAATCTCAAGAATGAGGCGTCAAGGGCATTGAGATTATAGAGATCGAATAAGCCACTGAAGTCAACCCCAAAGAAGCCCCCCAATGACTAGTAAAACAAATGCTCCTACTTGAACCTGACTGGGATACTCGATATCCGTTCTACCACCGGCCTATTGGCTTGTTCCATGTACCAATTTTGTAATATAGTGCGAGCATATGAAAGCATTTTTAGGCATTCTTTCAGTACAAATAGCTCTCCTAGCTTGTATTTTCTGAGCCAACGGGGCCAACAGAATGTCAGGGCCTTCCGTGTTCCACTTCAATTTACCCTTATCGCCAGCTTGTCGTCTATTATAGGTCATCTTCATAGGAGACAACCCAGCACAAAGTGAAGTATTAGCCTAGATGTATGGGGCATGGTAGCTGATTTAGTGGTCTACATCGATACAGCACATGGCTTCAATAGTGTTGTTAGCTCTGACACAACAAGTGGCTCCTATTGTGCATGTAACTTTAGTGTTGGAGGATGATTGTTCAATAAGAGGGTCACTGGATGAATGTGCCAATGGCATCACGTAGTGTCACGATCTCGTCATTTGAGGGCATATCCAGCATGACGGCCTTGCAAATTTGGTGTACACTGTTGACATTCACCTTCGTGAAACCCAGTGCTACCAAGCGATTATGAATAATCGCCCCTCAACTGGGTGGATACATGCACCCCCCAAGCAGCCTGCAAGGGAACAGTTTGAGATTGCACCACATGGCCTCTTACATAACAGTACACAATTAGCTAAGGCGTCCAATATGTCTATCTATGGAGCATTCTAGAGATATATATTACCTGGATGTCATCAACAGGAAATTCTCCATCATCTTTGTCTGTTTGAGGGAGGTATGCATAGTTACTCCGACGGTTAGTGGGGCTGAATTGCATCAGTGCTTCTGGGCTTGCACAGTATGTCCGTGTCTCTCCGCAATACTTTGCTCAATCCTTTCCTCAAGGCTTCTTAGCTGATCATTGAATTGCATTCTTAGCCTTTCCTCAACACTTTCCTTAGTGATTGCTACTAGCCATTCCTCACACTTGGATTTGACTCTCTTCCTACTCTGGCTTGGCTTTGGCTCTCTTCCTACTCTGTTATGTGTTGGAGTCCTATGGGAATCCTATTTTCTAGGAAACAAAAACACTTTTGCCTCACGTGCGACCTAGTTGTTCCTTGTTTCCTAAGACTATTGATAGTATATCTTTCTCCCTGTCTGACCGGAAAGATCCTTTCGAAGATTATATACTCAACGCTTCCTGCAAGAGCCCAGCATATTATATCACTTATAATTATGAAGTTATAGAGTAATTACAAACTAGGTAGTTCGATATCTTACCAGGTGTTGGGAGACCTCCTCGTCTATGGGGTTTCTGAAGGACATGATGCCCGAATTCGTAGGATATGACCGTGCTCTTAGCCAGTTTCGGGTGCACAGGTCTACAATCAAGGCAAATGGTGGGCACACCTCCTCGTCCTCTATCCTCAGTGTCGAGTCTATAAGGGTGGGTGTTTTTTGCCTAGAGGACTTTGTGGGCTTCACTTTGATGCAGGAATTCATCTGTCTTCTTCATCTCAACAAATCGTTGCTACACATCTTCATGAATGAACCCATACTTCTCGAAGGGAGTCATTTTCTTCTTCACATAATTATTGTCTAGCGTGCTCTTGAAGTTCTTCCACGCCTTTGCTGCCACTAGTAACGCATATCGTCACACTACACGCATGGCGTCTCCTGGGATCTCAAACGAAGTGAAAATTTTCTCTATCAAGCTGTTGCGCTCGTCGTATGTCAGTGCCTTTTAGGATGGATAGTGATGGGGATCTGTTCTCGTCCAACTATCTCGCATAAGTTTTGGAATGCTGCCACCACCTTCGGAGGTTTGGCAGGGGCCCCATCATTCGGATCAACCTTCATGATGATGGTATGTCAGCCCTGGGATCTTTTATTTACTCCTCTTGGACAGCGCCTCGATTTTTCTTTCGTTGGCTCATTAGATCCATTCGGTAACGAAGAATGAGAGGACGACATAGTCTTTATAACTTGTGAGATGACAGGAAAAATGATTGTGACTAGGAATGAAACAATGGCCACAAAAAGTATCTAGCAAATAAGGAGTATTCGTAAAATAGGAGAATAAGAACTATCTTAGCAATGAACTTAATGGCTCAGTCAACTATTAAAAGCCTCCCATACTTTTGGAAGACCCCCTGTATTATTCCACTTTACACTTTTGTCCACTTCTAGTGACATGGCCCATGTGGGCAAATCCACTTTGATATACACCGTTCAAAATTGATTTAGAGGCAGGAATTAGAGTTCGAAGTCCTATAAATTCCTACCATATACACTCTACAACCTTTTTTTAAGGTATGGATGCAACTTCATAATATTAACCAAAATTTTATAACAGGATTTCTTAGATAGATCACATCTCTTATTACCTTTTTTTTTTTGGAGTAAGACGGACCATGAAATCTGGCAGAAGCTGTTGCAGACGAGTCTACTTTTAATCAATGCCTCCTGTCAATGCCAACAACTTGTCCAAACTATTTCACAACCCTACCATTTTGCTTTATATTACTATTAATTTTTACATCATCGCATGAAAAATCAATTAACACTTCTAAGCAATAGATTTTTCTAGAGGTACAAGGAATGTGCACCCACTTACTAGGCTTTTCTAACATATAAAAAGAGTCCAGCTGAAGTTTTGCTCATTCACCCCACTTCGTCCCACTTTTCCATTCAAATTATCATTGATATGTAGGCCAACTTGTACCTAAAGCTACCTATGACATTCCAAAATGCGTGACAGGAAGCTCCCTCAAATGTGCTTCCTGCCACCCACACCTAATAGCCCTCTACCGCTGACTCCAACAAACACGAACATCTGAAGTAACCATTGCACACAAACAAGTGGAATTACGCTATGAATTTAATTTTACTCTAGTTACTTGCATGCATAAGTCCTAAGGAACAAAATTGTTTAAACATTTGATAAATATAATAGATGCAACAAAGCACTCAAGTATCTAGTAGTTATTTTAGAAAACACAACAATAATGAAAAAGATGATGGAAGAGAGATAGAAACCATCCGGACTCGAGGGAGGAGGAGCTGGCTCGAGGGAGGCGGCGACGAACTCATGGATGAGGGGTGCGCTCGGGGGGAGAAGACACATGCTCGGGGGAGGGGGCGCGGACTCGGGGGAGGAGGCACGCGATCGGGGCATCGGGCTTGAGGGGTGGCAACAACGGGCTTGAGGGGAGGCACGGGCTTAGGGGTGACAACGACGGGCTTGAGGGTCAACGGCGACGGACTTGAGGGAGGTGAAGTCATGGGGAGGCGTCATTGTCAAGGAAGGACTCGAGGGAGGTAGTGGTTTTCGATTTCATTTGAATGAAAAGTGTGGTGGGCAAAAACCCTAAAATGATATATATAGTAAGTGTTATCACAAATGGTTCCTTCTCAGAGTCTGTGATAAGCATAGACAGTTTCTTATTAGAACCGTATGTGATATATAGGTATCACAGACTGTTCTATACTAGAATCATCTGTAATATATAGTTATCATAGACAGTTTTATGATATAACTGCTTGTGTACTGATCCACATACCAGATGGCTCATAGATGCATTTGACCTATGCTTCTACTCTAAATATGATAATATATAATCAACAATAATATTAACGTAATTAGTTCCCAAAATAAAAAAGAATAAGGCATACATTGTTTTCTACTTTATTTTTAGACATGACAACCTCATCATAACTCAACTTGCTTATTCTTTTGTATAAAAATTAGCCCTTCACGATGATCGACGTGTGTGTAGCTAGCTTCCTTAAGCTATTCTTTGTTGACTGTTATGCTATTTCCGATAAGCGGCAAGTTATCAAATTGATTGTATTCTTCCACATCAACTACATTCACAACTCTGACAATCTTCCTTTTTCCCTAAAGAACTACATGGCGCTTTTTGTTGGACATGTCAGTTATACAAAAGACTTAAACAACTTGGTTAGCGAGTACGGATGGTTCATCTTTATATCCAACACGTTCGAAGTCCATAGTAATGATGTCATACTTGTCAACCTTCACCTACTAGAGGTGGACCTAATGGCACTGAAACAGGGGGGTATTGAAAAGCATGTAGTCGAGCTCCCAAACCTCCTTTATGAATCCATATTAGGAGCTCCTCGTCGACTCAACGGTATTGTATGCATTTTTGTGGATACTGCTATTCTGGTTTGTCCTCTTCATATCCTGATATCTCATGTAAAATGTGTACCCACTTAAGTCGTATCTTTTCATATCACAACTATAAATGTTAGCCCTTTTCCCAACTATGTCAGTGTATCACCTGACGAGCTCCTAGTGATGAGTCAATCCTTCAACCATTTGTTGAACTTAAGATTGTTCTATCTTGGGATCCAAGACTCCTTGCCATGCTGGATTCCCTTACCGTAGTTGGTGCTCATCGACATACGGGACACTACAACCATGTGTTGCAATACCATGAAATAGGCTTGAGTACACATGTTGAATATCTAAATATGGGATATGGGCATACGCCATAAAGTCAAAAATCATGCCATATATATCTACCAGCGTTTGGCAACTCCAGATATTTCGAGCCCAGTTCAACGGGATAAGATATATGGAGAAGGGATATCTCCGTGCGAGGCAGAATTTGATTGTATTCCCGATACGAGGAAATCCACTCGAATATGTCCGCCGGTTATGGAAGTTCAGGTGCAATACGGAGATCATAACGGCAACAAGACTCCTCATCGACCACGACTCAGTACTCCAATCCACTATATAAGGGCAAGGGTAGACGTCGTCAAGGACAAGCCAATTCTAAGCACAAGTCTCAAGCTACAACCATCCAGAGCTAGACGCACAGGAAGATCTCCAAGCAAGACATCCCATAGCCATAGTCTAGCCACCCCCATATTTATATTTCTCCTTGTAATCTGGACTAGTCTTTTCGATTTGTAATCTGTTCATCGATCTCATATAGCATCTACACAAGAGTAGGTTGTTACTCAATCCAAAGGCCCGAACCTGTCTCCATCGTGCGGCCTCGATTGTGTGTTTGATCCTGCATATCTTGAAGGTACCAGAATATAAGTGTGTTGTCGATCACTAACCTTCGACAGCTGACGCGCTAGGTAGGGGCCTTCAGCTGTTTATGCATATTAGACATGTCTTCGATACACGTCCACGCTAGAATTCTCGACACCCACCAAGCTCTGCCGGTGGGATTTGAGATCACCTTTGGGACCATGCTGTACCGATGGGGATCATTTGGAGATCTTGAGCACATTGGCTTTATCGAGTCCTATTCTGAGGATCCTTGTCGAGAGGTGTGCAACATAGAATTTGACCCTCTAAAACCCAACGTCCTCAAGTGCGTCGACACGGAAAGTGGCAATGACGATTCTGGCGACGACTTAGCGATTAGTGCGATGTCGGACAAATCGACACGTGTTCATGGCCAGGGCCAACAATGGCACAACTGCCAAAAGTTCCCAAGAGAGGGATCTAGGGGCAGAAGCCATGGGCGGCTAGGAGCACCACATCCCTCTAGGCACACACCAGGATCCTGGGGCAGCAACCGCCGTAGCGCATGTAGCTGTAGATATCGTTGCTCCTGGCATGGCAGACCATCGCCGTGATCCAACCACTGTAGCCACTGCAGGGATTGCGGCTAAACTGTCAAAACATCTTAACCTTAACAATCCAGCGACGCCTTGCCCGCAGGTGCCAGGTTTTCAGGGGCAGCAGACTCTTTGACAGCGCGACAACAATGGCAGGCTCGGCCACATCTTAGGAACATCATCTCATCAGAGCCATAACAGCGACATCTTCAATACTCCTGAGGTCAATGTTCAGTGTGCTCATATGTGTTGAAGTCTCTTCCACCATTGGATCCGTCCAACCATATGATACCGGTGTTCGACCAGATAAAGACACTACTCGATGCAAACGGTAAGCTCGAGGCCTTTCGGCAGAAGGGCACAAAGACTACAATAGTACCCAATGATTGGAATGGGGTTATACTCCGACCATTCGGATATTAAAAAAATGCTGGGCCTTACCCATATGCTTGGGGGGCTCATGCGCTTAAGTGTATGGTCGGGAGCTGCATCATATATTTTCAGCGCATATGCCCTACCCTCTACTCGATGCATTCATCGAGTAGAAGGTCGGGGGCTACATCACTCGATCTTTTCTTTACCTGGCTCCACTCTCGGGTCGATATATCCATCGAATAAGGGGTTCGGAGTCACAACAAGTATCTTTGATGCTGATGCTTCACTTTTTGCTCGATCCAACTATCGGGCAGGGAGTTAGGGTCTACATCACAATTTTGTGCTTACGTCACTCTACTATCTACTCGATGATATCATCGACTAAGAAATCAGGGGCTACATATAACTTTGCACCTTGTTTCATTTCCTGGTCGATACTGCTATCGAGCGGGGTGCTGTAGGCATAATCTCTTTATTTCTTTTATATGCAATTTTTTGCATGCATTTACTCGATCGCGTACTTAGCATGTCAGTGAACAAAATCAAAGGGTGGCCATGTTTGAACCCAACAATGAGCAATTCTATCCTGCGCGCACACGAACACTAGATTGTCAGACATCTAAAACTCAACGGACCATGGGAGACAAGGCCTCTAGTCGATTCTACATCTGTTGCCTAGCAAGTTCATATTTGCTACGAAGTCTAAGCTATGCGCTCGATGAAGACTTGCAAAAATCATGTTGTTTCACTTCAACTTATATAGCGTTTATGTTATATACAGCCTCTCTGGGTATATGCTTGGGGGCTAAGTCATTTAATGAAAGTTTTTCTAGCCTTGTGTGTCGATACAATCAGGCATGTGCTTAGCAATGAAGCTGCTTACTAAGGGTCTATTAATGCTAAGTTAGATTTGCATCTACTTGTGATACTTTATTTTATCGACAAGGAAATAGCAGGCAAAGTACGATAGATAAGCAAATTAATTAGGATTATCACAAAAGACCGCAGTAGCAAGAAGGGTTCAACTATTACATAGGCATGTTCAATCCAAAAGACCCTAGCTAGCATCATCATCGGCGGTAAGAGATAGCTCCAACTGGGCCACAAACCTCTCAGCAAGGTCTCCGAAGGACTTGATATAGTCGGCAACCTTGCTCGCCTCACATGTGAATCCTTCGACTAGTATCGAGAGGTCCAGGCCAAGATGGGGGCTCTTCACCAAGCCGAGCATGTGGGAAGTGGCAAGATGAGAGGACGAGGTCATGTGCTCGAGCATCTCCGATTGCAGAGTGGCAAGTGCCGCATCTACTGCAGCCTTTTCGACCTCGACCACTTCTTTTATTGTCTCCGCCTTGTCTTGAGTGACCTTGGCATTGAGCAACGCAGCATCAACAGTAGCTTTTTCGGCCTTTAGCTTCCCTACCTCCACCTTCAGCTTCTTCATCTCCCCATTCTGCTTTTCTACCTTTGCTTTTGCGGCCTTCACATCGGCCCTGAGTGCCTGCAGTTCGGCATCTTTCATCTTGATTATTTGTTGATTGGTAGCCATGAGCTGCTCTGTTTGTTGATAGGCTTGCTCGTAGAAAGCTTCAGCTTCGAGCAAGGTATCTGCAGCGTGCTATGAAAATAAGCCAAGAGGCATCAAAAAGCGAAGCAAAAGAATAAAAGCAAAACACAGGATATGGTTTTTCGAGGTCACATACCTGAATATGGGCTTCATAATGGACCAATACTTAGGAGGCACCTGAGAAGTCAGAGGAGGTGGACCGTTGTTGTGGCAGGATCGCTGGTACACTCAACAGGAGCTGCCGGAGAGGGAGCCACAACAATGGCAACCGTGCCGAGAGATGACAAGGTAGTTGCAACGGTGTCATCGACAGTGCCACTGGGTGCACCCTTCCTACAAGAAATTCTCTACTTGACATCTCTAAAAGAAGAAAGAATCATGAAGAGAAAGGAGAGGTGACTTACTTCGTCAGACAAAACTTCGCATGCACATTCTTCCTTTGCGCAGTGGTGTTCATCACAATTGGTCTAGTTCTAACAACTGGCTTCTCGATCAGCGTGACCGCTGAAGGAGATAATGCTGGGGGATCAGTGGCCAACAATGAAACCTATGAACAAGTGGTAACTATGAACAAAAAAGTTTGTCAAAAATGAATTCAGCAAGCATTGCCTAATGGTGGTGTTACTTGCTCAAGTGCCCTGATCGATGGAGAGCCTGCTCGAGGAGACGACTACGTGGGAGCCGCTGACTTCAGCACATCGGCCCCCCAAGTGGCCTGCTGGCCATCTAGCATCTGTTGGATTATGTTAGAAGGAAATTCATAACATCCAAGTGAGCAATTGAAGGTCACCTGGTTGGATGGTCTCGACGATGACATACGAGGATGCTTGGCTAGTCGACGGGGCGCCAGAACCATAGACCTCCTTGCTCGAGGGGACTCGACCACCGCTTGATCTGGAGTCACCTCACCCTCATTTAGGGCGATAGTAGGCATCGGATTGTTCAGGGGAGAGACGGCATCGGCGGGGACAGAGCCCAATGCTTGACCATCATCTCAAGTTGGCTCGTCATCCTCTAGGGCGATGGCTCCTGTGATCGGTCCACCTTCATCATCGAACTTGGCTTCCTGAGGAGATATCGGGTTAAAGTGGATGGCAGATGCACGAACGATGCATTACGAACCATGACACAGTACTCACCTCTGGTCGAGGATTAGCGAGTGAGTATGCTTCGATGCTGCAAGCACCAAGTTCTGAGCACTGGAACATTTTGCTCAGCCTGGAGGAGACGTCCGAGTCCAACAAAGCTAGCAAACAATGAGTCAGTTCACCACTCATCGACTAAGGCAAAGAAGAAAAAGAATATTACAAGTGCTTACTTCCAGGATTGTCCCTGGTGGCATCGTCGACTCTGGAGTAGTCCCAGGCCAAGTGGTCCTGGCACTTCAGCGGACTCGATCGGTGCATGATGAAATCTCTAGCAACATGCCACCCAGTCAACCCAATCTTCCTCAACTCTTCGATCTTCTGGATGTAATAAGCGTTGCGGGCAGTCAAAAGAGGGACTTTCGTCCAAAGGTCAATCGAATTAGGAATGAGTGGCCGATAAGCTAGAGGGCAGTTCACGATGTCCAGAGAGGTGATATAAAACCATCGTTTTTTTTCAGTCCGACTGCTAGGAAGAAGTAACGGGGATAGGAATATACAAATTCAACACTCCACTATGGAGGTGGAAACTGGCACCTCCTATTGCATCATTTTTTCGTCGCTCTTTTTAGATTGTAAAAGTGGCGAAACTCCAATGGAAGAACTCCCGAGGAGGAACGAAACCATCGTTCACCAAATAAGCAAGGTGCTTCTCCATCATCATTGACTTTTGCCACACCTTTTGGAGGCTCTCATCCTCGAAGACCGCTTCGTTGCTGTGGACACAGGTGTGGCTGTCTCAGGATTCTTCTCCAGCGAGGGGGAAACTCCGGCACTAGCTAAAGGGCTGGATGCCATTGAGAAAGTGGGGGACAAATTCTTCAAAGGTGGCGGCGCTAGGGTTTAAGGAGCATGATAGAGGCTTTGAGAATAAGACTAGGGGCAACAAGGAGGGGAATGGCAACAGTTCTGGATCCTGGAATTTATAAGCCAAAAGCTTTTCAGGTGAACAGCTTACTCCCCACGATGCGATACCTCAATCGGCTAGAAAAGTGGAATGATGGCACTGTACGAAGATTGACATCGCAGCTGAGAGCAATAAATGATCAACTACCCAACATTCAGATTTTCTAGTTTTTTCAAACTATACTCACAGTCGAGTCAATAAGTCAACGTCGAGTAACTTGTGGTTACCCTAAGGACTCAAGATGGGCCGATGGCAGGGTGCTCGACTCGGCAACATCTCTATTTGATACTTATCGATTCCCAATCTACTCGAATAGTTCGACCACAAGCCAGCGAGGCATTACTTGACCAAGCTAGGGCTTGGCAATAATCGACCAAGCGCTTGAGCGGACCCTCCGCTGGGCAGAGTTCGAGGGCTACTGTTGGATTTCTAAACATGGGGTATGCGTACATGCAGGATACGCGAAGGATATTTCCTAACAATGTATAGAAACTTCGGATATCATGGGCCCAATTCTATGGAATAAGATATACATGGAGAAGGTAATGCCATATTAGAAAGGACTCGATCACTTTTTCGTTACAAGGAAACCGACTCAAGTATGCTTGATATCCAAGGAAGTTCGGATATGCTGCGAAGATCACACGACGATGGATTCTCATCGGCTACGATCCGATATCCCAAACCAAATACAACTCAACCTGAGGCAAGGCTACCCCGACTATATAAGGCTAGGGGTAGGTATCCTGAGAGAGAGAGAGAACTTCTGGCAGAGAGCTTTAGAAGACGCAGAGCATCCAGGAGCCGACGAACCACGCTTCGTCAACCTCTAGCCATTGTTTAGCCATTTCTTAGATCCAATCTTCATTGTAACTAGGGCTAGACAATTCATTCTGTACTCGATACATAAATTCCATACATCATCCTCATAGGACGTAGGGTATTACTCTATCCGGGAACTCGAACCTATATATATCATGTGTCTCTGTCTTCGTGCTTGACTCTGACAATCAAAGGTACCTAAAGTCATAAATTTATTGTGGAATTCTGACCTTCGACAACAGTCATGCTAGCAAAACTGTCTGTAATTACCTTAAACAAAGATGGTTTTTGAAAACCGTCTATGATGAGGTGTCTAATATAAGCCTCTATGTAGTAGTGTAAGTTTGTTACCAGCGTGTATCTTTTAATCCCATCATTTGTATTGTTCAAGGTGTGTGGAATAAAATGACATATATCTGTGACCGAAGAAAGTAAGTATATGTGAGATGTCAGAGTTGGGATCTCAATGATGCATCTTATGGGGACCCTTCATTATGGTTTGGAACACCAAGGAAGGTTCCATGTGCGAACAGTACTAGTCCTATGATCAGTGGCTAGCACGCACATTTACAACATTGATAGCACATCTATACACAATATGATACATATGATAGCAGAAGATAATTATACAATAAGGTCTTACAATCCAAAATGAATGCAGCGAAAAATGCATGTCTTGTAGTATGTCCATACGAACCTCACGCAACTGACAAGGAGTAGGCCCTAGAAAAGCTCATCATAATATTCCCTGTAACCTACGGTATAGAATGTGTCATCAGGGTTTTCTGATTTTTCACTTAATGAATATCAACAACAGCAAGGTTGAGTACATTTCATACTCAACAAGACTTGTAGTGTATCACAAATACATAATATATGTAGGCTATGTCAATAGAAAGGCTACTAAGGTTATTTTGCATAAAGCGAAGTTGATCATAAATAACAGATAATAGATTGCAAGCAGAATTTGTAAGAGCAGTTTTGACTGATATGTAAATAACAAGTAGAATAGCATTGTAAATATTAACTCATAGTTCTCCATGAATGTGAGTGAAAATTCGCCCACTACCAATCACTGGCATAATATCTGAAATAAAGACTTTTCAAAAAATATTTTCAATTCAACCCTTTTTAAAAATATCAAAACTTCTTACTAGTGTCAGTGCACCAAGTCTCCCATAACCACCGGTATGCTTTTCGAAAAATTTTACACTCTGCAGAGGCATACAGCTTTACCCACAAGACATGACCAGTGAGGGTACCCCTTCGAGCAATTCATCTCAAAAAGCCCATACTACTTCGGCCTTCCAACATGCAAAGTTAAACTCGATAACTTAATTGGTTTAAGTCCATCCCATACCAACACTTGTGTTTGTATGGTATTTCTTGGATTATACAACACTATATTCGGTTCTTAATCCGACCTAGGCGAGAACACTCCCCATATCTACGTGCAATTCACATGCACATCCGGCTATTGCTATAACTCGCCTGCGTCAAACCACGGTTTTATTTTTTATTTTTACACAAAAATATCATTAACCACATTTCCCAACATGTCCAAACCATTATTCTCTGAACAAATAGCATAACCGACCATTTGTTCGCCTATGTCTAAAGCATAACTAAGCATATGCATATATACTCAATTATACCCAATTGACAATTCTATAATATCTAATCCTACCTTAGGATTATCAAAGTTCACAAGTCAATATTTATTAAGAAAGTTCCATGTGTTAAGGAATATATCTATCAATACCCGCAATATAGCAATGTTTACTGAAAATAAATGTATGCATACAAAGATTTGATAAAACAACATAATCTCAATGAAATAATGGGATCAACAAGATTAACAGGGGTGCTTGCCTTGCTTGTTGATTTCAGTGGCAAAGTCGGGGTCGACGAGAAGAGTATCCATAGTGTCGGTGTCTACACGTAGCTTGTCGCAAAGCAAAGCAATATCAATATCAATAAGGGGCAAAAAAAAAGTCAAATGATATTAAATTTGAAAATAACTATAGAAATAGGAATGGTTGAGTTGAATAAGGGTTTAGGGTTTGGTCTCATGTTCATTGGGGTTGTTTGTACATGTTAGGTTTTATTTGGATCTCCAATTGAGGATGGCTTTACCTTTAATAGGAGTTTGGGAGAATTAAGGTTCAAGATTAGTTATTTGCACAAGGGTTGGGTCTCGTGGTTCCAACAGATTTAGAAGTTAATTTTAACATATTTTGAAGTTTGTTTGCCAAGCAATGGATGCTTAAACTTTAAATGAACTACTAGATAAAGTTAATTAGCAAACTAATGCATATAAGGGCTATGTTTAAGCTACTATTACAGGGCATGAATTTATGATTTTTCAAAGGTTTAGGTTTTGGTTTCATGAATTTGGAGGTCAAATGCATTAGCTATGATTATTCAAAATTTTAAATTGGCGAAGATTCGCCCTATGTTACATTTAAGAGCAAACAAAAACCCTTACAGAGCATAGGCATTGATTTTACTAAATTTGGAATTTATTTGCACTATTTATAAGCATTTGAATTTTGAATGTATTGAAATTAACTTATTTATGCATTTGATAGAAACTAAGTCAAAATCTAAATATTTTTGCTAATTTTTTAAGTCAAAATCTAAATATTTTTACATATTTTTAATGCTTATGGTCTCAGGAATATATAAAAATTTATTTCATTAAATTTGGAGACTATTTACAAAAATATATAGTTTATGTTCTAGGTTTCTATTCAAATTTGAATTCAAATCCTGTACAGAGATCAAATATAAAATATTTTTGTATATTCAAAAACTAAATAATTTTACCTGAATTTAGAAATTTATTTGACTCAATTTGGACTTAAGATGCAAAAGTTACATCAGTTTGAAAAATCCTCAGAAAATGGGGAAATACGTCTTCTGAAATCTGAACAGGAAACATATTTCGTCATTTGAATGAGTTTTCAAACTTCGCACCAACTGACAAGGCAGGCCCACACATCGGCGACCCAAAGCAGGGCACCACGGTGAGGGCTTGCCGGCGGCGCTACGGTGGTGATGGTGATCGACCGATGGCATGGGAGGCTAGGAGGGCGGTGGGGGATCCTAGGTGAAAGATCGGCGGCGGTGGCGATGGTCGGAGGTGAGATCACGATAGCACTCTGTGGTGGAGGTGGCAGCGGTCAGCCAGGAGGGGAGAAGAAGAGGTTTGAGCTCATAATAACATGGGGCTAAGCATCAAGGGACCATTAAGAGTCCATTTTACCGATAGGTTATGGCAGAAATTGGCTGGAGTGGTCTACCACCAAGCGGCCATAATTGGGGAAGATGGAGCTTGATGCGGTGGCGATTCGGTCAGCAAATGCTGTAATAAAATGAGAGGAAATGATTAATGGATGCTCGAGATGCCTCGGTTAAACTGAATTGAGTGATGTGTCACCATTTAGCTGAATTGAGTTTCGATGCAATTTGCTTGAATTTTGCCCAATGGTGGTTGGAGGTGCGATTAGAGCTGGGCTCGGGCAGGTGGAGATTTCAGGGGGAATGTGATGCTTTCGGGAGGGGCCTTGGATGGTTTTTATAGGCAAAGAGAGTAAGTGCTTAGCGAGGAGGCCGAGGGTAGGTGGAGCCGTATGCGATGGCACGGAATTTTCGGGTTCATGGCGGGTGTAGAGTATGGTGGCTTGCCATGGCAGGGCATGCACGACGATTGTTGTATATGGTGGCTTTAATTCGGTCGGCGCAGCTCGGGAGTGATCGAGACTTTGCGGCATGGCCGGAGTAGGGAGAAGGCAGCCAAACTGTGGAGAAGAAGGCTAGGAACAGTGACATAGGCAGAAGGGGCACTGCCAGGTGGACCAGACCATGGGTGGACCCCACATGGCCGTGAAATCGATGGAAGTCACTCGAATTCCCTTCTTTAGACAGATAAGGGTTTATGTTTTAATTGAGCTATCAAAATTGATCTAAGATTTTTGAAACTTTTTTTACATAATCCCAAGGAAATGTTTATCCTCCCATAAAAATTTTATACCATGATCACATTCTTACAATTTTATAAAATTCTAACAAAGTCACTGTTTCAATTTTGGATTTTTCTGATTTTTATTTTTATGAGATACCGATTTACATTAAATTCATTTGGGAATTTTTCTGTATGATCCTAAGGGTTTGGGGATGGCACCATAAAATTTTTAGATGATGATCAATCGTGTATATTTTTATAAAAATTTGAAAGTGTTATTGCTATTTTTGATTTTCTAGTAGCATTTAAAGCTTTTAGATGTCTTTGAGACATTTTGAGGATGTTCTAGAGTTGTCTTTGGATTTAAATAAATTTTCTTTAGATTTTATTCTTATATGATTTTGGATTTCAAAGTTTGTGAATCAAAGATTCAACACTTGTAAATGATTTTCTTAAAGACCAAAATTCAAGAAAAACGTAGAAAAGATGGAAATTCAGAATAAAATCATAATTCCAACTTAATTTTAAATTTTACATTTTACTATTTTTTCATTTTTTCAGGCTATTACAAATCTATCCCGCTTATAAAAATCTTGTCCCTGAAATATGCAGGGTCAAAAGGGAAATTGAGAATTTCAGACCATGAGAGTAGCGGAACACAAGAGGAAGAACACATGACTCTGCAAACACAATGTGAGATTATGGAGGATGAGTCAAATGAACAGCATGGAGTTCTTCAAAAGGATTACAGGGAAGATGCAAACAAACTTACTTATATCAGGTATTGAGGTGTCCTTCTATCTAACCACAATAAAATTTTTTGTCTTCTTCATGTTCTTACTCATCTATTATATATTAACTAGTGGGATGGTCTGTGCATTTGCATGACTAGATTTATTATTTTTTTAATCAAAGGTGCAACTTAGGTGTTTTAGAATATATTTTATGCAATATTTGGAATATATAGGTCTTTAAGATGAACATTTTATATTAAAATAGTTTATTAAAAAAATAATTTGAACCTAATATGTTGTGCGGGTCTTGGAAACGTACCATATATATGCCTTCATGAAAAATAGCTAGGCACATATTCTATTAATTCGACATTAATTATGAGCAATACATGTCCATACTAACTCCTACTCAGCTGTGCCTACCCAGTACTGGCACATCTTTCCTGCTGATAGTCCATAGAACTGGTCCAATAGGATTTCCATGTAAGCCCTTGTAGGAGCTTAAAGGAGTAAAATGACTCATGCGTAGGGGGATTTGCAACCACATAGAACTTGCAGATGTCTTTTTGACTAACTCTCCTACTTGCAAGTGGGTTTTTGCAAAAATCCTCAATCAGCTAAGAATAATTTTTTTATTTTGTTGAGACATGTTCAGAATTTAACACTTGTTTCAACCTTACTTGTTACTTGGTCTGTATAGCATTATTAAACCAATAGGGAGAGAGTCAGAAAAATGTTGGATATTTAAAGAATGTTTTGGAGTTTTTTAGTTGAATTGTTATTTTGCTTTCCTCCTATTAATAGAAACCTCTATTATATTAAAATCACTATTCTATGGCACTAGGTACCATGTAGCACCCCTTCTACAAATTAGACACATAGCAAACACAGATCTCAAAGTAGTTAAATCTTCTTCTCTCTCCCCCAATATACATCATGTGGGAGATGACATAGAAGCTTCTATGGCACCCGGTGCTGTTAGGGATAGCACGGCAAAATAACGAAGACAAAGATTTAGGGCCTGTTTGTGTTAGCTTTTGATTCTGGATTCTGTCCCAAAAGCAAAATAAAAAATAAATAGTCTGATTTTAGAATCCGATTCTCACAATCCAGTCCACCCATATACACTAGAATCTACAATCCACTTCATATATACTTTTGGATTCCAACTTTTGGAGAATCGGCTTCTCTACAACCACAATCCAGAATCAGCTTTTAGAGAATCCAAAGCGGAAACAAACAGGCCTTAAGGTGGAAAAACTCTTGTGGAAAAAAACCACGAGAAACAATCCACTATAATGCTTCAATGATTACAAGTACAGGGGGTTGACTTATATAACCAAAAGAGTCCTAATTGTAGAAGACTTGAACTAACAATCTATTTAGATAAAACTAAAAGATATGATAAGTTGAGATATTGAGTTATCTCTAACAGATGTTATAGAATTTTTTTGTTCCGCTCTCCCAAGTCTGTGACAAAATACCCATGGAAAATAAGCTTCAAGGATAAATGTTGTTCTTTTGGAATAGTATGTAGAGAAACTAAAAGTAGAAGCAGCAGCAGCAACTGTCTTGTTGTATTTCTGTTAGTATTAGCTGAATACAAAAAATAGTTCTATAATTCTAATTCCGTACACTATTGCCCACAGGACGAAAAGAAATATTCGGACTCCAGTCACCATGAGCATATGGAAGGGCGCCATTGAGGCCAATACTGGCATCAATGAGTTTGTCACTTTCTTTCGATGGGTTGGATCCCTGCTGCCCCGAGGGAACGGAACACATGATCCAAAAATTGAGGACGTATTACAGTTGGAGAATGGCCTCCAACTTCTCACGAGAACTCTACGAGCAATGGACAACCTCATTGAGCGAGCTGAGTGGAAGAGCCATCAAAAGTGTGTGGCTGAGCTCCTTCGAGAACTCAAGGATGCAATTTATGATGCTGATGACCTTCTGGACGAATTCAGATGGTACGAGCAGAAGATGAAAGTGGAGGATAATGTGATCCAATCACCTTCTGCTGATTTCTTTAACACTATCATTCAAGGCAGCTTCAGCAAAGTGAAAGATATCATGGAAAGGCTGAAAAATCTTTCTGAACAGCTGGAGAAGATGGGTTTGCCTGAAGAAGCGATACGACGGTTTGACAAATCAGTGAGGCCAAAGACCAGTTCTTTCCTATTTGAGACACGAATATTTGGTCGTGACACGGAAGTGAAGAAGGTAATGGAATCGCTTGGTGTGCCTACAGATAGTAGAAGGGCTCATTCCAAACGCAACAGAGCAAGTAGTTCAGTCAATGCATCAGCAAGCAACCAAGTTAGTTGTACACTAGACAATAATGAAGCAAGAATATCAGTTGTTCCTGTTTTGCCAATATTTGGAATTGGGGGTGTTGGAAAGACCTTTTTGGCCCAACATATCTGCGATAAAGCACAAGTGATGTATCACTTCGACCCGATAATTTGGATTTGTGTTTCAGATGATTTCGACGAGAAGAGGTTAACAAAAGAGGCCATACAATCTTCATATGGTAGAGGAGCAGAAACGGATAATTTGGATTCTCTTCAGAAAGCTCTCGCTAAAAAGGTGAAGAATAAAAGGTTTTTGCTTATCCTTGACGACATGTGGGAGGATTCCTTGAAAGAAGTTATGCAGCATTGGAAGAGGTTTTGTGCACCTTTAACATCTGGACTTCAGGGAAGTATGATGTTGGTGACCACCAGATTTCGAGAGGTTGCTGATAGAGTGGGAACAATGGCTCCCATTCCATTAGAGGGTTTGAAGGATGATGATTTCTGGAAATTCTTCAAACTATGCGCGTTTGGATCTGATTGCTCAAACAATGATCCAGAGTTGGAGAGCATTGGTAGAAGCATACTTCCAAAGTTGAAAGGTTCTCCCCTGGCCGCCAATACTCTTGGTCGGCTGTTACAAATGAACCTTAACCCTACACATTGGAATAATATACTGAAGAGTGAATTGTGGAAGCTGGAACAAGAGAATACTGAAATTTTGCCAGCCCTTCATTTGAGTTACATATATTTACCATTTCATTTGAAAAGATGCTTCTCATTTTGTGCTGTGTACCCCAAATATCACAATTTTGAAAAGCACAAGTTAGCCGAAATTTGGGTAGCAGAAGGCTTTGTGAAACCTCAAGATGAAATTCCAATTCAAGATACTGGCTGCCAGTACTTTGAAGACCTTGTGAATCGATCCTTCTTTCAAAAAGTTTCCGGTACATACGTAATCCATGACTTGCTGCATGACATGGCACAACTAGTTTCAAGGCATGACTGCTTCGTCATAAAAGACACAAGTGACTTTCAAAAAGTTCCTCAGAATGTTCGTCATATGTCAATACTCTCTAGCACAGGAGTTGACTGTTCCAATTTGCTGAGCCTATGCAAGCACACAAAGCTGCGTACCCTACTTTGCAACAAGTCTTTACGGCATAAAACTTTAGCTTCTGTACTGGACGGTTGGTGTAGTGAACTTCGGTGTATGCGTGTGATGTTTTGTGCCTATACAAAGGAGTTACCAGATAGTATTGGCAACTTGAAGCATCTTCGGTACCTTGAAATCTCTCGGGCTTGTCCTTTGAAGAGCCTTCCTTCTGCCTTCTGTTGCCTCTATAATTTGCAGGTCATACATGCTAGCAAATGCAAATTAGAAAGCTTGCCTAATGACTTCAGCAAATTACTCAATTTACAGGTATTTGAATTGTCGGGCTTTGAATATCATTCAGAGAGTAAACTAAAGATTGATGAAGCCAATAAACAAGGATCAGGAATTAGATTATTGAAGAATTTGAACCAATTTTGCGGAGATTTGAGTATTACTAATCTTCATGAGATAAGCAAGGATCATGCAGCAGAAGCCGAACTAAAGAATAAGAAGGATCTTAATGGCCTGCTACTGGAATGGTCTTCCCAAAGGTCCCCAGAGGGCAATGAGAAAGAAGTGCTTCAAGTTCTACAACCTCCGACCAGTCTCAAATCTCTGTGCCTCTGGTATTATCCAGGTGAATCACTTCCAAGCTGGTTTCAGCCACAAAACTTGCCAAACTTAAGATCACTTGAGTTTAGATTTTGTCATGGAATTGAGGGCATATCATTTTCCAGTATTTTACAGCACATAAACCTAAATGTGATGCTTGAGGTGCTAGACAACAATAATGGCAGCATTGGTACTTTCTCGTCCATGACAGACCTAACAATTTATAAGTGCAACAATTTAAGCCTCGAACAATTTGAACATATGCCTGCCATCAAGAGAATAAGAATTGGAAAATGCGGAAGGTTAGTATCACTACCAACTGCAAGGTTCGGAGATTGCCTTGAAGAACTGGAGGTGATTAATTGTCCAAATATCTCCCAACCCGGTGAAAGTTTCGGTAGTTTTCGTTTACTGAAGCATTTGGTGATTCTGGACTGTCCACGTCTCAACTGGCAAAGAGGATTTGTATTACCTCCATCTCTCGAAAGGCTCTACTTAAGGCATTGTGGGGATATCTCTGCCTGGTTTCCATGCTGCCTGGAGAACCTCAACTCCCTCGTGTCACTGAAGTTGTGTTACTGTGCGTGCATAGAGTCCATTCCAGGCCACCTGTGGAGAAGTAATCTTGCATCACTCCAGGAATTGATTATTATGTATTGTCCAGACCTTGTGTCAATTGGTGGAGCACACGCAATTGCAAATATAGAGAGGGTGTGCATAAACGGCTGTACAATGTTGGAGCAACCAATGCAGCCTGTGCGGAGACCCACCTGCAACTTGGATTTCTATAGGGCGAATTATTCTTCCATATGGTATGGGTGTTAACACTAGTATCCCTTCTAGTTTTTACTCTGATTTTCTCAAAAACTTCTGATATACTAGAAAACACTTATGTATACGCACGTACGGTAAAATTGAACTTCTTCGTGCTTTAAAGCGCTGTCATAAAAGCACATTCGATGACTTCTTGATAATCTCATTCTGTTAGTTATATTTAGTCCGTATAGTACCTTCACATCTTAATCATTTTTTCTAAAGTCTGCTGTTTACAGTAATTCCAAATAGTTCAAATAACCAAAAAAAATCTTGCCAATAATATAGATGTCCAAGTGCTACCGTAACGTATGAAGTAATTTGGAATTATCCTTTATGTGTATGATGTATGATGAATTCTTATTCTCATTGCAGCTTGTAGTTTATAGTTTCATTTTCTGGGGAAAAAGCTTTTTGCCAAGTGTGCTTTACTGACCAATGTTCTTGTTTTCAATGGAGGTTCGAGACTGGAGAGGGATATGACAAGTGAACATTGCCTTCGTCTCGCCATATCCGTGTAGCTCCCCATGGAAGATTCTTCCCTTTACTCCAATTTTATTACACCAACCCTTCTCTCTTTAATCCATACTTATGCTCTCTTTAATCCATATTTATGCTCGAAGCATTACCCTTCCTGGTTCCCGCAGAAGGTGACTTCTTGTTTCAAATACTTAAGCTGCAGCTTGCGAGTTGCAAGGCATACATGAAGTCGTAATGTATTTCACTTGTCCTCCCCAATGCGTCATACTCCTATTATACCTTCTATGTCAAATAAGTGGGGGGTAAAACATGCATGCTATTGTACCTTCTATGTTGTATGTTCGTATGTATGACATTTGCTTTTGCTCAATCGATTGTGTTACAATGTTAACGGGAATATCCTCTTGTGAGATGTTTTCAGATGTTCTCCTTGTAAGTCTAGTAGTTTAATTTCTTCACAGGAAGTCTTCCTATTTCTTTTATTTTAAAAAAATGGAAGTGATTTAGTTTGTTCAGAATATCATATAACAGAAGTAACTTCTGAATAAATTGCTC
Organism: Guadua angustifolia; assembly: GCA_036346375.1. Lineage (NCBI taxonomy): Eukaryota > Viridiplantae > Streptophyta > Magnoliopsida > Poales > Poaceae > Guadua > Guadua angustifolia. Next base: position 17,703,282 of record CM070517.1, read on the forward strand.
TCCACAAGCAACTACTAAATACTCCCTCCGGTCACAAATAATTATCATTCTAGATATCGACAGCTTTGACCACTAATTTCTATTATAATATATTTCTAAAAATCCAATAAAATGAAAGTATTTTTAAAACAAATCTACACATATGATTTTTTCATGTATCCAATTTAAATATTTTAAAAAATATTAATAGTCAAAGTTTCCAAAGTTTGACTACACTTGTCCAAAACGACAACTATTTGTGACCGGAGGGAGTAGCATGTATGTTACAAATAACAATACATTCGTGTGTACCGACAGTTCAATTAATTTTTTTTAAAAAAATAAACATGGATGTCAGCAACATACAGTGCCAATCAAACACAACATAATAACATATAGACAAGTTTATCTCAGAGCAAATAATCAAGCAGTATATTAATTGGCAACTGGACAGCTAATGCTGCATTACACAATTCTGCAGGGGTGCAAGAACTGTCATCAAAAGAGCAGAAAAAGAGGTATTTAGAAATCAGAAGGACCAATGGTCGCTATTCAGTCCAAAAAGTGAAGTTAGCATCTAAAAGCATTTCGAAACGACTTTGTTTGGAACAGACCAAACTGAGAATGTTACATGGCTATTACAGTCCAAACATCGAGTTCAAATATGGCAAACAAGAAAGCAGTCCTGGAACGTCTCAATTTTTTCTCCAATGAAAAAAGCCTCCTCAGTCCTGAACCTGAAGTCCCTGAACTAGTCATACTAACCACCTGGAGGCGTTTATACTTGGTTGTAGAATTAAAGAACTTTCCCATGAAAAGATAAAGCTTTTATTCGAGTTCTATTGGTCAGGAGTACAAATGCCCCAACTAGTTGGCGATGCACCTATCATCAAAGAGATATTCCTGGATCATTAGGCTTGGGGCTTCTCCTCACCTTTCTTTGGCTGCCATGAAAACAGATTGCAAACTCCCTCCCTCCCTAACGAGAACACACCTTTCTGGTTAGCAATTTATGTCCTCAGCCTAATTCCTACCTCTGTTGGTAATTGGGTTGGCACTAAAACATAATCCTAGGAGAAGGTATAAAGATTAATGTAACTCTTAAGTTAACACAATAATGTAACCAATGGAACAACAAATGTCTACAACACTTTGTAGTGAACAGAAAGACCTTCCTTCATTTCTTCCCCAAGTCTGATGTTTCTGTTCCCCAAACTATAATAGCAGCACATCTTATACATGGGACACAAAATGATGTGTAGCAGCACATCTTATAGTAATCTCTGATCACAATAAGATGCTTGGTACAGTGAACTAAATAAAAATAGAGCAGAACAAATCAACACACACACAGAACAGTAATTTTGACATATGTTCATCGAACATCCCATAAGCTTGTCCCACAAGGCATGCATTGGTGTCCTCCACCTAGGGATGGCAGTTTTACCCATGGGTTTGGGTATCCGTGGGTACCCGACCCGATAAGAGTGGGTATGGGTTGCACTTTAGACCCATGGGTTTACGGGTTTGGGTACCCGATAAGCCCATAGGATGGGTGTGGGTGTCAATTTGTACCCATGGATACCCAATGGGTATCCTATGACATGTGTGCCCACTTTTTTAGAGGTATATTAGAAAAACAAACTCACGGACTATTTGGTTGAGTCGGCTCCTCCCTGATTCCCCTCACCCCATCACCTCCCTCCCCTTGCCCCATCGCCTGATTGCTTCGGCCTCCCTCCCCTCGTCTTTGCCTCCCTCGGCGTCAGACGTCTGCTCCTCCCCTCACCGCCGACTCCTCCCATCAGCTCCCTCTGGTTCGTGGCGCATAGTGCCCAAAAAAAGAGAGAGAAAGGAAATGTGAAGAGATAGAAGGAGAGGGGGAGGAGCATGCGACTGCCGTAGCGCCCCCCACCTCTCTGCCTTCGCCCTTCGGTGATCGTGCACAGATCTGTGCCCGTGGGTACCCATTGGGTATTGGGTACCCATTGGGTTTGGGTATCGGTACAGATCTGTACCTGCAAAGCTTAATGGGTTTGGGTAGATGGGACTTTATTCGGGTTTGGGTTTGGGTTTAAGGCAGTGGTACCCGGAGGTACCCACCCGATTGCCATCCCTACCTCCACCTCAAGATTATAGCCGTACAAAATGAAGTGGATTGCATCAAGAAGTTGCTAATGAAAGTTCTATAGACTATAGAGTATTCATTTAATCCGGTCAATAAAAATGAGTGCACAAAGACAACATGTTTGCTAAAGCATACTATATTTTTCATCCTATCTAATCATCAAATAAGAGTGCGGAAAAACCAAATGAGCAGTTGAAAAGACCACCAAAGCAAAATCCCCTCATCACAGCTGCTGCTAGCCTGCTACTAGTACAAACTACAAAGTACAGGCCAGATTATTCCAATATACTTCTCCATGAACACACAGAACACATATGTCCACAAGAGGATTGAATTTGGTCAAACAAACAGTAGCAAGACAAGCAATATAAGCATCAAGCAAACATTAGTAGATTCCTCAGGTGTTATGTGAAACATGGACAGACACTTTTATAGAAGGCAAAGCACCACATAGAAATTGCTCCCTCGTTATTAATCTCCCAAACGCAAACTTAGAAATTGCAACCATATATAGATTATTCCAATCTACATGTACACAATTGCACAAAAAAAAGCGCAGAAGATGTTTGATGAAACGAGCGGTTGTCAATTAGGTTTTATATTCACCCAATACACACTTTCCTAACGGGAAAAGATGAATGAGTGGTAATCTGCACAAATACCCGCGATTGCTACATTTGGGCGAGAGATTTGATCGCTAGGTAATCAGATACACCCACGCACGCAAGTTGTGCGACGAAAAGAAAAGCAACTAGGGGCAAAAAAAGGCGCACCTTGATGCCTAGGAATGACATGCCGAGCTCCTCCTCGGGGATGACGACGGGCCACTTCTTCCCGGCATCGTGGAACATCTACTCGATCTCTATGAGGCGGCCGCGGGCAGGATCTTGTCGCAGATGCCCTGCGCGGTGGCGCCGGTGGCAGCAACAAAGGCCTCTTCGGCGCCGTTGAAGTAGGTGACGAGGACACGCGGGGGCAGCTGGGGCTTGGGGTCCTTGGCTGCGGAGGCAGGCGGCGAGGGGAGGCACCGCAGCTCGACCGAGCAGGTAGGGTTGGAGTCCTTGGCCTTGCGGGCATTGCACTGGGCTAGGAGCTCCACCGCCACCGCCTTCGGCGGGTCCAGCGGGCTGTACTCCTCCACCACCTTGGACAGGAACTTGAGCATCTCTTCTCGTCGCCTCCGCCTTCTTCTTCAGTCCTCGCTCGCCGCCGCCGCCTCCTCACTTCCCGAATATTTCGTGGCGTCGAGATGCTTCGGGCTTGGCTGCTGAGCACTTGGGGTTGGGTCCTGGTTCGGTTGGGCTCGACTCAAGGCAATCGGGCTCGGGCCAGGGGCATACAAAGTGTGAGCTCGCTAGGGTGCACTTGCTATTGCTTAACTAAGTAATGAGGAACTTTTTTTTTAATAATACATATTGGTTATTAAATATTTAGTACAATCATAAATACCTAAGCACTTAGAAATAAGTCATTTGTAGAGTTTTTATTAGAGTACAATTTAGGACTCACACGTCCCAACTCACACAAGTGGCTGCTTCAACTTGCATACACCTAATTAGAGCTGAGTAAGGATTGAAATTTCAGTTTTGTTCTTAATATCTTCCGTGATCAGAGAATGAAATCTCGGCGAGATCTCACTATTTAAAATAAATTCCAAACAAATTATAAAAACAAAATTTGAATTCCGGATTTTAAAACCAAAATTTCGATCGGTTTTGTCGAGATCTCGGCAAATGGCTTAAACAATGTTGAAAAATTTTGAACTTTTTTTTTGAGGTTGTTCCTGACACAGCAATGATATTTCCATAAAAATTTCAGATGATTATCAAATCTATAGAATTTTTAAAATTAAAATATTGCTACTGTCTTGATAAAACGTTGACAGGCAAATTTGAACCAAATGAAAAATGAAACAAACAATATTATAAAATTTTGAAATTTTTTGTACATGGTTATTAAGCATCACTAATGTTCTCATACAATTTTTAGATGATGATCAAGGTTCATGAATTTTTAAAAATTTGGAAAGTGCTACTATCCTGAAAAAAGCTTTACCGGCAAACTTCAACCAAATAAAAAATGGTACAAACCACGTTAGAAAATTTTTGTGGATAGTTTTGATATATCATCAATGCTTCTATAAAATTTTAATATCATGATCAAGCTTCAAGAAGTTCCAAAAATTCGATAGTGCTACATCCTCATAAAAGTATGATGATCATTACATAGATTTGCTTTAGCAATCAAAAATATTTAAAATTTTAAAAATTTTGCGAAGGGTTCTAAAGAAATACTTAAGATCTCATAAAAAAGTTGAATCATGATCACACCCCAATAAATTTATAAAATTCTTACAAGTGCAGAGTACCATTTATATTCTTTCTGTTTTTGATTTTTGAAATATAACAAATGAAGTTCAATGCATACACTGATTTGATTGGGCAAACAAACAAAGTTGAAATTTTTGAAAATTTTCGACAATGGTACTAAGTCAATTATTAAGCTTTCATAAAAATTTTTATCATTATAAAACTCGAGAAAATTTATAAAATTTTGACAAGTTTACTATCCTAATTATGTTCATTCTATTTTTGATTTTTAAAGATCACAAATGAAGTTAAATTATTTTTAAAATTTCTCGGTATGATTCTACACTTCCTAGGATGGTACCATAAATTTTTATATCATGATAAAGCACATATAATTTTATAAAAATATGAAAGTTTTTCTATAGTTTTTAAAAATATCTCAAAAATTCGGTTTTTGATCAAATTTTCATAGGAGATGACTTTATTAAGAGTTATTGGTCCAAATCGGGTAAAATCCAATCCAAAAAGTCAAATTTTGGTCAAAAAATAGTGATATCTCGGTGAGATTTGGTGAGATCTCGCCAAGATTATTGTAGCAATTTAAATTTTTTTCTTTGGCCAACATTTCAAAATTCGTCCACATCCAAAAACCAAGATCTCACATCAAGGAGCATGGAGCCATAGACACATGCTTTGATCACTGAACGCATTCAATGGTGCATGTACTCTTCCTGTCAAGGAACAAGCCTAGGGGAACAGTAGGAAATTTTTTATTCCATCCTTGGATCAAACTCGAGACAGGTGGATTTGTAACATCCAAACGCATCACTAAGTTGGTGCTTTGCCAAATTTTTTATTAGAGTTTTGATGTTGGAGGGTTCGAATCCTAAGTTTGGCATTGAGTTTAGTGTTTTGCCAAACTACCAAAACAGTCCATCTTGTTAGTTAGTCTTAAGTGGAGGTGAGGTAGGATGGCAGAATTACCATCAACACCAACTAATTCTTTTATAAGAGTATATATATAGTAAAGGACCGAAATGACAATCAGAGGGGGGACGAATGATCTAAAAATAAATTCCCCTACTCCAAAAAGGATTCAACCAAAACCTCACTCAAAACAACCAACCATAACCAGAAGAGGCTGTTCTGACTGATACTACTGCAATAGGGCTGATAGTAATAGAGAGGCGGTGCTACCGCTCGTAGGGTGGTAGTACCAGTCCTCCAGAACCGAGGATGAATACAGCACGAATTCAAGCAAATTTAATGAATCTTTTGATAGGTTGGTCCAATGCTCATGAAACTTTGTATGCACCTTTGTATAAAGGTCAGGAACCTATTGCAACCCTCAATCCAAGAGATTGACATCGAAGTTCCAACCTTTTTGAATTGAAGGAAGAGTGCACCAAGTAAGAGTAAAAACCAAAATCTTGATCTTGGACTTGCTCGTGGGGTTTTGATGACCAAGATGATCTTGAATAACCTCCTACACGTCACAACAAGCAAGGACACAAGACAAGAGCTACACAAATATGATCTTCCAAGAATGATTCTCTTAAAAACAAAAGATCAGTTTCTTGCAAAGAACATATAAGGTTTGCCTAGATGGTTGGGATATGATATAAAGAAAATTCATCCATCAATCATACATCATCGGCACAAGAAGTACAAGTAAGTAGAAAAAGGGAAGGCAAATCCAAATGTGCGGAAAGTAAATTGCAACAAAGTAAGTACGTAATTTAAATATTGAATTTAAGACATAATGTAAATACAGAAAATAAATTCAGACTTGAGAAAATAAATATTTCATGCCTAGAAGGGAGGTTTATAAAGCTTCACAACAAAGTGGATAAAACTCAAAAGAGCATATTGACCTCAAAACCATTAAGAGGGGAGAGCTACCCCTATCTCTCTATTTATGCTACTCTTGAGTCATACTCCACCCTTGGATGAGTTCCTTCAACCCTAACGAGTATCATCAAGGGCTAGAATCGACTCACTCACTCATACATAGGCTATCAGATTTTGCATGCTTTTCAAAAGCATACTAACTTAAGCCAATACTCTATCTTCTAGATCGCGATCCAACGACCCTCCTTGATCCGAGCAGCTACAAGTTAGCATCTCATCTATTCCTCATCTTCTAAGTTCACAGCGACTCCATCTTCGATTATTTTCCAGCGATCCTCGACCATCTGGACCTTCGGCGCACCTCACCTAATCCCGATCATCCTTCGCCTCACCATGACTTAGCACCATCGTCCTACGACCATCAAATATAAGAATAACTTATCACATAATAATATCCAAAATGATATGTAATAATCATAACAAAATCAAGAATTAATCATAACCTCACTCATAAAGTCCGTGCTACCGCCACTTGGGCTGGTAGCACCGCTCATTCGATGCTACCACTCCCATCTGGCTAGTGCACCGCACACCTAAAACCCTAGCGAAGATCCTCTCTAAAAAATACGTACTGCCCCTAGGACCGGTAGCACCGCAACCCTGGTGCTACCGCTCCTAGTTGCCCGATAGCACCACAATCCTAGTGCTACCACTACCAATTGCCCGGTAGCACTACAACCCGGGTGCTACCGCTCCCAGTTGGCCGGTAGCACCGTAGGTCTAGTGCTACCCCTTCCATATGGCCAGTAGCATCAGTAAAACCAGTCAGAACACAAATTGCTTCAAATTTCAAAATAGAGTTTAAATCAAGCTCAAACCTAAGTATGTCATGTTTAAATACTATCAATAACTCATCGCCATCAAGAATAGACCTCTAGATGGCCTTTTAATCTCCCCCTTGATGAGCATATTAACAAACCACCAAAAAAGGTATAAATTTGAGTTTGAAAGAGAAAGAGAAACAATTTTGATTACAAAGCCTCACTTGGTTCAGAACACAAGAAATAGAAACATAACCAAGTGGCATAGAGGATTTTTGAACAAAGAGAAAGAATAAGTTTTCCACAAAAGCTCAAAAAATCCAATAAAGTTCATAAAAGCTCAAATATGCTTATGATCCTAAGAACTAATAAATTTTCATCATAATCATAAGAACCAAGATGCATTCATATTTTTATCTCTTAATGATGCTTTTTCTATTATTTCTCCCTCTTTTGACAATATAGACATCAAGATGGCATTTTCTACCCCAATTTAACATGTATGCATGAAATGCATCTAAAGAGCTTTGAGAATTATCAAAATGACCACATATACAAAGTATGATATCAAGCTACTCAAGTTTAGATTATGTTAAATTAAGACATATCCAAGTGCAAATTATATTATCTTTGCTAGCAAACACAAAAAGACTATTTCATTTTTGCATGAATTTAACAAATGCAACATTTAGCATCTCCAAACTAGAAGCAAAGCAATACAATGGATCAAAAAGAAGACCTAGAGTTTAACCTAGTCAACACTTTGGGGAAGCTAGATGTGCATAAAAGTTCCTTCGTTCTCAAACATCTTTAATGCAAATTTCTATTTTAAAACTTTAAATATCATAGTGGGGTGCAAATATTTGATATTATTTATATTCTTTACCCACTTAATTTTCATTTGCATTTTTCAAGAGTAATTGACTCAAGCAACCGTCAACCATCTCAAGAATGACTCTTAAGATAATAGTCTTAGTCATACACGATATATTCCATGTTCATCCCAAGTGCAATGAGAAGTAGTCTTGTGAATGTAAAGTGTTGAGATCAATTTGCATAAAAGAGTCAATTTTTCTTTTTATTTTATCATTTAGATATATGAACATGTGAAGAACTCTAGTATGGATTAACTTAGCTTTACCCAAGTTGTTATAGGGACTATAGTAGAAATCCAAAATTTCACAAAAATATGGCATATGCACCTAGTGGAGAAACTTGGCAAGTAAAAGCAACAAGTTTCGTCAAATTTTTATTAAAACCTAATTTTCATTTCTAGCAAACTTAACATGATGAATTAAAATGCACTTGGATATACCTAAGCTAGCAATGATCTTTAGGAAAATAGAAAAGTGCGTAACATGAATAATATGTCATTTGTATAATAGACAAAGCTCATAAAAGTAAAACATGAAGTCTATATGCAATGCATGAAGCGTGTTCTTATACTCCCCTCAACAAGTGAATCAATTTTAAGCACAAATCTGGTTCAAATTGAGTAATTAGCAGAATTAAACTCAAGAAAGGTCCAAATAAACTCAACAGAAGCCAGAAACACATGATGAAGAGAAGAAGTTGAGAAACTACAAACTGGATTGCTATAGAGAATAGAAAGGATAGAAGAAAACATTATGGCTCAGACTCACTCTCATCTTCCCCAATGACTAACATATGAAAGCTAACTCTAGATCCCAAGCTAGAGAGTGCACACAGACCCTGTCTACCCAAAGAGTCCAACACCTACTAGACTTATAAGACTGTGAGAGAACTTAACCTAGAGAGAAAAGAGAACAAGTGAATTTGAATGATAGTAACCTATAGTATAAGATGAGATGTCTATGCAAAGCATGCCAGAAGTCTAAATGAAGTGTACTCAAACACTAAGAATAAGTTCAAAAACACTTAGAAGATGCAAAAAGGAGAAAATGCAATAAGAAAATATATATAATACATAGTATACAAAACCAGCCCCCCTTCAAGGTATGACGTAAGGATATAAGACTCCAAGTTCTTCTCTCAAGGCTACAAATCTAGAACTATCCAAAGGCTTGGTAAAGATGTCGGCAATCTGGCGGTCACGCTCCGACAATCTGGTGGTCACGCTTCATAAACTAAAGCACTATATCATCCTTCTCCGCATGGTCTCTAAGGAAGTGATATCTAATATCTATAGCAATACAAATAGCAAAAATGTTGTCATAGAAAAGTGGAACATTATTTATGTCTAAAATCCCACAAAATTGATCTCATCAAAAAAAAATCTAACTACAGAAACTAGCGGCTATTCCCCTTGCGCCGTGGAAAAAAATGATAGAGAGCCCTCTGTCCGTTTCATCCATAGAGTCGTGTTGTGTGCAGCCAGAGAAATTAGAGAAGAAAAAAAAGAAAAAAAAGAGAGTATCAGTAAAAAAAGAGAAAATGAAAAAAAGAGAAAAATAGAGGGAAAAACTCAAAAAAATTCAAATTTTGAAATCTAAATTTTAACTATAAAAATTTTAAAATTTTATTTAGAAAAGAATTACCAAAAATTCAAAGATCCTTTCTTTATCATTTTACGCGATTATAAATCAGGAGCCCGTTTTCACCCGTTTGAACTCCATTTGGACTCTGTTTTTCTTTCTAAATTTATCTAAAATTCTACATTTCACTTTTATTTTGATTTGGTATTTTATTTGAATTTATATGTTTTCACGTATAGATTTTGAAGAGCTGGTGGAGTTCGTAGCAAACGATTCTGAGCAGCTACTCTACGGCTAAGGCAAGTTACACATCCTTGAATATGTTGATCCTAGTTTTCAAATTGTATTTTTGATTTAAATTATTGCATTCATAATTTTAGCAACACAATTTCAGTCCCAATTTTAATTAAAATAACTAATCTCCAAATAGATTAAGACCATCTTGGAAATTTGAATACATTATTCGTTGTAATCCTAAGACATATATACAAATATCAAAATGATTAAAAATATGCTTAGAAATGCTTAGAACCGAGAATAGGACCTTTTGAGAATTTAAGCTAAATAATGTTCTATTTAAAGGCTTTATCATGCTATGTGAAATTATATGTTACTGTAACACCCTGATTTTCGTCTCCCATTTTCCACAGCCGATTGATAATTTAAATTGACATTGGTGTTTAGGTATAAAATTTCGCACTAGAGATCTGGTAGACCAAAAACAAATTGTAGTTTCTCACCAGCTATCTGATTCTTTGTTATATAATACCTGTGAAACCGCTCCCTCACACCACCCCATATCATTTTTCTTGCAAAAGCTAGACACATAGTGAATAGTTGTATGGTTAAGAAAATTTAGGATGTTGTGTGGCCAACTTAAAGAAATAAAAAAATGCCACCAAAAATTCTAGAAAGGACTTGATGAGCCCGGACTAAACCCTCAAAATTTCGTAATTTTCTGAGCTCAGGAACAGAGGTCAAAATTACAAAAGTCGATAGTAAGAACGTGGTAGAATTCTAAACAGCACCTCATCTCTACTACTTCTAATTTTGAGTTGGTGGCGGTCCGTTCTACACTTTTTAATCCCCAAACTACCCCGCGCACACCGCACCCCACCCCCAACCCCACGCGACGACGACTCGCTTCGTCTCTTTTCCGCCACCCTAAGCGTCCCATCGCATCCGCCCGCGCTCCCACCGCTCCCTCCGCTGCTGCGGCTGGCTCACGCCAGGTGCCTTCGGTCCTCACCAGCGACTCCATCCGCTTCTCCATCTAACCTGCGTCGCATCCGCCGCGCCTCCTCGCCTCCTTCTCCGCCTCCCACCCCTCTGCTTCCTCCTCATCAAGCTGGGCGCGACCGCGACCTCCGAGCCATCCTGCCCTTCGCCGCCACCGCTTTAGTCGTCGACTCCCATCTCCACAACCTCGCCACCACCAACGATCGCGTCGTCGTACTCTTCACCACCGCGATGAGCACACTGCCGATCTATCCTCTGAATTAAGCGTCTCCTCCTCGCCGCGCCTCAGACCTCACGCCGTGGGGGCGCCCACGACCACCTCCGCGTTGCCGAGGAGGACGAGGATTCGATGCCGGACTCGATTCGGACGGCGAGGCGGTAGGAGGAAGCGGCGGTGGCTCTCCGATGACGTCGAGGAGGACGGCGACCCGATAAGGCTGTTCGGGAAGCTGCGGAGGGAGTACTACCGCCTCGGCACATTCCACGGGAAGCCGTCGGGGTGCCTCATGTACGAGCCATGGGTAAGTCCCCATGCCTCACCCTGCTCCTTTTAACGCTCCCCGCTCCTCCTGCTTCGCTCGCGCTTCCGTAGCAATAGCATAGCATCCGGTCAGACCGTCCATGGAGTTTCTTGGATTCTCGGTTTTGGTTGTTGTTCGCTCTCCTTGTCTTCCCTACGATCTGAAAAGCCGAGTGCCCTTCCGGTTTTGGCATGGCGGAGAGTTGGTTCTTTGTTCGGGGTGGGGCTGCGCCGGCGTGGATCGACGTCTGAGCGGAACAAGGCGCCTTCTTGGAGCTGAAGAGGAGGAAGGTGCACCGTTACGTGATATTCAAGATCGACGACGGGAGGGAGGAGATCGTCGTGGAGAAGACCGGCGCCGGGAGAGCTACGACGACTTCTTGCGTCATTGCCGTGAGCGGCTTGCGCCGATGCGCCGAATCTCTGATCTGGATTTAGTCGTGACGACAAGCTGCCGGAAGAGCAAGATATTCTTCATCTCTGGTTAGTTAATTCTTACCTGTTTCTCGTTACTTGTCTTTGTCTCATGTATCTTGGTTAGTCATGGTGATTCAGTTTGGTTGGATTTGAGGGCTGTCTCCTTTCAGATTTGTGGCTATATAAGGAGTAAATACAAAAGCATAGCCGGAAAAAGCGTAGTGTAGGTGACAGTGACAATGATGCAACCTTTTCGGTTGTTAGAATGTTTGAACTTGTTACATTATGGTCTGTCGAATGGTCAATGAGCGGTATGTTTCAAGCTCATCCATTGCCTATAAGCTAAATTCCTCATAAACATGTGAAGTTTTGGTAGCGGTTTGTATAGCGCTATTTCTTATTATCTTGACAAAGAACTCATCGGACAAATGGAAGTGTTTTTGTAAATTTGACAAATTATGTCCATAGGGATTTGGGTTACTTGCACCCAACTACTCAAAGTGTTCGTGGATTTTTCATGGTCTTTGAGTGGATGGGTTTTCGTTTCAGAATTTTTCAGAGACTCTTGTGTGACCAAGAACTTCAACTAAGTTCTCGAATATAGTCGATTCTGGTGCCTTTTCTTTTCAGGTCTCCTTCTATTTCCGTATCCGTGCAAAGACCATATATCTGTTTCTATTGGCTGCGATTCAGGGCCAAATTGAGCAGTAGTTGTTGGTTTTAGTTGAGACTGCTTGTGTATCTAAGAATATCTGCTATAAAATTAATTACCTCCTGCTTTTGATTGGCTGGCTGATTTTGACATCAATTGCTCCATTGTAAATAGCAAGTATCTTATGCTTCCTGATGCAATGCTTGTTCATGCATGATGTCACACACAGTTTACCTAGTACATTCTTTCATTTCATGATAGTGGCTTTGGGTATGCTTCCTGACGTAATACCGAACATTTTTCATGTTTGGAGCATTTGATTTTTTTGTTGCATGTAGTAGTTTATGCACTCTGAGGCCTCTTATCTATTTTGTCTTTTTTTATTTATTTATTTTGGATAGAAACACTAGGTAGTTGCCTTTTGAGCCAGAGTACTAATAAGTAATAATTGAATAACCAGAATGTGAATGATTTTCAAGACAGTTTACCTGATTGCTCATCAACTGAGTATGTTGTTTCCTGATTGTTTGCACTTTACCTGGCAGGAGGATGAGCTAAAGGCGCAGTTGTCCTTGTATATGCAAATAAACAGGTGAAAAAGCAAATCATTTTAGATTTCTTATACTGTGAAATGGGTACATTGGTTATTAAAAATGATGTGATCACTTGGACGGTGACACTGTTCCCATAACCTTGCATACAAAATTCAACTAATAATTTGTGATTTGCACCATACCTATTTCATTTTTGAAGTGTCTTCTTATTTTTACAATACATGTTTACTAATGAGCTGCCTGCCTCATTATGAGTTTACATAAACTCTATACCTTAACTGCAGTTTTTTAAAGGCAATGTTTGCTTCAGATGAATTTATATTTCTGGATACCCTGTGGATGTTGGTTGTTTCATATCCTATTAAGATCTGTTGTTTCTTGCTTAACTTATACATTGTCATGTCTGTTCTCATTCAGGATCTTCCAGGTGCACTTGATGATGCTGCCATAACAGAATCATTAGAACTTCACAAGATTAAGAGCCGCCAATGGGCAATTTTTAAAACATCTGCCATAAAAGGGGAGGGGCTTTCTGAGGTTTGGACTGGTAAGTTTTGTGAATTTTCCCCTCCTCCTTAAGTGACTCTAGAAAGGTGCTTATGTCCAACAATCTGGTTAGATATGAATAATGGTTAGATATGAATAATTAGCGTTGTATTCTGACAGATCACCCAAAGGTTTGGAAATCAGAAGATTTCCGTGAAGCTATTTCTGTTGAAGGATCACATCTGAAAGCTGATACAGGTAAGTGGGACTTGCTCTCTACCTCTCAACCAAGTCTTAATTCTAAGTAGGTTTGGGCAAACGGTAATCGGGTTGGATCTCTGCATAATGTCAACAGGTTAAAAAGAAAGATGTAATTCAATTAAACCTTTTGTTTCAGATTTGAAGCCTTTGCAGCAGTCAGTACCACCTGCGGCAGCATCACTCAAGGAGAGGGAAGCTGCTTATCGAGCTGCTCGTGAGCGAATCTTCTCTGCGCATGATGCCGACAGAAAGGATACATCAGTGGCAAAACCTAGACATGTTCCTATTGTTGCTCAACGGATGATCGCGCATGCACTTGGTAAAAAAATTGAGGATCCAACAGAGACAGCTGCCTTGGTGAAAGATAAAGGGAAGGAAGTGGTAGATGGACCTAATATCCTGACATGTTGCAGGAATAACTTGCATGCAGTTACATCAGGTACTAAAGGAGAGAGTTATGATGGGAAGGGCAACTCTAGCTCTTCCGATGCAGGAATGTCCATGGAAGACCCGACTTGCAATCATATTTGTTCAATCTTTAATTAGTCTAACTAGAGTAATCTATGAAATACATCTACAAATTTTTCAAAGTACCATGTTCTCCCACCGTGGCACGACGGTGACTCTGCGCAAGGCCACTTCGTATGGCATGAAGCAAATCACACACTCCAGTGTGTCAGGTTCGATCAAGCACTCTATGGTTGCCGTCACCTCGCCATGCTGCGTGCGGGTCTTGGTTGATTTATTAGTCGAGTTCCATCAACATTATCATAAGAAGGGAGAAAAAGCGCTACAAATGTTTATATTTTAAGTCTATCCTGATCGGACAAACTGTTGCCTCAATGCATATAGGAAGTGTAGATATTCAATTACAACATCTATTACTGGGCGTGTCTCGTAAATATTGATGCAGGAATACCTAAGTAGATGGAAATTTCGAACAACAAACCATAAATAACGGAGGTTCTGCTGAGGGTGTAGGAAAAACATCTAGTTCCAACAAGCAAGACATTGTTAAGTTGTTGCATTCAAGATGAGAAAATATGTATTAAGGATAATATCATGTGACAATACAATGAATCGTACAAACAAGAATAACCGCAAGTTTTTGACATATTTTCGAATTAATGAATACCATTTGACAATTGTACAACTCCGAAGTTATCGAGTCGTGGAACACGCCTTTTTATGTATTACTTGGTGAGCGAGAAGTAACAAACTCTCCCTCTAATGTTGCTCAAATGGGCCTCGATCCAGCGCAGATTTTAACCGTATTGCTATTTTTTTAGCGGCGATGGTTTGCATGTTGTAACAAACATAAAATCCACATAGGTTATTTCCGACCTTCTTTGGTGTACTTGCAAATAAAACCTACGGTTAGTTCTAGAGTCACTATTATGGGGTTTGATATAGAATTGTTGTGTATAGCGGATACGAAAAGTTCAAATCATCTTGTAGTTTAGTCCAATCTTTCACGTGTTTGAGCGCTCTACAAGATTGCAAAAGGTTAGCCTAAGCCATTCCAATAGCAATATAAACTGGAACAACTTACACGACCATATGCGTAGGAAAGCGTGATTACGGTGAGTAATTTTGCGATAGGTGTCAAGTCGTGGTTTCCGCCACGTCCGGAATCAAGGTACTTAACCGGTTTGTGGCTGGTTCAATTACAATTAGAACCCGAGTGAAACCTACACAGTATATCACAATGGACAATGAGCGAAACGAGTTGTGTGCACAAGATGCACCAAAGTATAGCATGTGGTAGCACTTATCACGGGTTATGGGGTATAAGTATGAATTCTTTATCTTTTGTGCTAGCAATGCCTCTATCACGTATTTCTCGACCATGTTTATATCCTCATCCATTGTTTGCTTTGAGACTATATGTGGGTCGAGAAACCGATCGATAGTTTCTGCCGTGTCGCTTCAAGTTGCATGTATCTATATATACAAAGCGAATTATATATATATTGGAGGACAATTATCACTATTAGGCGAATGTAGACTGTGATAGCACACACTTACAAGGTCCAGCATCTTATGAGTGCGGCGTCGAGGGCGTCGAGGCTATGGACAGTGCATCTTTCTCCCTGTCTGGGAAAAAAGAGCCATCGCCCGATTGTGTACTCAACGCTACCTGCAAGATCCGGATAAGTTATTTCACTTATGAAGTCATGGACCAACCTCCAGGAAGATAGCGTGATCGGAACCCGTTCCCGTGCTACTATCCCGCACATACTCCGAAATGCATTCGCTGCCTTTTTTGGCTTTCTAGGGGCCCCATCCTTTGGATCGATCTCTGTAATGGTATATCGGTCTGTTGGCCTTTTGTTTGGTCCTCTTGCAAACAGCGGTCGATTCTTCTTTTGAGGGCACATCATGTCCTTCAGACGATGGATTAGAGGACGACATCTTCTTTACAAGTTAAAATAGTTTCAGGCGAACTAAAAGAGAAGAACAAATAAAATCACATTAGAGTGAATGAGTTTGTGGATACCATGGCTTGTTATTAGCCTTTTAAAAGAACTAGCCTAAATGGCTTGTTATTAGCCTTTTAAAAGAACTAGCCTAAATGGCTTGTTATTAGCCTTTTAGCAAAAGAAGCGAACTAGGAGGTTGCCGAACTTAATAAAAATTTCGGCAGCACCTCCCCTAAAACTAGGACATCCACACAGCAGACAAGCAGAAGAATACATATGGATTGAACTTTGAGTTAACGAGAATAATAGAATGAAGCTCGAGGATCTCACATATGAACATATACAGTATTACGAATAAAGCAATTAGCAAAAAGCTCATATTGATTGTTTGAATGTTCTCGGATGTCGGGTTGCCTTAAAAGGCCCTCCTCGCCACAATGGACAAGTAATAGACTAGATTGTGACAACTTTATCTCAATAATGATTTAATACTTGACGGGTTAAGTATAAATCTACTCAATTGCTTATCTTCTATGCACAAGAATAGTGAATCATTCAAAGCAAGCTTCTTGGACGATAAATAACATGCTCTGAAGCAATGCTAAGGAAACAAGATAGTGAAATGTTACCGAGCACGGCAAGATAGATGACAATAGCGATGGCGAAATATTCGATAACTAAGTATATAAAGACAGGTTTGCAATAGAGCTAATCAAATATATATATATGAAAGTGAAATTATTTGCTAAGATTTGTTGTCACAATTAGTCTATTCCATCCCTAAATCATCATTGAACATTAAGCCCACACGCCAAGGTCCCCAAGCCAGATCGACCGCCCTTTGCAAGACCGAGAATAATCACGAAAGTGTCCCGAACTCACTAACTAGTAGAGCAACACCGAAAAATAGAGCAAATGGCGAGCGGTGCCTCCGGATCGAAAGCGACCTCTAGCTCGATGGCTAGTCCCCGAAATACTCAATCGGTTCAGCGATCCTCGATCCTGAGAGAGGCACCGTATTTGCTTACGTGGCGTTGGATCCGAGCCAACAAAGCCGAGGCAAAGCGAGAATCACGGTTGAAGCCGAGATGCACAAGAACACAACCGAGGGAACACGTCGGCTGCGGGGGAGGACGACGATGGGGAACACGTCGATCTTGGGGAGGACGCCAGAAGGGAGGGCGCCGAGGGAGGAGGACGCCGAGGGGAGGCGCCTGAAGAGGGAGGACGCCGAGGAAGCACGTCGCCGAGGGGAGGTTGTCGCGGGAGACAAAACGTCTCAAAGGGTTAGGGTTTGGCCTTGGAATGAGCCTGCTGCGGGAGATATATAGAGAGAGCACATCACGAGCGGTTCTAAAATATAGCGATGCATGATGTATTATCCTGACGGTTCTATAATAGAACGATGCAGTGATGTTGAATATCACGACGGTTATATAATAGAACCGCTCGTGATGTTGTGATATCACGGATGGTTATATAATAGAACCGCTGCATGATGTTGAGATATCCTGAGCGGTTAGGTAACATAACCCTCAGTGACAAATAACATCCTGCATTTGTTATGTTAAAGAACCGTCATGATATATCTTGTTCATTGACATTCACTTGTCGGTTCGATTCGATCGACTCTTATGCATGCCACTTTGTTGTATCTTACGGGAAAGTTGTCTTTAACGAATATAGGCTATCTTGTGGTTGAAGTGGAATTCTAATCCTCAACTCAAACCCTAAAATCTGAGAGCAATCACATACAACTATTTCCATATTGCCAAAGTAGACATGATTACATTCTTGTTTGCCATAGTCTACATAATTTATTTCTTGTCATCAATTATGTGCGAATGGCCATCTTTGAATCATGTATTTGGAATCATATTGATATTAAGGAATAAATACTTGCTCTTATACTTGCATCTTTTCCATCAATCCGGATGCTTCTGAAGCTACTTACAAAGATCGTCACAATCCTATATACATAATTCGGATGCTTCTGAAGCTACTTACAAAGATCATCACAATCATATGTACAAAGCATGATAGGTCGCATCATCTTTACAATAGCATTAATGTAATATTATTACACATGAAAATTAGTAAGCATGATGACAATGCACCCTTCTCGTAACTCATACCACATGCTTATTCTTTTGTATGAAAATTAGCCCTTCATGATGATCGGCGTGTGTAGCTTGCTTCCTCATGTTGTTCTTACAGGACCAGGATGTCATTTCCGATAGGTGGTAACTCATCAAATTGATTGTACTCTTCCTCATCTACTACATTCTCAACTCAAACAATTCTCCTTTTCCCACTGAAGAACTACGTGGCGCTTCTTGTTGGACGAATTGGTTACATAGAAGACTTGAACAACTTGGTTAGCAATCTGAATGGTTCATCTTGGTATCCGACACGTTCGAGGTCCACGATAGTGATGCCATTCTTGTCAACCTTCACGCGTCTTTGGAGGTGGACCCAACGACACCGAAATAGGGAATCTTGAAAAGTACGTGAGTCGAGCTCCCATATCTCCTCTATGAACCCATAGTAGGAGCTCCTCGTCAACCAGCGGTATTATTGAATGCATCTATCACGGACACCGCTGTTACGGTTTGTGCTCTTCATATCCTGATCTCTCGTGTAAAATGTGTACCCATTTAAGTCATATCCTTTCCATGTGACAAGCTGTAAAGTTGGTCCTTTTGCCAACCATGTCGGCGTGTCATCGTGAGCTCCAGTGATAGGTCGCTCCTTCAACCATTTGTTGAGCCGAAGGTTATCTTTGTCTCGTGATCCAAGACTCTGCCGTCTTTGGATTCTCTTGCCTTAGCCATTGCTTGTGCTTTCGGCGATATAGGCGGACACTACTGACCATGTGTTGCAAAACCGTGAAATGGGCTCGAGCATCATCAACCGAATCGAGCGTGATTGCTTTCCTTCCGATGGTCCGATACCACAGGCCTCCCCTCATGGCGAGATCGAGGCACACCTATCGGTTCGACTTGGGCCATGTAATCGGCCTTGAACTCGGCGGCCTCTTCATTGCATAACCTTCGACAATGCTACCCTCCGGACGAGATCGATTCCGTCGTAAGACTTGAGAATTCCCATGTACCTCTCGAGCGGGTACATGCTCGTAGGAACAACGGCCGCATATCTTTATCTCTGTCACAAGGTGAACAATGAGATGGACCATGATATCGAAAAATAATGGAGGAAATACATCTCAAGATTACATAGAGTCATCACCACCTCGACTTGCGAGCATCTAGTCCTTCGGGATCGATGACCTTCGGCGATTGTGTTAAAGAAATAACACGACCTAGTGATTGTCTCTCGGACCTTGACCGGCAAAATACTTCTAATTGCGACGAGGAGCATCTGTGTCATCGGCACATGACAATCATGAGACTTCATGCGGTTAATTTCAAATCTTCCAACGAAACAAGTCTCTTCATGTTGGAGGAATGCTTGGACGGAACTTTCACACCATGCAAGCAGCGCGATTCAGTTCTTCGGCCTTTGATGAGTATAACAAGCGAGTTCCAAGTATGTACGGCCTTTATCGGTCTCTTTTCGGTGCTAACTCGGTCTTATGCCCATATCGACCAAGTCAAGCCGTGCATTGATACCATCCTTTGTTTTACCCTTAATGTTGAGTAAGAGACCAATCACGCTGCTCACGGACATTCTTCTCTCGTGCATGACATCGATCGATGGCGAACTTCTAGGTGCTCGATGAGGTAGGTCCCGAATATTGATCTCTTCTTCCACATGCTCTTTTCACGGGTACTTGATTTACATCCCTTTCTATCGCAACATCCAAATCCTTAACAATGTCATGAACATCTCTCCGCTCAAACGCCTTGGAGCTGAACCATTTCGTTCCTTCCGTCGAAAAGTTGCTTCATCTTGCGATATGGGTGATTCCTCAGAAGAACCTCTGATGACGCATGTACACGTTTTTGGGAGTGATTCAGCCATAAACTCTCGGTATCATCTAAGCGGTGAGTGCGAGCTTTGGTTCCTTTTGTACTACTGCACTTTGACAGTTAGCAAGAAGCGGGTAATCATTTATGGTGCAGAACAACAAGCGATTGCAAAGTAAAGTTCTCTCGTTTATCGCATCCCATACGTGTACCGGTAACCCACGGTGTTTTAGATCTTCCACCAATGGAGCTAGGTACACATCAATATCGTTCGAGTTGTTTCGGTCCTTGGATAAGCCTGAGACAACAAAATGTACTTCCGCTTCATACACAACCAAGGAGGAAGGTTGTAGATATAGAGATTCTGAGTCAAGTGCTATGCATTTGCTCATGTTACGAAAGGATTCATTCCATCAGTACTCAATCCAAACCTTATATTTATCGAATCCTTCCGAATTCTTGAAAGCTCTGTCGATGTTTCTCCTTTGGATGGAATCAGCAGGTGCCTTAGCATTCCATCATTCTTACGCTCCTCAAAGTGCCAACGCAACAGTTTTGCCTCCTTTGGGTTCGCAAACAAACGCTTCAAGCGGGAATTACAGGCGGATACCATGCCACCTTAGCGAGAGGACCTTTTTCACCTCAATGCTCTCGCCATCATCATCTGAATGACTCTTCGCTTGTCTTAGGATCGTTGCACACGGACATATATGCAGGTTTGTGTACTCTTTGCGATGCAGGATCTGATCGTTAGGACATGCATGTTGTCGGCGTATTCCACGAACGAGCCCGTGATCTGGACCGGGTTTTGTTAGGTGGGGCGTCTTCGTGGTGGCTAATCGGTAAAACCTAGAGGACTCCCGCGGAGGTTTGGCGCCTATGAACTAGGAAGAACAAGTGATTTTTACCGTGTTCGGGCCCCTTGTGAGAAGGGTAACAACCTTACGTCTGCTAGATTTCAGTATATGATATTTTGAGCCAGTCTGAGTTCGTGAGTTACAAGTTCTCCTGCTAGCTCTTTCTAGTATTGCTTGGCGATTGATCCAAGCTCCGATCCCTCTTCCCCAAGCACCCGGGGCCCTTATATAGGCAGGGCTAGCAGGGGTAGGTACAAGGAGGGTCATCATCTTTGATCTAAATACATTTAATGCTTCCTCTCGTGTTGTCCGTTCCTCCACCTCATTAAATGCCTCGCGTGCCTCTGCCGTCATGGGATGGGACCCCTTGTGACAGTAGGTGAGAGGCGTCGGAGGAATGGGCTTGTTGCGAAACCCTTGCAAGTGATAAGCTCGCTATGGCGGGCTGCTTGTTCGACACGCAGATCGTCGTGGAAGGAGCAACGAGGCGAAACCACCGTCGCCCACCTTTTTGTCTTCTTGCGGGGTGAGCAGGCGTCCTCGCCCATCGCCGCCACCGCCACGTGGGTCGGGCGCCGGCGGCGAGCGTCTCGCCCACTCTGCCGTCGGGCGCCACGTGGGCCGGCGCTGGCGGCGGGCGTGATCGCCAGCCGCCACGCGGATCGCCGCCGGGCAGCGAGGCGTGCTTTCGCCCACCGCCGCCGGGCGCCACGTGGACCGATGCTGGCCGGCGGGCGTGATCGCCGCCCGATCGCCAAACCGCCCGTGTGGTAGGCGCCCGGCGGCGGGCGTGTTCGCCACCGCTCGCCGGGCGCCACGTGGGCCAACGCTTTGGCAGCGGGCGTGATCGCCGCCCGTCGCCCGAACCGCCCACGTGCGTGGCGCCGGCGGCAGGCGTCTTTCGCCACACTGCTTCGCCGGGCGCCCGCGTGGGCCGGCGCTTTGCGGCCGTGATCGCCGCCCGATGGCGCCGCCACGTGGACCGCACTTTATGCGGTGGAGAGGGTACCCTAAGCGTATATCTGTTGACAGCCGGGCCTGCCCTAGAGCGCGAGCCTAAGACTCCTTTAGAACCTTCATTTTAATGCACTTCAATGCTTAGTGCGCTCTTGGCGGGCCACCACTCATGAGGATCGACCGCCGGTCCCCGCGCGTATCTGCGGTTTCCCTTAGGACCAAGCGGCGCATAACTTTGTCCCTTCGTGAACGGTCGATGTAGAACGCATATATAGATGCATCTGTCGGCGGTTCCACGCATTTTACCTTTCTTGTTCCTTCGCCTCTTTTCCCAAAGCTCTTCGCCTTCTTGACTCGCCATGGTGAATCCCATCCCGGCCTCCTTGTTGGCGCACCGCCGTGTAAGCGGATGGGGATTATCATGCCGGAAGGCACCCACTTCTATCGCCGGGGACCGCCACGCGTGTGCCTCTCGGGCGAGATCGCCTGCACACTTGGGCCATGATGGCGGGCCTTCTTCCACCCTTTTTCCTAATTTTTTCTCACCGTCCTCCACTTCTCGAAATCCACCATCTTCATCTCACCCCCAACTCTATCATCTTCCTCGCCATCTTCGCACACCTCGTGAAAATGTTCATGGGGGTGATCTTAACCTTCCTCTCTTCGCCATTTCTTCATTCTGCGCTCCACCAATGACAATTTAAATAGTGGGGAGTTGCTACTTCGCCTTGGGACGGGATGGCCTCCCTACATTCCCTTCAAAGCACCAGTCCAAGCGGAGGACATGGCGCGGCGATTAGTCAGTACATCCAGGATGATGGCTGGATCGGCATACAGGGGGTGCCAGCCGGCACGCGCCGCCAGTCAGCCCCAGAGCTCGCCCGGTCGAAGAGACAGCGAGCTCGCCATGTCTTGGCCCGTGTCGGTAGATTGCGGGGCCTTGAATGATGAGGCGGTGGCGGGACTACAACACGGAGGATCGGCCCTCTTCGCCCGGCGCGTTCGGCCTTCATGGCGATACCGGTGATAATGACTGCCGCAAGCCGTGTGGTCCGGACGTAAGCCCTTGTCTCCTTCTAGTTTCCTTTAAGCACATGTTTTTCTGCGGCTTCCTACCAACCGATCGCCATCTTTTCCCTTTCTTGCGACGGTGATGGCAACTTTGAGGAGCCAAACACAGGCGGTGGCTTTGCAACGCCGATCTTGCCGGTTCAACAAACCGCCTTTTTCGTCGGACGCCCGGCCGCGTGACACGAGCACGCGGGCTCATGCGGATCGTCAGTTGCTCCCGCCAATGGACTCCAGCTGATGATCCTACCACGGCATTGCGGTGATCGAGGATGTACTGCCGCCGTGATCGGCGCGAACAGCGGCCACTTCTGCCGACACAGCGGTTCGGACCCTAAGAGGGCAGACCCGCGGACCAACACCGCCACCGCCCGGCCGGCGTGGCGGTACCCCTCAAGGGCGGGGGGCACAGGGCGCCCATGGCGACTTCACCTCGGCGCCGCCGCCTTCGGCGCGCCTGCTCCGGAGCCTTCACCTGTCGTACCTTCTCCTCGGCGCCCGGCAGCTGCGGCGCTTCAACAACCTCGACCACGGAGCCCGGCCACCGCTCAGCAGGTGGCCTTACACTCTAATGGCGGCAGAGCTTGGCGCCACCAAGGGCGGCCTCGGAAACGCGCCAAGGTGCCAACACCCGGCGCCACCGAGACGGCGGAGGCCTCTGCCAGCACCTCCGCCGCCACGCCTGCAACGGCGAAGATATTCCGCACCGGCCTTGGGGAGGTCTCGCCCTCGCCATGCCGCCTTGCCGCGCCGCTGGCAGCCGTCGAACTCTTCACCCGGGTGAGCGATATGCCCAGCGGCGCTGGCGCCGTTCTTCTTGCCGCCGCCTCGAACACGGTGCCAGACGGCCCAATGGCTTGCCTCGATGGCGGCGGCTGGAAGCGGGCGGAGAGAGGGCGGCGGCGAGGTGGCGCAGAAAAAACCAACACGACCGCAATCGCAAGCGGGCGGAACGGAACAGGCGGGCAAGGGCCGAGGCGGCGCTGAAGACCTCGGAACTTGAATCGCCGGCTGGCGCAACCTTGCGATCATCTTTGAAGCGTTCAGCGCACCAAGAGGTGCACAGAACCCTTGGGGTGACGAGCAGCAGCCCTGGAGGACTCGGCGCTTCAATTTGCCCATGCGACCAACCAGCAGCGGGCGCTCGAGGACTCCTGCCGCCCTAGCCGCTCGCTCCGCCACGGAAGGACGCCAGTCGCGATCATGGCGCGACCTACACGCTGGCAGCTGCTTCATGACCGCGACACCGCTGATCCCATGGCGGTGGTGACGGCCGCCGTCGAAGAAACAGAGCGGGCGGCTCGGCGGTAGCAGGCGCTTGCGCTGTAAGCGTGGTGGGATACTATGGGATGGACAGCGGAGCGGCCATGGGCGTCTCCACTCCTCTGGCCGTCGAAGGCGCCGATGATGAGCTTGATTTGGCGAGACGAGGTGAAGTGAGGCGACCTTCTTCTTTCTCTTCTTTTTCTTTGCTTTTGTTGATGAACTGCGTCCAAAAACCTTGGACAACTTTTGGATGAGCGTTAGATGTTTAATCGTTATTCATGCGTTTACTCATTTTGCATGCTTGAATTCACCACATTTGCTTGTTAGACGGCCGTCATTAAACTTAGCCAAAGGCGCTTTTAGAAACACCTAATTTAGGGTAGTGTTTCCAAGTCACGCTAAGTGATTTCATGTGCTTGTTGTGATCGCGAGCATAGATTATCACGGACCACATAAAATGTAGGTGAAAAATGTCCTTAATCGAACAAGGAGCATAAGACACAGCAAAGGCCTTAGCGTCGAGTTTCCGTGAGATTATCGCAAGTTTCAACCTTCCTAACTTATACCTCGATGATCGCTTAAAAATATGCTACTGGCAGTAGCGGCAAAACAACAAGTTCTCGGAAGTGCTCTTAGGCGAAACACTCAACGGAGGCGACCGGTGGTGCTTGAGGAGCCAACCCGAGGCGTCTGAGCCGTGTAGGAGTCTTGTGTCTAGCGACACTCGATGACTTGGTCTCGCGGACGTTAACACTTAGCACATCTTCTCTTATCATGAGGAGCTGTTGGTTTCAACACTTGCGATAACCACGCATCTTGACCTATCTCGGGATATGATCGCAAGGAAATGGCCAAAAACGCGGTATAAAGCGCTTATCTTATTTCATTATGCAGCGGGATGAGCGACTTATTGCATTGGCGAAAGCACGATGGAGCGGCTGGCGGCGGCTCGAGGCATCTGGCGGCGACCCCAAGCCATCGGGCGACCGACCTTGCGCCCAGGCGACCAAACAAATCGGCGCCGAGGCACGACGGAAGGCTGGCGAAACAGGCAGCAGGCGGCGGCCCGAGCCACCAGGCGACCACCTTTTCGCCGGGCGACCAAAGAAACGGGCGCCGGGCGAAACACGACGGAACGGCGGGACTGGCGAGCAGCTGGCGACCCAAAACCGCAGGCGACCTTCCATCGGGCGATATAGGCGACGACAAGCGGGCGCATTGAAGAAACCGGCCACGGACGAAAGGCGACGGAAGGCTTCGGAGAGCAGCAGGCGGCGACCCCAAGCCAACCAGGGCGACCAGTGAAGACCTTGAGGCCTTCGAGGAAGTAAGCCAAGATCGTTATAATGCTTACCTGCAGCGTCTGCAGCTGACTCTGAGAAGGTGAGTGGGCATCTGGAGAGGTATCGCAAGGTAAGCTTTAAAAACATTCTAAGCCCCAAAGATGAAGTGTCTGGCTCGCCTGTTTGGATCCTAAGTCCTTGTGAAATACCAAGAATTCGATCCGTGGCGCCATGTGCTCAAGCCGAGTTTCTGAGGGTGGCATTAGTCGACGGCGCCATGATGACGACCAGCAGTGCTTCAGGAGACAACCCGAGGTGTGCGAGCAGCGTCGAGCACCGTACCTAGCCCGTCCGATCGCTGAGCTAAGTATACACAAAGCGTCGAGGATCGTCATATGGACTCCACAAAGAATTAGCAAACGCCACGGAACTAGCGACATTCATGCGCATATTCGCCACTTAAGGCACAATCGAAGAGGAATAATAATGGCGAAGCAAAAAGAGTTTTTCGAACATGACCTTCTTATCGACGCTGCAATGCCACCCGATCCAGGAGAGAGGGCGTACCTCGAGGCCGGCCGAGCAAAGCTATTTGGTACCTAATTCCTTTAAGGGTAGAACTTCCGAGCAGACTTCGATGTTGTAGGAGTTAAATCGACTCTCGCCGTCCTCGATGGCTAACTGTACGCCTGGCCGAGATCTCGAGACCACCTTGAAGGCCCTCCCACCGGGAGACTTATGTAACCGGCATCGCGTCTGAATTTCACAAGAAGACTGGTCACCCACCGCCGGTGTTCTCAGAGACCCGGGTGGCGTGGTACCGCCGAGCTTTCTTGATAATCTGGCGGCACGCAAAGCGGCGATCCGCACCTCCTCCAGAGGTTTACCTCTTCTCACGGGAGACCTTCTTGGTCTTCTTCATTGAAAGGCGGAGGCAGCGGCGGCGGCGGCGGCTTCGGAGGGAGAATGACCTCGGTGCCATACACCAAGAAGAAGGGTGTCTCGCGGTTACCTGGTGGGCGTGGTGGGCGACCACAAGACAAATGGAGTTCTTCCGTCCATCTTGCACCCCTTGTGGGAGTCGATCAACGCCCTTGTCTTGAGGCTCTTGACACCGCGCATTAAGCGCGTTCACTGACCATTGCTCATGGGATGGGCCACCGGCAAAACATACCTTGGTGCCCATTTCTTCACAGAACTCGAGAAAAAGCGTGACCGGTGAACTGTGCCGTTATCGGTGATGATGCGGTTGGCGACTCCAAGCGGGTGAAAATCCCGCGCATGAACTTAACGGCGGCGGCCGTGATGGCTTTGCCTTTGCTTCGCCGACCCACTTGGTGAACTTGTCGATGGCGACAAAGAGGTGGGTGAAGCCTGTGGCCAGCGAGCGGGCGGGATATCCGGCCCGGACCGCGAACGGCGGAGAGCGGGATGGTTTGCTGCGCTTGGGCGGAGTTGGTGGGTTTGCTGGCGGCGAAGCACCGCATGTCTCACGGCTTCATAAGCGTCTGGAGGCGGTGAGCCAATAAAACCCTTGGCGAAACGCTTGCGGACTAGAGTTCGGCGGACATATGGCTCCCTTTGCGCCTCCATGGATATCGGGAGAGCGGTGCTCCCCTCTTCCCGAGTGATGCACTTCATAGAACTCGTTTACGCTCTGGCGATATAGGTCCCCACCTACGGTATAGCACTTGGCCTTCGTGCAATCTTCTCGGTGAGGCATCATCGTCGGGATCACTTGGTCACGCAGGAAGGCCAGATAGGATCCATCCATCGATCTCCTGCCCAAGGGTGGCGACCACTCGGTGCTTGCGGGTACTCCGGGCCGAAGCTTTTCCTGGTGTTTCGCCTCGGCGAGCGATCGCCGTCTTCCCTCCGGGACACGGGGGCGAGGCGAACCTGTTGCCTTCCTCCTGAATTGGAGGTCGCGACAAGTGGCATCGCCTTCCCCACAGCCGGAGGCATGAGCACTTGCCGTTGTCCCACAGAATCTGTGGTGCGGCGGCGACACCATCATCCCCACCGGAATCGTGGGCGCAATGGACGGTCGCGATAGTCTTTCTTGAAGACCCCGGACGGAACCGGAGCCCTTGAGGATGCCACCGGGGCGGCTGTCCGCAAGGTGGTTGTCGCGTCGAGGATATGAACATACCCCGACCTTCAAAATGACGCTCCATTCTTGGGACCTCGCGCCTCATGAATGCGCCGCCATGGTGGGGTCGGAACATTGGAACTCCTTCCATTGCTTGATTAATGACTAGCGAGTCTCCCTTGACTTGAGCGCCTAATGCCCAGTAGCCAAGGCGATCGCAATTTCGCCAAGATGAACCTTCATACTCGGCAATATTGTTGGTGGCCTTGAATTCGAGGGCGACCACGTCTTGGAGGTGTCACCGGTCGGGAGACGGGACAACTCGGCCCGCGCTTTCCAAATTTCTAAAAGACCCATCAAGAATAGCGTCGTGGGAAGGCAGGCGCTTCTTCACTTCGAGTGGCGGAGTCCACTCGGCGGCAAATTCCGCCAACTTTTGACTCTTGATGGCGGTCACGGGGCACAAACTTGATGTTAAATTCCCCAGCTCCACAGACCATTTAGCAATTCGCCCCTCTGCTTCACGGTTGTGGAGAATCTCGCGCAAAAAGGGTAAATTTGTGACCACGGTAATTTCCGCCCTTGGAAATAATGCCGCAGCTTCTCGGGCGCCACTAGGATTGCATACAACATCTTTTGAGCTGCGGATCCGGTCTCTGCTTCATGCAATACTTTCTTTGATGTAGTAGGTATCCTCTGAAACGCCTTCCCTCTCTGCGATCAACACGGCGCTCACCACCTCGGGTGGCGACAATATCTGAAGCAAAGGCTCACCTGCAGGGGAAACCAACAAAGGGGAGAGGAAAATACCGCTTCAAATCTTCAAATGCCTTCTGCGCCTCGTCCGTCCACTCGAAGTGATTAGTCTTTTTCAGCGAATTGAGCAGAGGCAAGCTTTTTCTCCCTAATCAGGCAATGAACCACCCGGAGGCAGCCAAAGCCATCGCCAAACGTGGACTTGCTTGAGTCGTGGCTGGCGGCTTCATGTGCTCGATGGCGATATCTTGTCGATTGGCCTCAATGCCCATTGGATACCGAAAACCCAACAGACTTGCGGAGGGCACACCGAACACGCATTTTTCGGGTTGAGCTTGAGCGATTCATCAGGAGGTTAGCAAAGGTCTCCTCCGAGTCTTGGATCATTTCTTCACTCTTTTGATTTTCACCACCAGTCATCAACGTATACCTCCAGATAAGCCCTATCCGAGGGCGGAAAGTAATGTGCATGGCGCATTTGGTAAGTAGAACCGCATTCTTTAAACCAAAAGCCATCCTTACATAACAGGATATACGGTTGGGGTTACAAGCGATCTTTTCTTCGTCTTCAAGCGCCATGCTAATCTGGTGGTACCGGAGTATGCATCCAAAAAGCACAAGACAATTCACACGGCCGTGGAGTCTATGATGAGGTCGACTCGTGGCGAGGATAAGATCTTTCAGGCGAGGCTTTGTTGAGGTCGGTGAAATCGACACATGCGCCACTTCCCCGTTGGATTTCTTGACGAGCAGGGGTTGGCAAGCCACTGGGTGAGAGACCTCCCGACTATTCCAGCTCGGCTTCTCTATCTCCTCTCGAATGGCATCCTGCCAGCTCCGTGCCCGCCTCCGGACCTTCGCCGGATCGGGCGCGCTGAGCGTTGCCAATCGGTGCTCGATCACCTCCACAGGGACCCCACCATGTCGGACGGTTGCCAGCGAACACGTCTGCGTTTGGCGGAGGAAGGTGACAGCGCGTCTTCCTATTGGCGCCGAGGTTGGCGCCAATGTTGATCTTCGGGGTTCGCCCCGCTCGGGCGACCACCTTAACCTCACCGGCGGAGCCGGCGAGGCACGGGTCCGAACCGAGGGCTCCCGAGGAAGTATTTGCGTCGGTCGCGACCAAGCGCAGAATGGCACCGGCGGATCCCAAACTCTGCTTGTGGCAAAATAAGCAGACCTCGACTTGTCCACGGTGAGGACAATGGGGCGGCTGGCCCTGGCATCTTCACCACCATGTAAGCATAGTGGGTGACCGCCATGAACTTGACCAACGCCGGCCAAGCGAGCGTTATACGGGAGGTCGAAATCGGCGACCTCGAAGTCCACCATCTCGGTGCGGTAGTTATCCTTCTCCCCAAAGTAACGGGAGGCAAAACTTGACCCAAGGGGAACAGACCAGATCCGGCTACCCCTAAAGAACGGGGGTAGGCGCAAATCTGTCTCGGGATCTGCGGCGCCATGAATGCCGCAGACGAGAGGTTGAGGAGCTACTCAGTCCATCATCCGCCTCACCAAGACATTCCGGACCGTGGAGTGCGACCACGATCGGGAGAGCCCTAGGTGAGGTGCATTCGAGGTGGTCGGCCGATGAAGGTGATCGTTTGCTCGACCACTTGATGTCCGACCCGCCCTGAGCTCGGCGCCGTGGCGCCACCACCTTTTCACGCGCTTATAAGCGGTGTTGGAGAGAATGGTGGATGAACCACCATAGATGTATGCGCCACGGTGTGATCCGCTTCTTTGAAAAGCCAAGGGGCGGGATCTCGTCTCGATCATCATCACCGGTATGCGCTCCTTGAGCGGCTGCTCTACCATCTGTTCTGACCGGCATCCGTCCGGTCGTGCGTGTTGGTCTGTGGATGGGGCGAGAGTTCGCCCTCATACGCTTTCGCGGCGGTCGTTTGGCGATCATGGCGGTCTTCGCCGATCACGGCGGTCTTCCCGCCGATCGCGGCGGTTATCCGCGGCCATCCGGCGATCGTCCTGCCGGTCCCGGCGGTTGCGCTTTAATGGCGCTGGTCTTCATCGTCGCTTTCGGCGGCCAAGACCTGTCGGTCTCTCTCCTCGCCTTCGCGCCTTCTTATGCAGCGGCGGAACCCTCGAGGTCCCCTCATCGCTGCTTTCGCCACCACGGGTGGTGACCCCCTCGCCTCGGCTACCAAGACACTGTGTGCGAGGAGAACAGCTTCGGAGGTGGTACCGATGGTGCGGGTAGCCATCTTCTCTTTCATCTTCGCGGTCGCGCGCCCCTCGGAAGCGATAACGACCGATCGCTTTCGAAAATATGGGGATCGTGTTGCGGCGGTACAAACCGCCCGAATGAAGTCGCGCAATGACTCTTCTCTGCTCCGGGCGTGGAGGTCATCCTCCACGCTGTCACAAGACCCTTGAAAGTTGGCGACAAAGTGGTCACAACTCTCCCCACGAGTGCCACAGACCCTCGGGAGGTTCAATGACCAAATCAGGCGGAGTCCGTCAGAGCCGCCGGAAGGTAATTGGCCATGACCTTTTCAGATCCACCGACCGCAGACCCGTTGTATATTTGCAAGAACTCCTCCGGGTTGGTGGTGCCATCGTATTTCTCCATGGATGCGGGCGAAATCTGTGGGCCACACCGCGTGGCGCACCGTAAGAGAAAGCTCGCACCCGACGCCAGAGGGAACCCAACTGACGCCAGAGAGCCGGTCGAGAGACCGCCTCGAGCGTTGGGCCTGGTTCCCGTCGAGTCGGAGGAGATCCTCCTCTCGTCCGGAATGAGAGCCTTGGAAACTCTCACCGTCGGAGACTATCCGCTTTAAGTGGCGGCGCTCGGGGCGGGGCGCGACAAGCGGCGCCGAAGGTCGTCAGCCCTGGCCGGCGCTTTCATCGAGTGCGACCTAAGGTCCCCACGGTTCATCGCGAAATCGGACGGCGCCTTGCGCGTCCTTCTTCGATTCCGCCCGCTGCCACGACCACCTTGTTTGGGCGGGCTGGGCGCTGGAAGTGCGCTTCGGCATGCGCCTCGACACATCCACTAATCGGTGCCCGCCGGCCTCGAGGGCCCTACCGGCTGGCGCGTCCATGAGATCGGCGATGCTCGAAACCGCGAGTGGCCGGAGAGTCTCTGCAAGTTCCACCGAGGGTGGTCCAAGAGCAGACGGACATGTAGGTTTGAGCTGGGGTGGCCCCTCCATGGCCGGCGCCGCCTGGAGGCCGCCCGGATCCACAGAGCAAGGCCGCCACCTGCGAGGGCGGGTCGTGGTGACCTCCAGCCGGCGAGGCTCGCGGGGCGCCCAACACCACTCACCCCCGCTTGATCTTGGCGATGAGAGCCCGCCATCCCCAGATGCGCGGACTCACGACTAAGCAAAAAGAACACCGGAAACTTCACCGGGGAGTTGGCCGGAAAAGCCAACCACTAGCCCCCTACCTGGCGCGCCCCTGTCGGCGTATTCCACCAGACAGGCCCGTGATCTACAGACCGGGTTTTGTTGGTGGGAGGCGTCTCCGTGGTCAAGCTAATCGAGGCGAAAACCCTAGAGGACTCCAACGCGGAGGGTTTCGGCGCCTATGAACTAGGAAGAACAAGTGATTTTTACCCAGGTTCAGGCCCCCTTGTGAGAAGGGTAACAACCTTACGTCCTGCTAGATTTCGTATATGATATTTTGAGCCAGTACAGAGTTCGTGAGTTACAAGTTCTCCTGCTAGCTCTTTCTAGTATTGCTTGGCCGATTGATCCAAGCTCCGATCCCTCTTCCCCATGCACTTGGGGCCCTTATATAGGCCAAGGCTAACGGGGTAGGTACAAGGAGGGTCATCATGCTGATCTAAATACATTTAATGCTTCCTCTCGTGTTGTCCCGTTCCTCCAGCCTCATTAAATGCCTCTCGCTGCCTCTTGGTCCCACGGATGGGACCCCCTTGTGACAGGTAGGTGAGAGGCGTCAGAGGAATGGGCTTGTTGCAGAAACCCTTGCAACTGATAAGCCTGCTATGGCAGGCCTGCCGTTCTGACACGGTACGTCGGCGGAAGGAGCCTTCGAGGCGAAGCCACCGTGCGCCCACCTTTTTGTCTTGCGGCGGGCGAAAGGCGTCCTATCGCCAATCGCCGCCACCCGCCACGTGGGATCGGGCGCCGCGAAAGGCGTGCTTTCGCCCACTGCTTGCGCCGGGCGCCACGTGGGCCGGCGGCTGGCCGGCGGGTGATCGCCAAAGCCGCCACGCGATCGGGCGCCGCGCAGCAGGCGTGCTCGCCCACCGCCGCCGGCGCCACGTGACCGATGTTGGCCGTGGGGTTGCGATCGCCGCCCGTCGCCAGCCGCCACGGATGGGTGGCGCCGGCGGCGGCGTGCTTCGCCACCTTTCGCCGGGCGCCCGTGGATCGGCGCTTGCCGGCGGGCCGTGATCGCCGCCCGATTGCCGGAGCCGCCACGTGGTGGCGCCGGGCGAAAGTGCGGTACGCTTCGCCCTTTGCTCGCCGGGCGCCATTGTGGACCGGACGGCGGTCAAGGGTCGTGATCGCCGCCTACGGCTGGCGGCCACACGTGGACCGCACTTTATGCGGTGGAGAGGGTACCCTAGCGTATATCTACGACACATGTATTCTTTCTACTTCCATTCCCAAGGGACAAAAACCTTCTTGGCTTTGTAGGTGCTTGTCGACAACTCGTTTCCCTCTGGAAGCATGTCCGCCAATAGACGTCTATTGTTGTGAAACTCTTGTCGGACCAACCGCTGCTTTCCTTCAATTTGAGTAGTTGAAGCACGGATGATAACCTTGTGTATTTCAATTTGCACCCTGCGAACAAAGGTTTCTCCGAGTCCTCCATTAAGCCCTAGAACTTTCCATATTCCCCCGTCATCAAGGTTTCTTCGCATCGCGTAGCATCTCGATCCAAATTGTCATCGTGCAACCTGTCCTCATCGGGCACAATCGATATGATCATCCGACATATCATTGACTTCGTCGACGATATTAACACTACTTGTCGCTTCAGTATATTATGCTCTTCGCCATGACCGTCCAACATGTATAGCCCTTTTGAAACCCCTTGAATCAAGTGTGCTTCGATCTCATACCGAAGTTTCAAACATCTTCGATTTTCGCAATCAATGCACGGACATGACATGAATTGCACCCCTTATTAAACATATCCTCCTCTGCAGCTCTTTTGAAAGTGGAGACGCCATTAAGGTACTCAACACTCAATGACGGTTCTCGGTAGACATCCACTTCGATCCATCTAC
Organism: Guadua angustifolia; assembly: GCA_036346375.1. Lineage (NCBI taxonomy): Eukaryota > Viridiplantae > Streptophyta > Magnoliopsida > Poales > Poaceae > Guadua > Guadua angustifolia. Next base: position 17,736,816 of record CM070517.1, read on the forward strand.
GCTACACATGTAACACTTAGTGTTAAATATTAAGTGCACTGTGTAGTGCGTATGCACATATTCTAAAACTAATTATGCAATTACATACCTTAATTACATCACAAAGAAATAATTAACACAATTCAAATTAATCTTCAATATAATAATGAAATTAGAACCCATTACTAACCTTAGATCACCAAAAGACTTGAATTGATCCATAAGCTAGATCTAAACAATCTTTAAATTCTATTCTTAACAAGCTAGCTAGCTACATCATGATCGAATATTATATTATGCAAATAGAACCATTACTAGCTAACCTTAAAGATCAAACAACCAACATATGGTTCTACAAGCTAGATCTAAAAAAATCATCAAATTCCTTCCTTATCAAGATAGATGTTGAATATAATGCAATTAAAACATATTACTAACCAAATATCACAAACAACATATGGATCCAGCTACAATTAAGCTAGATATAATCAAACAATCTTTAAATTAATTCTCTCCTAACCAACCTAGATATTGAATTGGATGCATGCAATTAGAGAATTCATTACTAACCTTAGATCACCAAAATCAAATAAATCTAATATCACCCTTCAAATCAATAGTTTTCTTTCAAAAAATCGCCTCACTTCCACAGCCGCCACTTAGGATAGAAACCAAACCCTATAAACGAAGTGGATGGATCGAGGCTCGTTTTTACGGAGACGGTATTATCACGACGGTTTTATATTACGGCGTCGTGATGCAAAAATAGACGAGCGGTTTCTAAATATAACCGCTCTGTAATGACTATAGATATTACAGACGGTTGTTTTACATAACCGTCAGGAAATCCTGACGGTTTTACTTGAAACCGCTCGTAATGAGTCTTAGAGCCATCACTGAGCGGTTATATTTAGAAACCGTCGTGATATTTCTTACATCCGCACGGCCGTAATATAAAACAGTCTGGATATCCGCGACGACGGTTTGAGTACATAACCGTGCGCGATGTTCCATATTACAGATGGTTTTTCAAAACCGTCTGTGATCGTGCGTCTGATATAAGCCTCGCTGTGCTAGTGCATGCAGCGCGGCTGTGTGTCGTGGCAGCTTGGCGGGTAGGGAATTTTCTTTCTGTTGGCCTCATCGAATTGGGCCATAACCTTCAATGTGCCTTAAGCAAGGCAAGGGAAACCATTTGTGATTTGTACCATAATTGTACCATGTACTATCAACTCAAATAAAGTACTGCATGCATGTACACATTAGCGCGACACATGCATGTATCACGTATGTATCTCTAGACCTTGCCGCATACAGTCGAGGGCTCGAGAGCGATGGGAGGGATGAAGCAGTCAGTATTCACGAGCCGAACAGGAGGCTAGGATAGGACGGCCACTTTGCATCATTATTCATTTGCAGCGTTGCAATCAAATGCTTAAAAACATCCACACACACCAAAGTCCAAAGATTCCGCGTAGTTGCGAGTGAACGGCATGTGTTGATCGGTCTGCCTGCGTAGTTGCATACTTGCATGTGTCTTCAGTACTATCTTGTCTGAAAGCTTGCGTTCGGAGAGGACGCGCGTGAGATGCTGACAGTTTACGTCCGCTAGTAAATAGCATGATTAATCAGAGCCTTCATCTTTTTAGGACATTGTCGTAGCTTTCATATATAAACCAGCAGCAGCTGGTGGTCTCGTGGAATAAGATTGAACTAGGGTGATCTGTGTATTAGATTTTTTTAACAATTTGTAGCATCAAATAATATAACATATATGTTTGAGAATATATTAACGTATTTTATAAGCTATTTAGATTTTTAAGACACCATAAACATTAGAAATGACAATAGAAGCTTGACAAAAATTTAACTTAAGGAATGTAATTGAAATAAAAGCTTCGATGAAAGAAAAATCATTGAGAATAATAAGTTGTTGAGGATTTTTATAAACGTAGCAACTCTTCGTTGCATATATCATATAACAAGATGTGGAAGGAATATCCTTCCTATTTCGACCTGGACACCTAACCATGGGCTGCAAATCGAACAACGACATGCAGGATGTTCGTGATCCAAACTGAAACGCGCCGCTAAGAGAAGCCTATCCATATATTTTTCTTCCTTTTACGTACCTGTGAAAACAAAAAAAATTAAAGTGAGAGGTGCTTCTATGTATATCTTTTTAAAAGTTACATAAATATTAAAAAATAAATAAATACTAGGTAGTTATTACTTATCCTTTCATTTGCTTTAAAATTTATGCATTTTGTACAGGGAGGTAATGCATAAAAGCAACACTCAAAAGTGTAGGAAAAACACTACTCTCTCTGTTTAAGTTTATAAGACGTATTTGTTTTTATCATATAAACCAAAAAGACATTGAAAATGACTATACTACTCCTATTATTATCATTAAATACTATACTTAATGCAGTCATGCAGAGAATATAAAGTAAAGATGGATATATATTAGAGGTATGGAGGGAACATTACGTTAATTTTGCATTAAAATATAAAATACACTATATATTCATGGATAAGACTATTTAAAAAATAAACTTTATAAGCTTGGACAAAGAGAGCAACAAATATGACCAGGGGATGATGCAATCAGCATCAATCCTTAGGTTGCGCACTTGCACAGAGCACTATAAAGCTCGAGAATTTTCGCTAACGGATTGAACAAGTAAGCTCCAAGCCTAACACAGCCAGCCATTCATGCATGAACCTGAGCCACTAGTGCTCCTGCCGTCACCCGTGATCCAAAGCTAGCTCCAGCCATACAAATCTTTTGCATGTTCTCTTAAAAAACAATTGCCTACTGGATTGCGTGCCTACTGGATTTGTAGTACTAGCTTGCCATGTCAAGAAAGAATCAGTCCATATAGTCACACTAAGTTTGGATGTTTGTAGAAAGGACAATCGTATGATGGACAAAAAAAAAAGGAAGAAACCAAACGAGCAAGAGCCAAGAGATTACCAAGATGGCCGGCAGGCTGGGATGCTGCCCCAACGACCAGGTTCATCGCTGTGTCCTTTCCAGAACTGGATGGACGATCAGTTGAAGACTCTGAAAGCCTCGTCTTCTTGAGGCCAGAATCCAGTCCGTCATCCGGACTTGTTTGGACTACAGACCTTTTCCGCTTCTCCCTCACGGCAGAAGTTTCTTGCCCCGGTCCCTCGCTTTCTATTGGATCCATACTTTTGAGCAACAAGAGTCTCGGCCTATTCGGGTGGTTCTTTACTGCTCGTTCCCAATCTTGTCCTGTTGGTTCAGTCACTCTATAGTCAACAGTGACTTCCTTGAGATGTTTCAGGTGCCTGATCTCGATGCCCGAGAGACCAAGTAGACCCTGACAGAGCAGCTGAAGCGAGACTAGATTTGGCAGAGCTCCTTGTTCGATTGTTGGCAGAGATGAAGTGAGACTTTGCACCACAAAGCACAGGCGTCGCAGGCTTGGGAATGCCCTGTTTTTCATTTCGAAATCCTCAAGCTGATCCGCAATCAGTTTGAGATAAAGCATGTTAGAGATAAAATCGGATTCCTCAAAATCATATCAGATTCCAACTCTTCCTAGACTTGGACTCCTTCCTAATCTCGGATTCCTAACCGGCTATATAATGCCACCCTATGTACTTGTAATTCTTGAACCAAAATAGTGAATCTTGTGTCTCCCGTGGTTTTTTTTCGCAAGGGTTTTCACGTAAAATCTTTGTGTCCCTTTTGTGCGTGTGCTAGATCCTAAACCCTAACAAGTGGTATCAGAGCACTCACCTGGGGTTTCATCGCGCTCGCGTCCGCCGTCCTCCGCGCCGAGCCGCCGACGCGACCGTCGGCTATCTCGGCTTCCGTGTGCCGCCCTTTTTCGGCTCCATCGAGGCGCAGCCGCGCCTCTCGCCGTGTGCCGCATCCGCTTTCGATTCACGCGAATCGAGCCGTCGGCGCGCCCCAGCGTCGCTCTCCCGGTCGCGCCGCCAGGCCGCCTCAGCGTGGCCACCAGCCAAGCGTGCTCTGCCAGTTTCCGGCGCCAAGCCCCTCCGGATCTTCACCTCTGCCAAGAAGCGCCCGATCCGGCTCGCCCCTCCGTCTGCGTTCAAGACCTTGCCGAAAGAAGACGTTTTCTTGCCGACTAGAAGATTTTGCTCGTCAAGCTCACGTGAAGAATCAAGTGCCGATCGACTTCAAACTCACCAAAGAAACCGGATTGAATTTTCTTTTCTTGAGTCACAATTGGCTTCGGCTCAGAGTCCAGATCGGTGGCTCCTGCTTCGAGACTTCTCGGCTTCGGTTTTCCCAAAGAAAATTGCTACCCGCACGAGAGTGTACCAGAACGTCAGAAAAATTGTTTCGTGCACACAAGACAGAAGTTTCTTCTTTCAGAATCTACCATATTTTTTATCTGCAATTTTATTCTTCACTATGTCATCTACTAAATTTGACATTGAGAAGTTCGATGGCAAGATCAGTTTTTCAATATGGCAGGTTCAGATAAAAGCCGTTCTCACACAGGTGGGCGTCAGAAAGGCACTTTCAGCAAAACCGGCGACAATAACAGATGAACAATGGGAAGAACTTGACCAAAAAGCCCTCTCCGCCATACAGCTCAGTTTGTCTACAAATATTCTGCGTGAAGTTATCCATGAGACTACCGTCGCAAAGCTCTGGCAGAAATTGGAGGACTTGTACGTGAAGAAAAGTCTCGCCAACAAATTGCGCCTTAAAGAACGTCTGTACACAATTCGCATGGCGGAAGGTACCTCTATTCAGTCTCATCTTAATGAGTTTAATTCTCTCATAATTGATCTTGAGAAATTAGAGGTGAAAATTGATGATGAAGATAAGGCTATTCTGTTGGTTGTCTCTTTGCTTGCTATCTTTAAGCATTTCAAGGAAATTATGCTTTATGGCAATCATGATACCCTTAGTTTTGAGAATGTTAAATCAAATTTATTGTCTAAGGAGAAATTTGATATTGATTCTCGTTCAGAAGTTAAGGCTGGGGAGTTAATTGTTAGAGGTAGATCTCCACATAAAGGCAATTCTCATAGATCACAGTCTAGATCTAAGTCAAGAGGACGTAAACCCAACAATTTTTGCCGTTATTGCAAGACACCTGGTCATGTTATTGCTCAGTGTTATAAGTTGAAAAATAAGGCTGATAAAGATAAAAAGACACATTCTGATAAACCTGCTGAGGCTAGTCTTGTTGAAAATGAATCCGATGGAGAGGCTCTAATTATCAGTTCCAACTTGAAGAATCAAACTGCATGGATTATTGATTCAGCTTGCACTTTTCATATTTGTCCATATAAAGAGTGGTTTTCTACATATGATTCTGTTGGTTGTGGTGAAGTTGTGATTGCTGATGAGTCTCCACTTGAAATTGTTGGCATCGGTTCTATTCAAATCAAAACCCATGATGGTACTGTTAGGACTCTTTCAAATGTTCGCCATGTTCCCAGAATGAAAAGAAATCTTATTTCTTTGGGCACCATAGAATCTTTGGGTTATAAATATACCGGTGAAAATGGTATTCTTAAGATTTCTAAAGGCAACCTTGTTGTTATGAAAGTCAATAGAATCAACAGTCTTTATTACTTGCAAGGTTCTACAGTTACAGGTTCTGCAGCTGTTTCTACAATTGCATCAAATCCTCACATCACCAAGCTTTGGCATATGCGCTTGGGTCATATGAGTGAGAAAGGTATGCACCTTTTATGCAAGAAAGGACTTTTACATGACATTGGCAAATTTGATTTCTGTGAACATTGTGTTTTTGGCAAACAAAAAAGAGTCAGTTTTTCTGTATCAACTCATCAGACTAAAGGAATTCTTGATTATGTTTATTCTGATCTTTGGGGTCGTTCTAGATTTCCTTCTATTGGAGGTTGTGAGTACATGATTACCTTTATTGATGATTTTTCTCACAAAGTTTGGGTTTATTTTCTGAAACATAAGCATGAAGCTTTTTCAGTTTTCAAGAAGTGGAAAGTCTTGGTTGAAAATCAAACTGGCAGAAAAATCAAGAAACTTAGAACTGACAATGGATTGGAATTTTGCAGTGGTGAGTTTGATAATTTTTGTGCTAATAATGGTATTGCAAGACATTTGACTGTTCCAAGTAAACCTCAGCAGAATGGTGTGGCAGAGCGAATGAATCGCACTCTTCTGGAAAGAGCCCGTTGCATGCTTTCGAATGCAGGTCTATGGAATAAGCGTGCTTTATGGGCTGAGACTGTTTCTACAACATCTTATTTGATTAATCGCTCTTCAAATTCAGCCATTGACTTTAAAATTTCAGAAGAGGTTTGGTCAGGTAAACCAGTTGATTACTCTAATTTGAGAATTTTTGGTTGTCCTGCTTATGCTCATGTCAATGATGGAAAATTATAGCCTAGAGCAAGAAAATGCATATTTGTTGGATATGGGTCTGGTGTCAAAGGATATCATTTATGGTGATCTGATTCTCGCAAATTAATCATTAGTCGTGATGTTACTTTTCATGAAGATGCTTTAGTTTCACCTGGTAGTGACAGTGATGATTGTTCATCCACAAATGAATCTGAAACTTCTGAAGCTGCAGAAAGAAATGCAGAATTTGAGGTAGTTCTACCCACTGTTGATAATGATTCTTCTAGTGGTTCTTCTTCACAACCAATTTCAGCACCTAGTGGTTCTTCGTCACAACCAGTTTCTGCATCTCCTAGTACTAATGATCATTGTATTGCTCGAGATAGACCAAGAAGAAATATTCAATTACCTGCTAGATATCATGACACTGATGATATGGCCTGTTATGCTCTTTTTGCTGCACAAGATATTTGTGATACTTTTGAACCTTTTTCATATTCTGAAGCTATCTCATGTGAAAATTCTTCTAAGTGGTTGACAGCTATGAATGAAAAAAATTTGAGCCTTCATAAAAATAATACATGGGATTTGGTTAAACTTCCAAAAGGCAAGAAACCTTTAAAGTGCAAATGGATTTACAAGAAGAAGGATAGTATTTCTGGAGTTGAACCTGCAAGATGGAAAGCCCGTTTAGTGGTAAAAGGTTTTGAACAAAGAGAAGGTATTGACTTCAATGAAGTTTTTTCTCCTGTTGTGCGCCACTCTTCCATTCGGGTTATGCTTGCTTTTGTTGCTTTATTTGACTTGGAATTAGAGCAACTTGATGTTAAAACTGCCTTCTTGCATGGAGATTTAGAAGAAGTGATTTTTATGACACAACCTGAGGGTTTCGCTACTCTTGGAAAAGAGGATTTAGTTTGTCATTTGAAAAAGTATCTCTATGGCCTTAAACAAGCTCCTAGGCAGTGGTATAAAAAGTTTGATTCTTTTATGATTGCACAACAGTATTCTCGCAGCAATTATGATAACTGTGTTTACTTCAAACAGTTTCCAAATGGCTCATTTGTTTATTTGTTGCTCTATATTGATGATATACTCATTGCTTCTTATGACAAGTCACTGATTAAACAGTTGAATGCTCAACTTAATCATGAGTTTGAGATAAAAGATCTTGGTCCAGCTAAGAAAATTCTTGAGATGGAAATTCAACGTGATCGCAAAGCTGGTACATTATTTCTATCTTAGAAAAATTATATTGAGAAGGTACTTGACAGATTTAATTCTTGTGTCTCCCGTGGTTTTTTCCCGCATGGATTTTTCACGTAAAATCTTTGTGTCCCTTTTGTGCGTGTGCTAGATCCTAAACCCTAACAAAGCAAGCTACCCAAATTGATGCCCCGCGCTGCTTGCACCTCAGGCGGTGCACGAAGCGGTCTATGCAGTCCTCGACGTCGTGCGCGAGGTTAAGCATCTCTTCGCTGTACAGCCTCGCGACGGCCGTGCTGCGATCGCTCCTCCCCCAAGGCACAGAGCTGGTCGTCCATGGAGGCAGCGACCATGCGGATATCCTGCTGGATAGACTGGGTCTCTTGCCTAAGCCCCTTCTGCTTGTTGTACTCCTCCTCCAGCACCCGGAAGAGCCTTCCCATGACGCTGTTCAAGAAGGCGCCCGCCTCAGCGGACTCCATGTATGTGTCGATCTGCTTCCAGCGCTCGCTTGGTCACCGCGATCCACCGATCCTATCCACCGATTGACCTTAGTTAATTTCATGGATCAGCAAGCAGGCAAAAGGTAGGGAAGGAAGGCAGCTCCAGTCCTCCAGCACAGAAGAACATGCTCCCTCCTGTGACACAAGCGTGACGTACTGACGCCCTTAAACGCGTGCAGTTAAATGATCAAAGATGTTGTTTAAAACATATTATTTGAATATACGAAAGTTGGTATGAATGGATTTGTTAAAAAATTATTTTCATAAAGCAGTGTTTTTATGCTTTCTCTTCTTATATAAGTAAAAAAAATTTTGAAGCAAACAAATGGATAAGTAATCATCATATACTTTTTATTTATTCTTTAATATTTATACAATTTTTAAAAAGAAAAGCACAGAAGCACCACTTCTACTTTTATAACTTTTTCAAATATATACTTAGAGATAAGTGGTGAAAGAAACATCTTGTTGACTTTAAATAGACAAAAAATTACTCATTTGTAAATAGAGTGAGCAGTTTGTGTGGATGCACCTAATTTAAGCGCAGAACTATAGCAGATGTCAGAGGTAGATACTTGCATTTTTTTGAAAAATAATAAATTATCAGTAGGGAATACCCTTAAAAGACAGGCATGTAAACTATAATATCAGCCACCAGACCAAGTATGAATGATGTTGATTAAGACACATAATCTTTTTCTAGATGAAGGCGAACCATCCAATTACTGTAAGAGCATCTCCAAGAGGAGCCCTAAATAGGTTGCTAATTGTAATTATAGGGCTTTGATGAAAAAAAAACACTCCAACAGAGGTTGTATTTTGAGAAAAATTATCAAAATAGGTTTAGAACTCAGAGCCCTATTGCTATATATTTAGCAACTCTCCTCTCGAGCCCTATCGATGGAGCTCTTCAATGAGGCGTCGTACCAGTGCCCTAGTGCCCCCCTCAGTTGGAGATTTAGGGTCTAATTGCTGGAGTCAATAGCTATCTTGGGTCCTAATTTTTTTAGTTTAGGCCCTATTTTGAGGTATAGGACTCTATTTTAAGGCTTGACTATTGGAGATGCTCTAAGGTGGGAGGGCGTAAGAGGAAATTACAATCCCTTTTTTCACTGAGAACCAAGAGGAAATTACAATCTTCTCTGGCCATTTTTTTTTCTTAAAAGGTGCCTTCATAAATCAAAATAAGGGGGGCCGAATGTAATTTCTGAAATCCTTGCAGATAACCCTGCGTTTTGAGATAAATGCAAATCATGAGCAGTCTGAGTACTGGTGTGTAATTATCAATTTCATCAGCGCTTGAGGATCAATATGTAGTCAAGTTCAACTGTTCAAGTGCCTGTCATTAACACACAAGCCCAAGTGCCTATCATTAACATGAACGCTTTAACAGAAGTCCAAGTGCTTGTCACGCGATGCCCTTGTCATGAACATGAACATTTTGACAGAGAAGTCCAAGTCAAAGCTTTAACAGAGAAGTCCAAGTGCCTGTCATTAACATGAACACTTTAACAAACAAGTCCAAGTGCTTGTCATGATGGTAATTTGGTATTTCCTGTTTATCCTGGAGAAAGTTGACTGGCCGAGAGATAGACCCAATTGGTAGTACTTACGCTGTCTAAGGCGTGAAGGTCGATCGACTAAATAATTGACAAGTGATGACCCCGAGTTGATTCCAATGCCTGTCACCGTACGCAGCGGCGAAGTCCGGATGAGAACAGAGGAGTTATAGGCAAAAACTTCTCCAGCTATTTGTGTCAACACCGTAGATCAATGTGCGCATGGTCGATACTGTCATGGTCTACGCTAGCACCGTCAGTCTCGCGCATAAGCTCACAGTCCATACATGCTGACAACGGTAGACACATGACAAAATTTTATCTAGACAAACCTAAATATAGCTAATTCGTTGCAAACAAGTCAATTTATGTATTATGCATGTGAAGTTTACTATCACAGTAGTTTTAGACTAAAATCAATCCTAAGTTAGATAGATAAAGAAAGCAAATTCATTCTATCAATTTGACTCACTGTCAGTTCTTAGTCAGATAGCCGTCCCATTCAGCTATTCATTCTCAAATAATCAAATTTAGTGTATAGAGATGTTATTTATAATAAAAATTGACATACAAAATTCCGCGATTTTTTTCTCTCAAACTAACCTATAACTCTCTTTCTATTTATCTCTCACAAAATATGATCTTGTACATGAATCCACTGCTTTTTTGGCCTCTGGCACCTCGTTTTTTTTAAAATCTAGCTCCCTTGTGTGTGGATTTTCAAATCTAGCCCCCTGCCGCGCCTAGGGAGTGCGGAAATCAGCGTTCCACGGAAACCTTGAGTGTATAAATTGCTAGAAAATTTTCACATATATTCCTTATAAAAGGCATTACAATTTGCTATTAAAAATTTGGAGCAAAATCCAGTCCTACAAATATGAAAAATGGTTGAAAAATCTCCCTGAGAAATCCCGAAATCACTGTAGCAGTCTGAAAATTTTCACATTTTTTACCCCGCGAGGTTTGGAGTAGCAGTCTGAAAATTTTCACATTTTTTACCCTACCGAGATTTGGAATCTCTGGACTAGCCTAGATTTTCAAATCTCGTAAATTTGTAACCTTGTATCTAACTGGTTAAGTGCACAGGAAATAAAAAGCTTGCAAATTTATGAAATTATATATCGCAAGTTAATGCAGTGTGCAAAGATAGATTAACTGAAAAATTTAGCGGGCCATGACCTCATCCAGTAATTTTCAGGAAATTAAACATATTGAGTTTATTAAAGTCACTGGGCGAGTTGCAGAAAAATAAAACCGGAAAGACGGATGCACACCTCTTATCCTTTGAGGAATTCCGTGAGGGAGGCTTCAAGATGTCGGCCATCAACATCCATGGCGTCTATTGGACGATCTTCCTGGAGTATATCACGTAGGATGCTCTTGCTGAACCCATCGCTGTTTATGTGCGGCGAGCAACCGGCGGCAGCAACCCAAGCACGGCAGTCGAATTTTTCCATGGCACGAGGTCAGTCGTAGACTGCCCACGCGAGGGTGGTCTTCCCCGTACCGCCGAACCCCACGACGGAGTGTATTATTTGCAGAAAATAAGGAACAGGAGACATGAATTTTTACGTGGAAAAACTTTTTGAGAAAAAATCATGAGTGTTTGAAGACAATCATTATATAAGGAGGTGTTTACGATAGAGCGCTTACTCTTGCCTTAGGTGTTATATTTATAATGGTATAAATCATATTAGAGATAGAGTTAGTTATTTAGAGATAGAGTAGGAATTTGTATCAGACTCCAACTCAATAATTTTCACCTTGGGACAAATTCCTCTTATAGCCAAAAATATAATGCAACTCTCACATCAAAATAAATCATCACAAACACCTTGTACGCTACAAGTCCAAAAGACTACTTAGTGATACCAACTAGTCTGAACAAAACTCAAACTTAGCAGTTAGAATTGGCTTTATCAACATATCTGCTAGATTATTATGCGTAATTATCTTGCTGACTTTAATGTCCCCTTGAGCAATGACACCTCGAACGTAATGATATCTGACATCAATATATTTTGTTCTCTCATAGAACATCTGCTCCTTTGTAATGTAAATATCACTCTAACTATCATAGAATATTGTAGTGCAAGATGTACTTTCAGAAAGCTCAGTAAATAAACCTCCCAGCCAAACAGCTTCTTTGCAAGCTTTTAAAATAGCCATATACTCAGCTTATCAATTGGGAATACCCTTAATTAAGTGTAGAACTACAGCAGATGTCAGAGGTAGATGCTCTCACTTCTTTGAAAAATAATAGATTATTACATATTTCGGTTAAAGTTAGTCAAGGCAGCTTATCAATTGGAAATACCCTTAAAATACAGTCATGGAAACTATAATATCAGCAGCCATACCAAGTACGAATGATGTTGATTAAGATACATAATCTTTTTCTAGATGAAGACGAACCATCCAATTACTGTAAGGTGGGAGGGCGCTAGAGGAAATTACAATCCTTTTTTCCCCCGAGAATCAAGAGGAAATTACAGTCTTATCTTGCCATTTTCTTTCTTAAAAGGTGCCTTCATAAATCATGATATGGGGGCAGAATGTAATTTCTGAAATCCTGGCAGATAATCTTGCGTTTTGAGATAAATGCTAATCATGTGAATTCTGAGTACTGGTGTGTAATTATCAATTACATTAGCGCCTAAGGATCAATATGTAGACAAGTCCAAGTGCCCGTCATGAACATGAACGCTTTAACATATAAGTCCATGTGCTTATCAAGCGAAGTCCTTGTCATGAACATGATGGTTGAAAGCAACAGTACGCATGGCCCAGATGGTAATTTGGTATTTCGTGTTTATCCTGAAGAAAACCAACTGGCCGAGAGAGACCCAATTGGTAGTGCTTTTGCTTTCTAAGGCGTGAGGGTGACTAAATAATTGACAAGTGATGACCCAGTGTTCATTCCAATGCGTTTCTCCATACGCAGCGGCAAAGTTGGAATGAGAATAGAGGAGTCACAGGGCTAAGCTTCTCTAGCTGTCCGTATCAGCACCGTAGATTAATACACAAAATGTGATCTTGTACATGAGATTGAAGTTAGAACTACCAGGACTAGCCGGAAGTGTTGGTGGTTACCAGCGCGGAGGGTGGCGTTCAGACTGAAGACCACCTGTTGGCTCCTCTGCTGTCTATACGAGTGACTGTTAGCAAAAGGAAAGAAGTCTCTCCTACCACCTCACTTGCTTGGTGAGGTATTTCGATGCCCTGAACTAGCAGAGGAAACCACCTCTCTCTCTGTCTGTACGTTTTGTGTCTCTGTATTTGCTTTTGCTTTTATTTAGCATCATTCTTAGTGAGTACGCAGCTAATCTGTGCTATGTACTTTGGCTTCAGAGGAATCCATGGAAGCTCCGATCTCTGCCTTGGGAAGCTCGATGGGGTACTGCGTCACGGCTACATGCTGCCCAAGGGCGCAGAGGATTACCCTTTAGTTATGGTAAACTGTGATCTCGCGGAAATAATAGACATTCTCCACGAACACAACTCAAGATTGGATTACCCTTTAGTTATGGTAAACTGTTGGATGAAGGAGGTGCGTGAACTGTCATATGACATCGAGGACTGCATCGACCAGTACGAACACGCTGCTGGTTCCAAGAGCAAGTATGTCTGCAAATTTCCTCGCCGCAAATTTACTTTGTGTAAGACCAATCGGTTCTCCGAGAAGCTAAAGCAGCGCCTATGGATGGCCAACAAGATCAGAGAATTCAGCGCGCGTGTGCAGGAAGCACTTCGACGACACGAACTGTATAATCTTGGTGGCATCGGCCGTACTCCTCCTCCAACTCCTATATATGATGTCCCTTTTCGCTCTCTGCATCACATAGTGTATGGGGAGGCTGCTGATCTTGTTGGTATTGATGCCTCTATGAACAAGCTTGAAGAGTTGATGATTAAGGATGGAGAGCAAAAGCTCAAGGTTGTATCCATTGTTGGAGCTGGAGGCATTGGTAAGACCACACTTGCCAACGAAATATATTGTAAGCTTGGAGGGCAATTTGATTGCCGGGCTTTCGTGCGGGCGTCCCAAAAGCCTGATATGAGGAGGCTTCTCACCAGCATGCTCTCACAAGTTCGGCCGCATCAGCCCGCTGACACTTGGAAGGTGCATAATCTAATTGCCGCTATCAGGACACATCTGAAAGATAAGAGGTACTATATTTTTACTGCAACTGATAATTACATAGTTCAATTAAGAAATGAAAAGTTCTAACATGTTATAAATTGTTGTCCGCTGTATGTTTTGGAGATCTAAGGAGCTGCAATTAATTGTGATCTACAACTAAAATAATGGTTCATGTGTTCTTTTTTCTATCCTGATTGATGAAAGAATTTCTAGCATTTTAGGTGAACATTGGAAGAACTTAAGATCATTGTGAGCAGTTCCTTAGTGTGATTTCATCATACAACATGTTGTTACCTCATCTTATTGCATTATTGTTGATATATCGATTAGTTAGATGCTATTTGGGGGTGATGATGATTTTAACCGGTACAATTATAGTTTGCTTATTCTTTTATATGTTGAAATACTAATGTTTTTCTTACGCAATTTCATGCAAACACTTCATTCTTTCCGGCTTTTCTATTTGGTTGACAACTGTGCAAAAATATTTCTCAGGTACTTGATCGTCACTGATGATGTATGGGCTACATCAACATGGGATACTCTTAATTGTGCTTTGCCGGATGACAACAGTTGCAGCAGAATACTAATAACGACAGAAATTGAGGATGTAGCTCATAAATGCTGTGGTTATGAATCTAAGTATGTCTTTAGGATGAAACCACTTGGTGATGATGATTCAAGCAAGTTATTTTTCAATTCAGTGTTTGGCCCTCAATACGAATGCCCTCCAGAACTCCATGAAGTTTCGAACAATATTATAAGAAAATGTGGTGGTGTGCCACTAGCAACTGTTGCTATTGCCCGTCTTTTAGCAAGCCAGATGGTCAAACTAGAGCAATGGGATTATGTAAATAAATCCTTAGGCTATGGTTTGAGGACAAATACTACTTTGGAAGGGATGAAACAAGTACTAAACCTTAGCTACGACAATCTTCCTTCTCATTTGAAGGCATGCATGCTATATCTTAGTATATATGAAGAGGACTACATAATTTGGAAGGATGATTTGGTTAAGCAATGGATAGTGAAGGTTTTCTCTGCAATCGAAAAGCAAGACAAGGAAGAAATTTTTGGGAGCTATTTTGATGAGCTTGTCAAGAGGAGAATGATCCAACCTGTGCGTATCAATGAAAACGATGAGGTTTTGTCCGTGTTGTGCACCACATGGTACTTAAGCTTATCACATACAAGTCTATAGAAGAGAATTTTGCCATTGCTATAGATCATTCTCGAGACAACTACAAGATTTGCTAACAAGGTTAGATTGACTGTCTCTTCACTTGATATCTGAAGATGCAATGCCACCAACAAATATGAGACTATCACAAGTTCGAACACTCGCATTTTTTGGGGTCTTCAAGTGTCTGCCTTCCATTGTGGAGTACGGGCTTCTTCAAGTTCTAATCCTACATATTTGGGGCGATGAGGATAGCATCAGTTTCGATCTCACTAGTATTTCAAAACTTTTTCGATTGAGGTATTTACAAGTCACAAGTAATGTCACCTTAGAATTACGAACACAGATCTGAGGTCTGCGGTGTTTGGAGACACTAAAATAGATGCAAGAGCAAGTCTGAGTCCCATCAAACATCGTTCATTTGCCAAGCTTGCTGCACCTCAATCTTCGGCTAAGACAAACCTTCCCAATGGGATTGACCACATGACACACTTCACACACTAGGATATTTTGATCTGAGTGGTAACTCAATAGAGAATGTGCAGAGCCTTGGCGGTGACCAATCTCCAGATCTTCACTCACCACGCCGTCTGCACTCGACAATCTGAAAAGTAACATGCAATGCCTAGGCTCAATCCTAGGAAACTCAAGTAACCTCAAGTCTTTAACTCTAGTACCTGCAGTCGGCTCCTCTTATGTAAATATTCTGGATGTCTCTAGTGCTACAAGCAGGAGCATTTCTGGTGATGATTTGGGTAGTGTGTCCTCTCCCCGAGCCCTTATTCAGAGGATTGTGTTGTCGCTGCGCGTTTGCATCTTCTCCACCGTCCCCACGTGGATTGGACATCTCGGCAAGCTCTGCGTTTTAAAGATTGGGGTTAGGGAACTAGCGAGGAGTGATGTTGATGTTCTTAGAGGATTGCCTGCTTTCGCTGTTACATCCTTGTATGTCCACACAATGCTGCGAAAGGGTTGTCTTTGACAAGGCAGATTCTCGGTTCTCAAGTACTTCAAGTTCAGGTGCGGTGTTGCTTGGTTGAAATTTGAGGCAGGTGCCATGCCTAATCTCCGAAAGCTCAAGCTAGGTTTCAATGCCCACGGAGCGGATCGATACGGTACTACTATGCCTGTCGGCATCGAGCATTTGTCAGGCCTTACGGAGATCTCTGCAAAAATTGGGAACACCGGTGCTGAAGAACCTAATAAAAGGTCTGCAGAGTCAGTGTTGAGTGAAACCATTAAGATGCATCCGGGACGTCCTAACGTCAACATACAGTGTGTAGATTGGATGTTTGATTGTGTCACCGCATCTACCTTCGTGTCCTTGGATCTGATTCAGGAGGCTACTTCACAAAGAGGAGGTATCATAGGATAGCATAATAGAAGATTTCTAGCGCAAGCATATATATATATATACACACATACTACACATATATATGTATACACGTATAGATGTATATATATACATACGTAGGTATATATACAAGTAAGTATATATACATACGGATGTATGTATACATTTGTATATATATATATGCGTATATATACATATAGTACGTACATATACATACATATATATGTATACATACCTATATACATATATCTATACATATACATATATCTATATATACATTGTGTGTGTATATATGTATACATATAAATACATGTATATATACATACATAAACATGTATGTGTATGTATATATTTATCTCTGGTCTCCTCATGATAGGAAATCGATGAGGGTCAGCAGTTCCAAACGGATCATGCAAATGAGGGTGAGTTCCGCGCATGATGGCAGCGTCCCAGACGACGGCTTCTGCTGGTGGAAATACGGCCAGAAGGACGTCCTCGGCGCCAAACACCCAAGGTCAGCAACCATTGTACCAAACTCACTTCAAACGCACATTTTTTGGCGCCAAACACCCAAGGAGGCTGACCAGAGCTCTATCTTGTTACGTTGAACTCTTGTAGATGTTACTACCGGTGCAAGGATAAGAACTATTGCGGCTGCCCCGCTAAGAAGAAGGTGCAGCGTACGGACAGCGACCCGCTGCTCTTCGACGTCGTGTACAGCGAGAACCACACGTGCACTCAGAGCGCGTACTCGGACAACCAGAGGCCGCGACCCGCAGCCAGCGCAGGGGCAGAGCACTCGCAGAGCTCCACTACAGAGAGCCTGCAGAGCCAGGTTACCGACGCGACGGTCAGTGGCAGTATGGCCGGTGCTCAGGGCGTGCCGATGGGCGACGTTGCTGGACCCGGTACGCCACGCTGCAGACGAGATGGCCCTGATCGAACCGTACGATTTAATCCACGGGGATCCGATAGATGAGTGATTTAAGTTGTACACTTGTGCGGCTGCATGTACTAATTAAGAAATCAGATGCCGTACGTCAACTGCAGGTTACTGCTCATGACCAGCTAGTAACGACAATGATAATGGCGACCGCTGGATGCCGAGGTAAGTGAAATGTGACGCTGGCAGTTCACATTTAGCTAGCATATACGCTCTCATGTTCCAAGTCTACATAACCTTCAGTTCCATTTCTTTATGAACCTCCTAGCGAAGCATCCTTGAATAATTTCTGTTTGAAAAAGATATTGTTCCTATATATATATATATAGTGATATTCAAGACATCTATCATATATTAGACAAATACAGTCTCCCTAAAAATATTGTAATGAGAAAAACATAACAAACAAACAGGAAAGTTCTATCGGGTTTGTAGCGGAACTGAGCACGCAGAGACGCAACGCAGCCGAGCACGAAGACAAAGCTGAGGACGTTGATCGGACAGACCAATCCCAACAATATTAACTCGATGTGCTATGGTAATATGAAATGTATTTTTTATCTATAACAAAGTACCGTCATCCAGCGTGGGAAAAGTTGAGCTGAGAATCCATCTCATCCATTATCTGTTGGGGACTCGCCGTTTTTCTTTTTCCTTTTCTTTTTTTTTTAATTCCGTGCAACGAATAGAGAATTTCTTTTCTGCGGTTCATCGAATCGGGCCATGACCTTCAATGGTCCATAAGCAAGGCAAGGGAAGCCCATTTGTGATTTGTATGACAATGGTCACGATATACTAGCAACTCAAATAAAGTATTGCATGCATGCATACATGCGCACGGCACATGCACCTATCAGGTATGTATCTCTAGACCTTGCATGTGCATACTTTATTTCGTCACTAGAAACTTCTTATCTTACAACACCATGATCTGTCCCATCGGCCCATAAAGCCCACCGGCTTCTCGGTAAGAAAACATTATTGGATTGGCCCAGCCCACTTGACTGCAAGCCTGTTGTGATCTCTAGCTTCTTGTACGGGTACAGCGCTTGACTGTGAGACTATCAGTATCTTCATGTAACGCAAACGGCAAACTAAAACCACTCCTTTTTCATTTTGTTTTTTCTCACTTCGCCGCTGTGATTCTGCATAGGTAGGGAACTACGATTCTTAATTTTCTTTTTGTTCGCACGCCAATGATTGATTTCTAAGACGTTGTCGCTGCCTCTTTTCCATTTGTTTGTGTCCAAAGTCCAAACAACTTCCAAGTCTTTGTCGTCGTCGTCTCCTTCAGTTTCAGACATTCAGCCTGTCAAGGGAGATAAATATGACCGGAGACACAAGTTGAATATGTGAACTGCAAGGTCTCTCTCGGTCTTGGAAACATGTCCAAGTTCTGAAATAATAATAATAATAACCAGTTTGGTCATAAACAAAATTAGTTTTGGTTATCTCACAGTTCCATGCTTATTGCTTGTCGAATGCGTCGTTAATATAACATCAAAGCAGTATTACTTGGACACCTGTGTCCAATATTATTTTCTGCTAAATCAGGCACTTCAAATCCAAGTTAGATTCCGATACCTGTGTCTGGTTCCGAGTAGTATTTCCCGTGTCCAAATTTTTTTGCCAAATCAGACATCTCAAATCCGAGTCAGACTCTAACTCCCATATCTATGTCAAGTAACACTGCCTCCAAGATCTAGAATTTCGGGCTATGGCTCCATGCCCTGCATGCAGGCGCTGTACTTTGCCATGATCAAACCTCCAGAGTCATGGCTGGAATGTAGCGAAACTGGAGCATGACCGTAAGCACTAAGGAATTTCGACGCTGGTTGTCCAACATTTGCACGAGACAGAGAGAGACAGAGGCCGAGGAGAAACTCCGATACAAGAATTGCGTAGTGTGATAAAGAACGATGGACAATTTTTCTTCATGATCACAGCTAGCTTACCAACAAATTAAACAGACTTGCCTTCAGTTAATTTGGTTGCTTAGATGTACGCAAAACATATCGATCCAGGCTAATTAATTAGAGCCACACAACATGCAGTTATATATTTTTTTTCAGATCATACTATTTTTTTTTATGTTTGTATCTGACCGTTTGCGAGATATTTTGATCAATATGAACTAATTATTTTGTACATAAACTTTTATTTTATTTCAATATTTATATATATACATAGTCGTAAAAAAATATGAACTAAGTAGGATTATGATCACATCTATGTCTCAGCTTCAACCTTGAGGCAGGTAGATTACTTGTAACGCAAACAGGTCACTTATTTCGTTTTCTTATCTCACTATTCTGAAAAGGAACACATGCTATGCAATCCCCTTTTAAAGTGTACTCATTTAATCACCATCCGTTTGAGCACCAGATAAACATGAAAAATTCCTCAAAAAATTCTAGATTGATGCTCTTGTCAGTTTACTCTACCTATGTATAAAATTTTAAATTCAAATTCATTCTATGTTAAGAGTAACAAAAAAAATAGAAAAATCTTACAATTGATAAATCAAAAGGAAAAAAGAAAAAGTGAATGATACTATTCACAGCAAGCTTATCTTATTTTGCTTCTTCCAACACATTCTGAATTTGAAGTTGAAATTTTAAAGGGTGCTGGAACACCCTATAAATTACATTGTCAACAAATTTTTGGAATTTTTCATGTTGATTTGATGACAAAGCCGACAATTGATTGCATGAGTGCACCATAATGCATCTTCTCCGGTGTCTGCATCTCAATTGTCAATTGAGATTCAGGAAGATAGAGTGATTCATTATTAAATTACTTTTACCAATAATTAATTAATGGCCAATTAATGGAACCTAAAATACGGGGTATTACAAAACTAATTCTGTTGATGATGGACAAAGAAGGTGTCTGCATAACAGCTAAAGGTGCTCTCTCTATCGTGGGATTTGGAGGTCTCTGGAAGGCTAGACTTGCAAATGAGATTTTTATCGCAAGCTAGATGGGCAATTGCAGTGTTGTGTTTTGTTTCTATGTCCCAGAAACCAGACGTAAAGAAGATTTTGAGGAATATACTCGCAAGTTGGCTATGTAACCACGAAGCAAACCAAACAGAAAGAGGCGATGAGCATGAACTGATCAATGCACTCCAAGATTTCCTTGCGGACAAGAGGTACGCCAGTTTGGAAATGATTTTTCTCCAAAGTAACTTAGAATGTGTTGGTTTGTTTTCTATTAAAGTTGTTCTTATTCTGGTATGCGAGTTTGTATGCTTTACCCCAATCATTTACGAATTTAGACCAAGCACATATATAATGCACTTTTAAAGTTTGGTTGACAGGGATTTTGTTTGTTGTTTTGACCTGAACGTGCAAAAATGAGGATTCTTTATAATATATAAATTTGCGTCATGCTTGTTATACTCCATATGAAGTTATTTTGCGGGTACTTTATTGTAATTAATGTCATATGGGATGCAACCACATGGATTATTATTAGATGCAGTCTTCTAGAAAACTGGAATGGTAGCCGAGTAATAACTACTACACAAATTGAACTGTGGCTATAGCGTGCTGCTCTTACCATTACGAGTCGTCGAGTATGTTCACAAGATGAAGGGTGTGCTTGTATAGCTTTAGCTCTTTCAGATCCATGGATCTAATGAAGCTGGGTATTCCTAACTCCATCAGATCCGTAGAGCTGGAGCTGCTGGTACATTAATAGTGTTTAGATGGATCATCTTGTTTACATTTTAGACTAAAATATAAACTTAATTCACTTTATTTTAGCCTACAAATTTCAGATCTCAGGTGGAGCTAGGATATGGAGCTTTACCAAACAGAGCTGAAGTCACTCAGCAGTAAAGACTCAAGAATGTCAACAGGAGTATTATTCAACCAATCAATACAGATCGTAATGACAAGTGTTGTCTTGCAGAGTATATCATAGGATGCTTGATATTATTATATACAACTGCAAAGAGAATTTTATTATTGCAACAGACAACTTACAAGCCATGACAGGACTGTATGACAAGGTCCTTCCACTCTCCCTCTACTTGGATGGTGTAACAGATGGCACAATGTCAGAAACTATGCAGCTCTTACAAATAAGAGCACTAGCGAGATTTTGTACCACCACAGATACACCTCCTTTATGGAAGTTCAAACATCTAAACTGTAGAATTTTCGAGCGGAAACCATAAGTTGATGGTACTTAACTAAGCAGTGGTTCTATGCATTCCCCCCTAATATAAATTACATAAATTTTAAAGCAAACGAAGAGATAACTCTTTATTCATGTTTTAATATTTACGTAATTTCAAAATAATAATAAATAGAAGCAACTCCCGGCTTGACATCACTGGAATGTCATTTGTTGCAACCGAGGTATCAAAAATTATGGTTCGTGGTACTATAGTGCTACCTAGTAAAATTTGGGTACCGCAGAAATTGGAGACATTCGAGATAGAAACTTATGGATTGATGGTTGAAATTCTGTCAGATGTTGATCATTTGAGCCGGTTGTTGCACCCGATCGTTTCACGATGGATAAGTTCGCCCAGCGGGATTGGTGGCATGAAATCTCTACATGGGCTTTGAGGCTTCAATTTAGGTGTATACTAAGTAGGCAACATCAGAGACCTCTGAGATTTTGTTGGAACACAAAAGATGAACCAAAAAAATCAATCAACTAAATATCTGCGGCCAGATGACCCGAACAGACGATATTAAAGTTCACAGGCACAGAGCACACCAACTGAACTATCAAGCTCTTTCGATTTACATTGCTTCTTCTCTTCTCTCATGGTTACAAACTACCACCACACCTGCTTACATACGTTGGACGCCAATCTTCACAGACCGCCTCGGAGACAATTCAATGTACTTACTACTCGGAGTGCACCAAAACCTTTCCTAAAATAAACTTTCCCAAAACAAACCCTCCTAATTACAAGATTAAATCTTTCAGATTTGACCAATTGGGGAGATCTTGAAATATGTTTTGGGTGTGAGAGGCAACTGGAGGCATGGCACAACGCATATATGGATGCGGCTGGCAGAGCTTGGAAACAAAAACAGAGGAGACGTATCTTTTTTTCGAAAGCAGCAAGAGAATTGCCGCAAAGTATATTAAGAAAGGGAAAAGGCATGTGGCCCTATTTTTATGAGGAAAAAACTGGGCCTGAAAAAACCACAGAAAACACCACTACACACGACGGGAGCTTTCTAACAATACACCACCCCCGACAGGAAAACCCCTCAAAAAGACACAAACGAACAGCAAAAACTCCTCCTGAAAAGGCCAATCGCCACTAGAAAAAAGAGAAGAGAAAAAGAGAACTGAACTAAACCGAAACCCTCATAGACCAGGCACAACTATGATTTGTCACCGCGTCCTTGATCGAAGTAGCCACATCTTCAGTAGTTCTAGTCTTCCCATGGAATATTCGCTGGTTTCGCTCAAGCCAAAGATGCCACCAAAAATAAATGAGTAGCCCATCTAGGTCACGACGTCTATCTCTGCCGCATACAGTTCTCAACCTCCGCCACCACTTGTATATCGAGCCATTATAACTCAGATTCTTGCACTGATCTAGCTTTCCCCACTTCAGGAGGAGGTCCCACACTTGTCTAGCAAAGTAGCAGTCTTTGCCAAGATGAATCGATGTTTCCGTGGCCGCGTTGCAAAGGCTGCATGTCATGTTGCATGGCCAACCCCTTTTGAGCATATTATCAGCTGTTAAAATTTTGTTGTGGATCAAAGTCCATGCGAAAAAGCGGCATTTAGGTTGAGCTTTCGCTTTCCATATTGGTGAGATCTTCATCTTACAGTAAACGGTGTTGAATTGTACTAGGTAGGCGCTCCTAGCTGAGTATTGCCCATCGGCTGTCCAACGCCAGGTGATTTGGTCATCCCTTTCTTCGTCTCTGTTGATTCGACTAATTGCTTCATGGAGATCTGCAAACTCCCTTATTTCCTTTTGAGATAAAACCGGAGTACAGAAGCGGATCCAGTAATTGTTTTCCAATGCCTGTTGAACAGATATATTCTTTCTTCTTGCTATTTGGAAAAGGCTCGGCGCAATGTTTTTTGGGGCTTTTCCATGCACCTAGCTTGATCTCCAAAAATCGGCTAATTTACCGTTTCCTATTGTGACGACAGTTGAGGCATTGAAGAGTGAAATATCCGTTGCATCACAAGGTAAATCCAGCCCCGTCCACGCCCTTTCGTTGTTTTTTCATTTGTACCATAGCCACCGAAGTCTGAGGGCCCTGGCGAAACATTCCAAGTCTTTGATACCTAGTCCCCCTTTGGTTTTGGTAAGCGGTGTAATCCACTGATCGAGCGGTGTTCACCGCTCAGATTTTCGGTTCTTTTCACTCCAAAGGAAGCTTGTCTCGGTTTATCAATGCATCGAATTAGCCATTTTTGTACTGGGAAGACGGTCATATGATATATTGGTTGTGAGGTAAGCACGGATTTGACAAGAGTCTCTCTTAGGCTTTGGAAAGAAATTTACCTTTCCATCCAGCTAACCTTACGCTTATTTTGTCGATCAGCGGTTGAATTTCAATTCTTCTTAGGTGTCTGGTGTGTAGTGGGAGGCCGAGATATTTTCCGGGGAAGGTAGTAAGTTTTCCAGGAAAAATATTCAACAATTCTTGTACTAGTTCATCCTGACATCTGATCGGGTAGATTTCGGTTTTGGAGATATTTATTTTCAAACCCGAGCACCGGCCAAAAATTTCCAGAATCCGGCTAAGGGCTATCAGCTCATCTGCATCTGCATTAACAAATAGTCTTGCAGCTGCCGGAAGTACCGGTTTGAGAATACCTCGATTCGCAGCCATGTCCAGCAGATTATGGAGGGGGTCGATTGCGAGGATGAATAGTAATGGAGATAATGGGTCTCCTTGTCGAACCCCTCGTGCATGCCTAATAGTCGCAGTTGGTTGGCCATTAATCAGAATATGTGAAGATGACGTCCTGAGGATAGCAGCCACCCATTCCCGCCATTTCCATCCAAAACCTAAGGCCTGAAGTACCTCCAGAATATAAGACCAGTTCAGAGAATCGAAGGCTTTTGATATATCTAGTTTGATGAAGAGAGCCGGCTTTTTCTTTGTGCAGTTTTCTGATTACCCTTTGTACATATAGAAAGTTGTCGTGGATGCATCTCTTTTTTATGAAAGCATTCTGCGAGATTCAAACCAATTCATCTAGTTTGGGCGCCAGTCTGTTTGCCATTATTTTGGTGATGATCTTCATGAAGCTATTCATAAGACTGATGGGCCTGAAACATTTCAAACTATTTGCATGTTCTGTTTTCGGGAGTAGAATAATGTTGGCTTCATTAAACTTATGCAAATGTTCATGGCGAAGGTTGAAGAAGTCCCTTATTGCGTCAACGAGGTCATTCTTGATGATGTTGAGGCATTCTTTGTAAAAAAGGCCAATGTATCTATCGGGTCCAGGCGCTTTTTGAGATGGTAAATCCTGAATGGTGGTAATGACCTCTTCTTCAGTGAGTTGGACTTCTAGGTCGCTGAGATCTGTCGCATTGTATCCCAGGGAATCCCAAAGAAGCGCGTTGTCCCTTACTCCGGTCTCCCCTAGTCCCTTTTTGAAGTACTGATATGCTTCATTCAGTTTCTCTTGTTGCGTGAGCATTACTCTGTCATCCCTCTGAAGGACCCGAATAAGATTTCTTCGCCTTCTTGCGCTGGCCATTAAGTGGAAAAAGCGAGTGTTGGAGTCCCCCATTCGGATGTTCGTCAGTCTAGAGTGTTGCCGAGCCCTGGATTTTTGAATGGTAGCTAGTCCCAGTAGTTTGGTTTTGAGGATTTTCCTGAGATCAATCTCCTCATGGGATAGCGATCGTCTTTATTGGGTATTTTCTAGGATAGTGAGAATAACTTCAATTAGCGCTGATTGCAGTGCTAAATTTGCAAAAATTTTCCTCCTCCACGACTTTAAGGCCTTAGCTGTTCTGCACATTTTGACATATAACCTGAGCATCGCATCGGGCGTATGGACCGGTTGAGACCAGGATTGATCCACTGTTTCTTGAAACCCCGGCATCTCTGTCCAGCAAGCTTCTAAGCGAAAACCCTTAAAGAATTGGAAGGTCGCGTTTCCTTGCATAAGGAGAGGGCAGTGGTCCGACGTCATGGTCGCCATCGCGCACAGATCGGCGTTTGGGAAAGCCTCATGCCATTCCGTTGACGCCAGAAAACGGTCAATTCTTGTCATGGTGGGCTGATTTTGTTCATTTGACCACGTGAATCTGCGGTCATGAAGGTCAAGCTCCAACAGTTGTAGTCTGTCAATGGTGTGATTGAATCGTCTCATCATTCTGCTATTTATTGATCCTCTGTTCTTCTCGTTCCCTTGTCTGATAAGGTTGAAATCTCCTAACAACAACCATCTGGGTAACACCGATCCCTTGAGTGCTTCTAGCTCGGCAAGGAAATTCCTTTTGTCCTCGTCTGACTGCGGCCCATACACTCCAGTAATGTCCCAATCCGATGCATCATATCTCGAGGTAATCGTTGCGGTAATCGTATACGGAGTGGTTCTAATATTTTGAAGGTCGTAGATGTCGTCCAAGGCAGCGAGTAGAATTCCCCCGGCTGATCCATTGGAAGGCACACAGGCGGTCTGCGCAGCCAGTCTTGCCCCCAGAGTTTCAGACAATAAACCTGTAATCCAGCTGTCTATTTTCGTCTCCTGGAGACACACTATTGTAGCGCCACTTGATAGAATGAATCGCTTAATGCTTTCGCGCTTCGCAGGGTTATTTAGTCCCCGAATATTCCAAGATAGTACAGTACAGTTTGGGGACATTATGAAACGAACACGCCACTTCCGGAAATGCCAGACATACAATGGATATTGCAACAAGCATTGCTGAAGCAACCGCTGCATCTGGGTCTAGTCCCTGCCCCCTGGCGAGAAAACCAGTGGCCGTATCTTCATACGGAAAATAATACAATTGATTCCACTTGCATTGCACAACAGTGCCAAGAAAGCATACGGTAGCAACATCTTCATTAGGGACCGAACATACCAGTATAGAAAGAGCCAGGCATACAAAGTTTTCTGGAACAGTCACAACAGTCGCAAGGAGCAGAAGCGATAACTTCATTAGGGAATACAGTAGCAACTTCTTCATTCGAACACCCCACCTCAGGAAGTAGCAGGCGTACAATATATTGTTGAATGTACGATACAAAGGCCTACTGGCCTGCACTCCAACCGGAAAACGAAGCTTTTCTAGGGGAGGGGGCCATGGCCGCCAAAAGACTCTGGCCATGGCCCCATTGGCTCTAGAGAAACTCCGCCATGTATATGTTTTGCGCTCTTCGCTTGAAAGCTTTGCAACCTCAAAATACTGCATATGAGTGCTGAATTCCTGCTCACTGAATGCTGTGATAGATTGAGTTCCCTGCCTGCTTCTCCCCGCCTTTTTTCTGACACTATATGTTGTGCCTGTTTTCGAGGGTTCCTGTGTGGATATGTGAACTCCATAACTTGGAACTTTGGGTTAAGGAGGTGTGGAAGGATGGCGTTGGTATCCTTGCGCATTTTCCCTTCCTTATCCACGTGAAATTGCACATCGGAGGAACCAACGAAGAGAAGTTGGGCATCCGTGGAATGGGATTCCCTATTCTCAAGCATTTTATATTAGGAACTTTTTTTGCATACCATTGCAAATTGCACAAATATCAGATATATCATCCTTCACTGACATGTGGGTATCAGGGATCTTGAAAAATTACAGTGACAAATAACAAAATGTCCCTTTTATAATCTCTTGGATCAGGAAACCATTACTGACCTTCGAGGCTGGGGCAATGCCCAAGCTTTAAAGGCCCCAGATAAGATTCAGCGTGCAGGGATGGGACAAGTACGGCGCTGCATCTGCCAGCGTCGAGCACCTGTCAAGCCTCAAGGAAATCTCAGCACAAATCGGGGGCTATGGTGCCAAGGCCTCCAACAGAAGTGCTGCACAGTCGGCGCCGAGCCGGAACGCCATTGATGT
The DNA here is from genome assembly GCA_036346375.1 of Guadua angustifolia. Taxonomy (NCBI): domain Eukaryota; kingdom Viridiplantae; phylum Streptophyta; class Magnoliopsida; order Poales; family Poaceae; genus Guadua; species Guadua angustifolia. The sequence goes on from CM070517.1 coordinate 17,764,066, forward strand.
GCACCCAAGGTCGTCCTAGAGCTAACATCGAATATCGCGACAATTCGCAGTTCGTTTGCGACGAGCAGGTCACCGGCCCCCTCGATGACATCTCCAGCTGGAGGGCGTTCTGTCAGGAAAAAGACAAATTCAGCATAAATAGTAATTTTCACTGTTTAACATTATTTATTTTGTTGTTTGTCTTTTTTATATCTTTCAAATGCGATTGAGTTTCATCTTCAAATTTTACAGGATTGTAGAGGCTGACCTCCCCTACATATGGTAATTTTTGAGAATTTTTCAAAATTTTTACGGGTGGTTTTACGGAGTTTTCATGGTAAAATGGTTTGCATCACATATGCAGCTATATATATATATATATATATATATATATATATATATATATATATATGGCTCTCAGCTGGAGCCCTCGAGTCATGTTGTATGGCTTGAGGTGTTTCCATCCTTTTGTTTTCGATGCAGCGACTAAGCTAGATCATCCGCTTAATGGAAGTTTATTTTCATCTCAAAAAGAAATAATAAAGCAATAGAGTAAGACTTCTTGCACTGTCGAGCAACCTGAAATTCTTCCCTTTTAATCATTCTATTATATAATAAAAGCACATGGAGAGTTGCTAAGAAAAAAAGCTAAATATGCGAAAAATTCTCACAAAAAACAAAACATCTAGCTTTTAATATGGTCGACCCTAGCTAAGTTAAACTATAATAGCCATTAGATCTTATTATTTAATAAACATCTAACCATTTATATAGCGAACCCGAGTTATAACACTTAGAATAAAAAAAGAGTTTTTGCCAAATACAATAAAAATAACAGAAATTCAAAAATATAAAAAGATGTTAGCGTTGATTTTCTCAAAAACTCCAAATTAAAACCTATACATAACTAAAATTAGAAATAAAAATTAGCAGTTGGATTTATACTCAATTCTCAGCTGGAGCCCCCACGTCATGTTGTATGGCTTGAGGTGTTTCCATCTTTTTGTTTTGGATGCGGTGGCTAGCGATTAAGCTAGATCATCCGGTTAGTGGAAGTTCATTTTTGTCTCAAAAAGGAATAATAAAGCAAAAGAGTAAGACTTTATGCATTCTCACGCAACCTAAAATCCTTCCCTTTTAATATATTATACATTAAAAGTTCGTGAAGAGTTGTTATGAAAAAAAAAAGAAATACGCTAGCAATTCTAAAAAAAGCAAAACATATGGCTTTTAATCTGGTGACCTTAGCTAAGTTGAACTATAATAGACAATAGATGTTATTATTTAAGGAAAAAAAATATAAACCACACTTGCGTACTAACGACTTAGATTAAAAGAAAGAGTTCACACAAATAACCTAAAAAATAAAAATATATTAGCCAATTTATTTTCATACGAACTCCAAATCAAAACCCATACATAGTTAAAATTCAAAATAAAAATTAGGTAAAAGTTAGCACTTAGATTTGTATATCAATTATAATCTAAAAATAATATTAAAAATTACATGAAAATAATAATAATAAAATTAATGGTTTATATAGGAAAAAAGAGTATATACAAAGTACAATAAAAATAAAAGAAATTGAAAATAAAAAATAAAAAAGAAATCAACCATTTTACTTTCATACGAAACCCAAACTAAAATATGTGCATATCTGAAATTCAAAATAAAAATAGATAAAAATTAGCCATTGAATTTGTATATGGAATTTTAAGCAATTAAAATTTACATAAATCGAGAATAAAAACAAAAAATTAGCCATTTCATTTTCACACTAGCTCTAAATTAAAACCTAAAATTCAAAATTAGATAACAAATAATAAAAGAATAAAAATAAAAGGAAATTAAGTATTTTTTAATTTCATACTAAATGAAATATATAAATTTTGGTTTCATCTAGAATCAAAATTACGAAATATGCTAATTTAAGAAAGAATAAAATAATGTTAAGAGTTCAATTTGTGTGTGTGTATATATATATAATTAAATTGTTAAATATTATGTAATATGTATATAATTAAATTGTTAAATATTATATAATAAAAGTTGATGACATTGCTTATAATTAAGCTAAGAAAATATAGAAAAGGCTAAAAATCCTAAGAAAAAAGAAACGGTGGACCTCACAGAATGAGGAGATTAAGAGAAATTTTATTTGTATATATTAATTTGTTAACTATTAGGTAATAAAAGTCGCTGACAAGTTTTTATAGTCACTAAGAAAATATAGAATACGTTAAAAATTCTCAAAAATCAAATATTCTGACTCTTTATTTGGTGGACCTCCACGGAATGAAGAGATTAAGTGAATGATACATCGAGAGGTGACCACTCAACTATATCGGTAAGCAATATGATATAGATTGAAAACAATACTGGAAAAAAAAGATAAACATTACAATAATAAAATTAAGAGATGGTGATATAAATTGCAATGTATTACATGCACAGGCCTTCCGTGTACACACATGCACACCAACTAAAAAAGGTCGTGAAAAATTCTGAAAAAAAATTTAGATGTACTTCATAGATTACTCTACCTATGTATGAAGTTTCAAGATCAAATTCATTATATATCGAGAGTTACAAAAAAGAGAAAATTTTAACAAGTTTAAAGAGTTTAAATTTGTCGAATTTTCTCTTTTTGTAACTCTTGATATATAATAATTTAAACTTACAATTTATATATAGGTAGAGTAATCTATGAAGTACATCTAAATTTTTTTTCAGAATTTTTGACGACTTTTTAGTTGGTGTACGGTGTGTACATCGAAAAGACCTGTGTGCACAGTGATACGCTGTCGATATAAATAAAAATAATTATGTTATCTGTGTTTACTATTTGTAATACTGCAAAAGAAAAAAATGTGTGGCTGAAATCTCTTTCTCTCTCTCTCTCTCCAAATATGTGGTGAAAACCTTGAAGGCAATCATTTTTCTCCCTGTGTCTTTGCCGACACTCTCCTTCCTCTCTTTCCTCGTTGCTTGCAAAGCAGGCGCCTCCTTCTCCACGGTTCGGCGCCCCTCCAGCAACAAAGGCCTAGCAGTAGCTTGGTTGGTGCCCTCCAGCAAGCAGCACTGGTTTGGCTCCTCCCCGACAAGTGGCATTGCCCCCGCCTGGCCGAAGCCCTCTGCCCACTCGGCCGACCTCCGACTTCTTGGGCGACCTCTCCCTCGGGCCGTTGCAGCTCTTCCCCAACTCCCTCTTTCCTCCATGGACTTCCTTGAGGGAAGGTTCTGTCGGGAGTGGCCTCAACCACATGCCACTCCATTCTTTCGTCGATAAAGGCAAGTGCATTGTCTTCGGTTGTGGCTTAGTTGGCCATTTGGTTTTGAAATCATATAATTATCCATGTGTTATTGTAATATCTTTATGTTTGATTTTGTTTGCGATGTGATGAATGAGAATGGTTAATGGGTTATGCTATCGTCCAAACTGAGATTATATGCAAGTGCATCAATGTTTGTTTGTTATGTGTGTCGATTGATGAATCATATGCCTTGTCAATATGCCATGGGTTACATTCTATATATCCCTTGATGATGCTCCCTAGTATGATTAGGCTAATGGGAACATAAAAGGTATAAGATTTGAGTTATGAAAAGAGCTCGAAGTGTGGTCATGATATGCGATTGTGGCGTTTATGTGAGTGTTGATGATACATGTGATCTTATGGATATGAAAGTTGAGAATGGCTTTTGCATATATGCGTTTATGAAAAGTGCATCCTTGGAGTGAATGCTTTGTGGGGTTGTTTGTTGGACCCGTATAATCGTAAATTGACATATTGCTATATCAATCATTCATAAGATTGCTTACTACTATGATAGGTGAATGTGAATAAGGAAGTTTTGAGGTTGGATTAATAAGAATAGTTGATTTGCCATCTTGAAAATTGATTATGTCTTTGGTGCGAGTGATAATGACAGATTGACCATGTTGATAAGATTTGTTGAGAATATGGATACGAGTGTTGAGAAGGTGATTTGAATGTTGAGAATGGTAATTTGTGGATGTGAGAAATGAGTGTAGTTTGCAAATTTGTTATGTCATTTGCATTTGTGCATTCATGATGGAAGAGGCGACCCATTCTGATGTGGGCCTCTGTGCTCATATGTAGTGAGTACGAAAGTCCTACCTCGTAGTCCCATATACGTGATTGTATGGGAGCGAGTCAGTAAGAGTAGGCACCCTCCACCACGGGGTGGAAGGGGAATGAGAGGGTGCACACCGACGGGTGTGCACTCGGCCATACCGGTATGTGCTAAAAGAGGAAATGAGACATGCATGATGCATCATACGCATGAGAATTGTGAAATATGCATTGCATTGACAATGGTGAGTCATGTTCATTGAGTTGTTTGTGATGCATGGATGTGAGATTCTGTTTTGTATGGCATATTTGCATACGCATTGCATTGACAATGGTAAGTCATGTTCATTGAGTTGTTTGTGATGTATGGATGTGAGATTCTGTTTTGTATGGCATATTTGCATATGCATTGCATTGACGATGATGAATCATGTTTAAATGTGTTTGAATACACGAAAGTAAGTATTATGTTATGTATGTGAGAACGAGTTGATGCTTCTGTAGTAATTATGACTATGTTATGATTGGAAATGAATGAAGGTTGCATTTTTTTATTATTCATGACAATTGCACTTGAGCATTCCAACATATTTGTATTGCATAGCGTTGCATTTAATGGCTCTTGTGGTGAGTGGTAAGGTGTGGGGGTAACTTCCCCAAAAATTGTTTAAATAAGATGTGTGCCAAATTCCTTGTATATGTTTTTGTTGGATGCATTGCATGGTAATCTAATGGTGAATGGCAGCAAATGACCTTTGGGTTGAGGGTAAATTACAGGATTAAGAATGGATCAGGTCGTGGACTCGTTCCATGTGGTCTAATGAGGTATGTGAAATCCGTGAACAAGGTAGTTGATGAGGTAACCAATAGTGATTTCTTCTTTTTGTTATACGTGTTAATTTAGTATTCCAAAATATGGGCATGTTTATGAATTACGCATATTAATTGTTATTGATATTGCTACTTTGTTGTGCTTGCTGAGTCTTCGACTCACGCTTTTTTTGTAAATGTGTGTAGGTTCCACAAGTCGGCATCTGGGATGGGAGTAGTAGCACGTCACGGCTTATCACCCTAGTTTCATTTTAACCTTGTGTGTTCAAACTTAATGAGCTCATGTTTTGTAATAAGTAATTTGTGGGAGTTATTTTGTGTATGCTTGGGGTCATGGGGGTTGATTGGGACCATGACCCATGTTTGTGCTTAGTCGGTTCCTTTAGTTGCTTATGATATTATTATATAATTGCTATTGTTCTTATGTCTGGCACGAGTGGATGTCCTCTGTTCTAGAGAGGTCATGCGAAATTTTGTAAATTTTGGTGACTTAGTTTTAAGCCGGTTTAAGAGTTTAGAGATTAAATTCAGTTTCAATCTTTTAAAGAGAGGTGTCGTTTGTTATTTAGAGTTTTGGTAGCATTCGCGGTGCGTTTGGCGCCGGGGTGTTACACTATTTTACTTTGCAAGTATTTGGGAAAGAAAGTTTAACAAGTATTGAAAAATGTGAATATATTATCACGTATAATATATGATATGAAATTATCATAAATAGAGTTCGGTAAGATCTTTTTTTCACAAAGCAAAAACACATATATTATCAAGTCATTTAAATATGATTTAAAAATAATGCACCCATAACACGCGAACCAACTTTTTATTAAGAACCAACTCTGCAACTCATCATTACTTATCCGAGGAGGAAGAGAGGTGCTTCTATACTTTTCTTTTTACAGTTACATAAATATTAAAATGTGAATGAAGAGTAGATAGTGATTACTTACCTTTTCGTTTACTATAAATCTTAAAATTTATACAGCTTATATTAGAAGAAAAACATTAAATTATTTGATGCGACAAGAAATGTCACGTAATAGATGACCCGATGATCAATCGTGCCAACCTACACGGGTGACAATGGCTCGTGGTGGCCTAAGCTAATGGCTCATGCAGTCGGTTGTTGGATGGAGGCAGAATGACTCATGAGTTGCAAGAGTCGAAGATGGACGTACCTACAAGGCCGAATCTATCAATCATACTATATTATTACACTAGAATAGTTTTTACGGTGTGATACGTCGCGTGTGTTATTTTTTCTAATAAATAATTTTATTTTTTTATGGTGTTTTTTTAAATCATCATGTTTTTTTTATTTATTTGGGGTCCTCGTATGAAGGAATCGCTATCGCGCTAAATCGAAAGGTCCTTTTTGTGAAAAACAGCTAGAATGATTCAAACGTAACTAAGTTTTATTTTCAGTATTTATTTAGGGCTCTTTCACGAAAAATTCGCGATTGTCCTGAACCAAAATGTCTTTTTCGTAAAAAACCATAGAAAGAACGTACACGTGATTACGTATTTTATTAGAGACCTACACGCAAAAAAATAAGCCGAGCTGGCCGCGCGCGAGCCACGCGAGGGAGCCAGCGCGACGCGGAAGCGGTCCCTGGTCAGGAAGTCTTCGATCTTTGGTATAGGTTGTTTTCGTGGCGTAACACGTCGCGCGCGTTGTTTTTTTCACAGAAACAATTTCTTTTTTTTTGCGGTGTTTTTTTAAAATCGTCGAGAAAATGAGCGAAACTGTTGAAAGGACACAAACACAATCACGTTTTTTTCGCATCTATCTGGGTTCTCTCACAAAGGATCCGCGATCACGCTGAACCAAAAAGGTTCTTTTCGTGAAAAATAGCCGGAATAATCCAAACGTCACTACCTTTTTTTTGGTATATATTTAGGGTCCTGTCACGAAAAATCCACGATTTTTCTGAATTAGAAGGTCCTCTTCGTAAAAAACCGTAGGAAGCATCTATACATAATTACAGATTTTTCGAGGGACCTAAATGCGAAAAAAATTTGAGCCAAGCCGTGCGGCCAGCTCCGCTCAAAGCAACGAGGAGGCCGGAAGTCTTCCAATAATAACAGAGGTATTATAAGTACCGACCCCCTTCCTTCCCCTTACACAAATTTTTCAAACAGAAAATTTTGACTTTAAAAATTTTAAACAACAAGTTTTGACTTGAAAAAATTCATCTTGATTTTTCTTTTCAAACCAGAAAAATTCAACTCGGATATATAGATAATTCGAACAATACGAGCGTTTTGCGTGCAAGCTCAAAGCATCTAGAGATTGTACAAGTGATTCGAAGGATACGCACAGAAACGTGGAGTCCTCGAGGTACCAGGTGGCCACACCGACCGCATATTAAATTCAAATTATAAACTGGAGTTCACGGATGCAATAGTATATTAAATTCAAATTAAGCATCCAAGCGAAAGGTGCTCTGTCCCTTCGTATCGCGCAGTCTATCTCGAAGAAGCAACCAGATCACAGCATACCACGAATAAAGAGCCGATTGGAACATCAATCGTATCCAAGTTCACGTCGTAGAAGATGTGGAAGCTAAAGAACATGACGGCCCACTTAAGGCATCTTCAATGGTGCCACTTCAACTAGTTATAAGCGTGTCATCTCAGTATTTTGTTTAGGTGGAAGAGAAAAAATGAGGAGAGAGATATATACCGGCTACTAATGTATAGTCAGGCTATAACTGATTCCAAGATACTTATTATCTATTACATGTGGGCTAATATTTAATTTTATAGATAATACTATAGCTTATCTATTGGAAAGGTTGTCTATATGCTATCTATAGATAACATAGATATTTCTTATAGCTAGTACCATTAGAGATGCCCTTAAAATTGCACACACGCATAAGCCAATGTCGAGAGCAGAGGGAGAAAACTATAATATACTTTAAGACTTCCAATCCAAGTAGATAAGTCGAGTTTTTTAGTATAAAAAGATATTAAAAATAACTGGATCGTCCCTAATTATTATTACTAAACACTATATTTAATACATACATATGGAGAATATAAAGTAAAAATAGATATTTATTAGGATACAAAAGAATATCATACTAATTTTATATTAAAATATAAAATAGCTATATGTTTATAGACAAGATAATTTAGAAAATATATCCTATAAGCTCGGACAAACCGAATATTGTACGGTCTCTAGAAAGTAGCAGTGTGATTTGTTAGTCGAAAAAGTAGGCGACGACCAGATCCAACTTTGGCGCGTAATGGTGCCACGCTCGATCGGCTGCTTGCCGACGTCGTCACGTGCGTCATGTGTCATGTGTCGTTTCGTCCTGCTCTCAAGACTCGTCACCCCCCAAACAGCGACATATGGGGCATCTGTGTCTCACCATGTCGATTCCACACGTCGATCATTTCACTTTCCGTGGTTTCGTCGGCACACGGAAGCATTGTGCAACGTATAACATGCAAGCATCGCGATGGTATACTTGCGTTGCGCAAGTTGGAAAACTCAAAACAGGAATACTAGAAAACTTATACTGTACCTTGACTTTTAGAGAGGATAAACTCCGGGCGAGGTGGCGTGAGGTTGCAGCAAGGAGGCAATTCCTCGTGCGAAATGTCATGTAAAGACCCCTATTTTCGCATAAAATGTAAAAATAGAAATGTAATGTGCATTCGGTATTCATCCTATGATCAGTAGCTAGTACGTACATTTATAATAATTGGAATCACAACCATACGTGCTAATATAAATGCGGAAACTAATTATACAATGTGTTCATACAAATCAGAGCAAATATTCATAGCACAGGAGAAGCGAAGTCTTGTAGTGTGCCCATCCATCCTGTAGACAACTGACAAGACATAAATCCCTAGAAAGATCGCATCGTTTGAAATTTCCCGCAACCTACGACGAAAAGTGTTCTTCGGAACTTTCGTACTCCGCAAGATTTAAGGTAATATTTGCAAATGCAATAATGCAAGCTATGTCAAAGGAAACTTCTACAGTTAATTCGTATAAAGCAACATTTAATTTGTAAGACAAGTTGCAATTTGGAAACGGAATTTGTAAAAACATAATTTAAAAGATATAAAAATAACAGTAGAGCATAAGTAACAACTTGCAATCCTCCATGACGTGAGCTTTGCGATATCCAATTTCCTACCAATCCGTGGCATAACACAATCTTTGCCATGCAACACAATCTTTGCCAAAACAAGGCACAACAAGTGAAAATCATCCTAATTTGAAAATAGTAAAACAACTAGCTATGTGATGACGTTACCAAGTGCATTTGATCGTAGATGCGGCTAATTAATTAGATTTACACTCTGCAAAGGTGTACAACTTTACCCACAATAAATGATCAGCTCTTGGTGCAAGTTATTAGCACACTTCCTTTGGTGTACCGTAGAGCGATAATAACATAATTGTTACATTACCTAGACCTAACTTTGCACCAACCTATTGACAACGAACCCTTACTATGGTAGAAGAACTCAAAGCATATAAATAATGGAACTCCCTATAGTAAGGTGTATACTATTATACCGACATGCATTTACCCCCACCGAGGCGTGGAAGCCCCTAACAAGCAAACCTAGAAATGAGTGCTTGTACTATCTCCCGCCTACCAATGTGCAAAGTCAGATTTAAGCAACTTAATAGATTAAGGCTGCCCCTAACAGCACTTGTGGTTGCATGGTTTTCTTGGCTTGTAAACAACCTATAGCTCGGTCCTTAATCCGACATGAGCATACTTCTCTCTACACTATGTACAGGTTCATCCCTTGCACAACCGGCTATTGCCAATAATTGCCCGCATCGAAACCATAGTTTTATTTTTGAGTTTTTAGCCAAAATACCCACAACTGACATCATGTCTCATCCAACATTTCAAATTCTCAAGAGAGTTTAATTCAATCATCCCAACTTCTACTGCTAAGTATGGCTAAGCATGGATAATATTCGCATATACCCAAGTTGATGTTATGTATTGTCTAACCATTTTCTATGGTTATCAAAATTCACATATCCATATTTATCGAGTAAGTTCAATGAACAATAGGTTTATCTACCAGTACCACAAAGTAGCGAGTTTACAGAAATAAGCGTATGCATGAAATCGTTTGATAAACAAAAGGAAAAATTAAATACTGGGATCAATATGATTAATGGGGTGCTTGCCTTGCTTATTTGTCATTTACGACGAAATCGTGTTCGTAGCTGATAATGTCGACGACGGAGTTAGTGGCGTCGATTTCTACAGGTCCTTTAATGAAAATATAGCAAATAACCAACTTTAATAAGGGCAAAAAGAAGACAGAAAGAAAATCAAATAAAGACTTGCTATAGAAAGCAGGCATGATTTAGGGTTTAGGTTAAAGGAATTCACATTTTTACATTTCAGTTGATTTTGTATATTTATACCCGTTCATATCGTTAATGACTTTCCGTCGAGCGATACATGATTTCTTTTATGGATTATCTATTTTTTTACAAATTCAAGAAGCTAAAATTATGTATTCTTATATTTATAATTTCAATTCAAGATGCAAAAATAATTTGGATTAATAGAATTAAACATTAGTCACTCATTGTATGATATATATATATATATATATATATATATATATATATATATATGTGTGTGTGTGTGTGTGTGTGTGTGTGTGTGTGTGTGTGAATAGTGCTCATTCCTTCATTAACATTGCCTAAGAATTAGTTTTGAATGTGCTAGACTTGTCAAGCTAGGTTACTGGAGGATCCGGTGATTCAAATATCTTAAATATAGATTTCGTCATTATTATTAAGTTCGTTTATTCATATTATAAAGTTCAGACATCATAATATTTAAGGTTAGTCTGCTAATGTGATTTATATTCAACGACAAATGTAATAGGATTATTTCTTTATATTATGGTAGTCTATACTTTGGAGAGCATTTCTAAACTAATTTTATAAATTTTAGGGTTTGGACGGGGTATTATATTCATCGCTGAAATAGCCTACATGGTTTACGTTATGTGGAATCGGACTAGCGAGGTGAAGTTTACGATTAACACTTAGGGGTATTATGTTAGCAAGATTTATATGAATAGCAAGTCATAAATAAGATATTTTTCTAGAATACAGTAGTTCATATACCGAATAGTATTTCTATACTGATCTTTCCAAAATTACATTTAGACGAGAAGTTTTACGAGTTGCCGAAAAGGCTTAAGTAGTTCAGTTTCCTGCACGAATAATTCATGAAGGGTGTTTACACTAGCGGAATTTATATACAGAGCAAGTTCTAAATAGAATATTTTTTTAGATTATGGTAGTATATATGATGGAGAGTGTTTCTGGGCCATTCCTTCAAATTTTTTCATTTGGCCAAGAAGTTTTATAAGTTGCCAAAAAAAGCTTGAGTGATTCAAAATTTACGCGATAACAATTTAGTTTTCATTTTGAGTTTGCGACTACACCTTACAGGATAATCTAACCATTTTTCAAGCATTAACCGGGGAGGTCTCTAAGAGTATTTTAAATTTGATTCCGTGATATTTTGCTTTCATCTGTGTTGTTTTCCATATAAGTAATCATTAAGGCTTATCATAGACTTAATTCATATTTGCACAAATATATGGCATTTTTATATAATCAACGATTCATTTTTCAAGGTCACAGGATTTGGTTTCATCTAATTTTAAGTTTGTTTGCACAAGACATAATTGTTAGAAATATACAGGTATTGGAATTCAACTATTTGGTTAAGTGCTATTTATAACCTTATTATAATGAGTTTAGCGGAACAAGAAATTTGATTAAATAGGATGTTTAGAATATAGTTTCTCATTAACCATGACTTTACTTTTTATAACCCATTCATATATATATATATATATATATATCCTTTTACATAACCAGGTTTATGCTCTTTATGTATTTTGCATTTGTGTATATGTGATATTTCATTAAACATTTCAATAGTGGCAACTTATTCATTTTGATATATATTTATATCTTTATTCAGTATCGATACTTTACATATACGTATATATACATAGATATTACAGTTGATTGTTATATGCCTATACATATGCATGTACATACATCTTTTTCATTTGGTTCCCTTTTCCACCCATAGCATAACGTCAAGTCAAATTTGTTTCTTAATTATTTCAGTAAATTGAGGTAGCCTACTCTCCTACTATTATTTATAAATAAATTTTATTTATTTTAGATTTCTTTTCATAAAACATGTAATTTTTTAATATTTATAGTATTGAGAACAACCTCTAACGGAAAATGATTCAAACAAAGTTGAAATCTAAATATTTTATATATTTGGGTTGCTACAAGCATAAGGATTCTATAAAAATTAGTTTCATTTCATTCCAAGTTCATTTGTGAAATTTTTATATGCAACCCTCTTTCGTGATTTCTTTAAATTTGAATTTCAAATTTATCCAGAGATCTTTTTCCAAATATTTTTGTGTATTATGAAATTAATTGATTTTATATGAATTTATAAATTTATTTCATTCAACTTAGATGAAAAATGAAAAAGATACATGTATTTGAATTTGGGTCGGCTTGATTATTCATTAAACCGGATATTACGCTTTCATTAGTCGAAGCGCCTTTTGCTCGCTTGAACAAGACACGCCTTGCGCCTTGATCGACTAGCGGCCCCATGCGACAAAGACTCTAGGGCAGAGCACCGGCTAGGCTCGTTGGCGACGACCCTAGGGCTGAGTTGGCGGCCAATCGAGCACTCCTAGAGCTTCGCCGCGACTTGGCGCACTTGATAGTGGGTCTGATTGCCGGCAGCGGCGGCTGAAAGTGTTCCGCCACCAAGAGTGGGCAGCGGCGCCATGACCAACTCGATGGGAGCTTGAAATCTCAAAGCATTTTCACTAGGCGGCGAATCCATCAAAGATCGGTGAGTTAGCACGATTCTGCTTCACTTGAAAATGGGGTCGACGATCAAGTGGGGCAGGCTACCAACACACGCTGGCTGGAAGGAAGAAGATGACCAGTTGCGGTAGCTACGGACGATAACGCTTGAAAATGAAGCTTGATTAGCATTCATGGATCTACTACGAAGCTCTGGATTAAATTAATTTGAAAGATTCTTACCGAAATAGCTCTAATTGCTATTCTCCCCCTTTTTTTGAGCTTTTCGGCAAAAGGATGAACTGGTGAGTCTCAGACTTAGTTTTTGGATGGAAAGAGTTCACCGAAGAGAGGTGAGTACGTTGAGAGCCTGGGAGTTAGATTTATAGATGAAGAGATAGCGGCGCAAGGTTAGAACTCATGAAGGGAATTGCCGCAGTGAGCTCTGTTCTTGGCGATGGGATGGTGTTGTAACACCCCGGCGCTAACGCACCGCGAATGCTACCAAAAACCCTGAATAACAAACGACACCTCTACAAAAAAAACTGAAATTGAAGTTAATCTCTAAACTCTTAAACCGGATTAAAACTAAGTCACCGAAATTTACAAAATTTCGGCATGACCTCTCTAAAACAGAGGGCATCCACTCAGCAGACAAAAGAACAATAGCAGCTATATGATATCATTCTAATAGGTCCTTAGATAATCAATCACATGTTCAATCGGCAATTAACCAACTACGTAACGCCGATCAACACAATACAATCGCATTTATTACAACCATTATTAATGAAACAATTAACTGGGTTGTTGGTGACCGAAGTCGTGCACGTGCTCTACTCCCATCCCGGCGAGTCAGCTTCAAGGTACCTAAAACAAGAAGTAAACAAGCGTGAGTCCAAGACTCAGCAAAGTGCAACTTTAATAAAAGTAATGAATTCAATTGAATTACTTTTACTGTAGAATTTGATATAGCTATTACTAAATGGAAATTCAACCAGTAAAAGAAGCGATAACTAATTCCACTTACCACAACCAACTTGAAAACATAATTAAATCTTACCCCCGCCTCAACAAACATTTCTGGATGAGTCCACGCCTCAATCCTCAACCTGTTCTTCCCATTCTCTTCAATCCCATTTATCAGTTGCAACACACAAGGCAATGGAATGCATTTATGCTCTCATACTCAAGTGCACAAAACATACAAAAGAAAAATCTCATATCCATACATCACAACCAACTCATTAAACATGATTCATCATCGTAAATGCAATACAGATGCAAATATGCCATACAAAAGCAGAATATCATATACATACATCGCAATCAACTCATTAAACATGGTTCATCATCGTAAATGCAATACAGATGCAAATATGCCATTCAAAAGCAGAATATCATATCCATACATCACAATCAACTCATTAAACATGATTCATCATCGTAAATGCAATACAGATGCAAATATACCATTCAAAAGCAGAATATCATATCCATACATCACAATCAACTCATTAAACATGATTCCTCCTTGTCAATGCAATGCAGATGCAAATATGCTTGCATGTTCATATGCTCATTTCATTTCACAATTCTCATGCATATGATGCATCATGCATGTCTCATTTCCTCTTTTAGCACATACCGGTATTGCCGAGTGCACATCCGTCGATGTGCACCATCTTCCCAACCATCCCGTGGAAGGGGCCTACCGAATTAGGTCTTGCCCGCTACCCAGTAGCGGGTCCTATGCTTAACACCGCTCCCATCCACGCCAATGGATGAGACTACGGGGTAGGAACTCCGAGTACACCGGATTAGTCATACAGTCCGTATGACTTTCTCACCACCCTGGCTCAATGCACTTTTCATGAATGCACATATGCAAATGCCATTCTTAACATCATATCCAAGTTCTCAACTTCCGTATTCACATTCTCAACACTCATAATCATATTCTCAACACTCATAATCACATCCTTAACATTCATATTCATACTCACATCACCAATACTCGAGTAATTACTAATTCCATCTATCTTGATTATAAATCAAACCATTTTTGCAATCAAACTCCATACTCCGTCCTCATATACATTTATCATCAATACTTCATACAAAACCATAATTCTTTATCATGAATACGAATTGAACCATCATTTTTTAACTCAAAACTCATGTCTCTGATATCAATAATACCTTAAACCTACTAGTGAGCACCAACATGGAACATAAGTTATCACAACAAGTCACATGGACAAGGCACATGTTTCTTCAATGTAGCACACATAGCAAACAAACAAAGATGCACATGCAAGTTTCATCCTTTAATGTCATTCATGGGTACTCACATAACCTATCCATATTAGTGTTGTCAATATAACCACAATACGCATTAGCCGTTCACATATCAAATCAATCAAGATATTTAACCTACAATTCACAAAGTTCAATAAATTGCTGCACTTGCCTTAAACCTCTTGAAACTGGGTGGCGAGAAGTTGATGCCACTCCTGGGGTCCCACCACCTGCAAGTAGAGGTAATCCACTCAAAAAAACATGCCAACCAAACAACCGTAAGACTTAGCGAGATCGACTCTACAACCCACTCAAATCCCGAAAACGGAAAATCGACCAAAGGGATAGCCGCCTTCAACGAGCCAAACTTTTGATTCACTTAACCAAATGGAGTGAACTCAGCTCCTAATTAACCATAAGAGGATGACCTCCAGTTATCTCAAAGCCAAACATGCGGGAGATACCTCGAGGGCCTCCAAAACGAACACTAAACTTCGACCGAAAAATGGAGCATGCCGCAGATTTCCAATTTCAGCACTTAGACTTCCACATACAACTAATCAACCAATAAGACTCCATGGCAAGAACCCTAACCCAGCCACTCAACCACACCCCAAACCCTAGCTAGGCATTAACACAAACACCATGCATGCACGTAACCAACCTAAGCTAATGTACCTCCAAGCATCACCAGGAAGAAGAAGGAGATGGGGAGGTGCCGCCGGAGGAGAGGTCGCGGAGAGAAGCTGTGGCGCCGGACTGGCCAGAGGAAGGCACCGCTGCTTTCTTCTTTGGAGCCGCCGGCCGCCTTCCTACTGAGCTGCCGCCGGCCGGTTCGGCCCGGTGCCGTCCGAGCCAGAGGGGAGGCAGGAAGGGGCGCCGGAGCTAGGCCTGGAACCAGGAGGAAGCCAGGGGAGGGCGCAAGGACTTGGCTAGGCTGCGCCAAGAGGAGAAATCGGGAGGGAGGGGAGGCGCTGGGAGGGACTGGAGGTGCAGGAGTCGGCAAGACAGGAAAAAGGAAGACTGCCTCCAAGTTTTTCTCAGCCACACATTTTGAGGAAAGAGAGAGGGGTTAGGTGAGGGAAGGAAAAAAATCCTAAAGAAAAAGCCCTCCAAAACTAAAGTCCAACTCTTAACCATTAGCGTGAACCAAATAATTAAATTCTTACCGCCAAACAATACGGCTCGAAAGATACTTCAACCGAAAAACTCGCACAAATTCCAAAACCTTTATTAAAAGCTTCAAAAGCGCGACGATAAATATTTTCTCCCGAATACAAAACCCTGAATCACGAAGGTGGAATCATTACCGGCCAAAAACCCTAGAAAAAAATATTTGTGGCATTACAGGTGTGAACCTTCCGGTGCTAGGATAAGGTAGGGCATGGCGCAGAGAGTCATGGCACGGCTGAGTGACGCGAAACGCGGCGAGAAGCTCCGCGTGTCCAAGACCATCGTGGCCGGACGACGAAAGTCGTAGACGGTGACGCTGGCTATAGTCGGTGATGCAAGCAACAAGGAGTTGAGCTTCGCTTCAGGGAGCCAACAGGCTGAGGTTCACTACTACAGAAATGATTTTCCTAGACACCAAGGATTTCTTTCCAAGCGGATTAAAAGGAGAGCCGCCTCAAATGACCGAGGGCGGTCCTTGGGGTTAAGAACACCGCCTGTAAAGGTATCTTCACAAAGCTCTCACGAAGAAACCGATCGCGAAAATATTGATCTTTTCACAAAGCGGCGCCTTTAGATGCCGCATGTGGAAACTATGTCTTCCCAAGCGGCTCTCTTAAGGAACCGCCTGGGGAAATTGCGATCTTTACACAGCCGACTTTCTTATGAAGCCGCATGCGGAAATCACAGTTTCCATAGGCGGTACGTTAAGCAAGCCGCCTTAGTTAATTGGGAACATATCTGGTGCAAATAAAGTTTTGGTGCAATCTTGGTGCAACCCAACTAACAAAAGTTTCAAAAAATTCTAAAACAAATCATGGATGTACATCTCAGCTTACCCCATCTACATATAAAATTTCATAATCAAATTCATCCTGTGCTAAGAGTAATAAAAAAAACAAACTTGATCATGAACAGGAACAATTCCTATTCATGATCAAGTTTGTTTTTTTGTAACTTCTAGCACAGGACGAATTTGATTATGAAATTTTATATGTAGATGGAGTAAGCTGAGATGTACATCCATGATTTTTTTCAGAATTTTTTGAAACTTTTGTTAGTTGGCTTGCACCAAGGTTGCACCAAAACTTTATTTGCACCAGATATGTTCCCTAGTTAATTATATTGATGACCTAATTAATTAAGGAACCCCCTGTGGTGATGTTCAAGTCTTTAAAGGTGTAGTTCTTAATTAAACAAACTGCCTGTCCAAATTTTGTAAATGCTTGTCTGCATATCTTGTGACGAAGGAGATGCTGGTATGCGTTCTTATGTACGTACCGGATCATCCTTTGTTCTACAATACCTGCAAAACACAGAAATCCAACGTCCAGGAAATACTCCGGTATGAGTTTTTATTGACGTACCGGATCATCCGTTACGTTGCAACAACGCCACTACACAGAAATCCAACGTCCAGAAAATACTCCCAGACGGTTCTTTTTGTCCTTTGACGGATCATCCAGAATGCTGTTTTGCTTGATCGTTATTATTTTTCTGCAGTCGTTGTCTTAGGGAGCCGCTGTGGAAACTTCGCTTAAAGCTCCAAACAGATCGTCTCGCAGCGGTTCGAAGTGCCCCAAAATTATGAAAACAAGGGGAGCTAGGTTTTGAACTTGAAATCCTTGGAATAGTTAACTCTCTAAGGTAAGAGCATCTCATTCTCGACATTTGAAATCCTTGGAATAGTTATCTTGTGGAGAGGAAGATGTAGTGTAGATAGAATGTGCATGGGAGAGGGGTTGAAGCCCGGGAGATTGGCGCCACTAACACTCTTTAAAATTCGTGATTCACTTTTTGACACCATGGTCCACTGTCATAGACTCAGATGGACCCACATATCATAGACACATCACCAAAAACCAACGAATTGAGTGTCACTGGACTAATTTAATTTTCCGTTGAAGCCCTCACCTTCTAGATCTGTAGACAGATCTTGTATCCCTCCTCTCTCTAGAGGGAGAGAACGATCCCCTCTCTAGATCTAGAGGAGAGGACCTTACATTCTTTCGTGATTTTAATAAAATCATTTTATAGTATTTAACTTAGGTTCTCTTGTTAAAGTTCTATCTAAATAATTGATATTTCAATCTGATTTTCTGCTTTGTGTTCAAGATGGAAAGGGCATGGATGTACAATGCCCCAAGAAATAAGGGTGTATTCTCAAAGAGCTCAAACTTTTATTAAAGCCACTCGTATGACGCTGGACTAAGAAGGAAATGGAAATACTTTGTCCATGCAAAGACTGAAGAACAATGTAGGGTGGGGAGATTTAAGTGTAATCACAACACACCTGATCATGAGAGGTTTTATAGAGGATTACACATGTTGGTCCAACCATAGCGAGCAACGTACATCGCAAACAACCAATGATGTTGATCCCGATCTCGTGGATGATCGGCGTGCGAGGCGACAATCGATGGTTTGGGAGATGAAGCTCACGTGCATGCTCGTTTGCTAGATGATGGTCGCATCGCTGATGTAGAGTAAATGTTGCGCCATACCGAACCACAGGTTTTAAAGGAAATGACAGGTTTAGATAATGTCAATGCGTTACACAAAGAAGCGAATGATCTGTTATATGAGGAATCCAAGGGTTGTCCTCCAGAGTTTACGGTGTTGCATACGGTGCTGATGCTTCTACGGTTGAAGGATAGCAATGGATGGTCGGACAAGAGTTTCACCGATCTATTGAGGCTCTTGGCAGAAATACTTTCGAAGGCTAATGGATTGCCCACCTTGCCGACGAGCACTTATTTCGCGAAGAAGCTTATCACTCCGATGTCATTGGATGTGCAAAAGATACATGCATATCCGAACCACTGTATCCTCTTCCGTAAGGATTACACGGACTTGGATCAATGCCCGGTGTGCAAGGCGAGCCGGTATAAGAAGAATGATGACTCCCACGACGATGATGATTCTTCACCTAGCACTACGAAGAATAAGAAGAACAAGAATAGTACTACTGGTAATAACGAAGATGACAGGCCTTCAGGCACGGACAAGAAGAAAAGAATCCCTGTGTTGGTGATGTGGTACTTGCCAGTTATTGGCCGCTTGAAACGTTTGTACTGAATGAGAGGACTCGAACTAATGGGTTGGCATTCGACAAGCGCGAAAAGATGGAAAGATTCGACACCCAAAGATGGTAGACAATGGAGAAATTTTGATCGTATGTATCCAGATTTTGGCAACGAACCCAGGAAAGTAAGGTTCGCACTGAGTACTGATGGTATGAATCCTTTCGGCGAATGGAATGCCACACATAGCACTTGGCTAGTAGTCCTGTCCATCTACAACCTTCCTCCATGGCTATGTATGACGAGAAGGTACCTAATGTTGTCCATTCTTATCCAAGGTCCGAGACAGCCTGGAGTAGATATTGATGTGTTTCTCGAACCATCGATGGAAGATATGGCCATGTTGTGGCACGATGGGGTCAGTGTGGGATCGGTTCAACAACAATTTTCACACTAAAAGCCATTATTTTTGTTACCATCGATGATTACCCCACCGCAGCCCTATCGGGTCGATTAAAGGAAGACGACTTGTGTAGTATGCATGGATGAAAATGTGTCGACATTCCTTCCATGCTCACAGAAGTTAGTGTACATGCGGCACCGCCATTTCTTTTTGAAAGCTCACAAATACCGCAAGATGGGCAAGTATTTTGACAATACGGTTGAGGAAGGTGTGGCTCCAAAGCGCCATAGCGGGAAAAAAGTGTTTGAAATGGTCCAGAACATCAAGGTGGTTTTCGGGAAGAAGCCGGTGCAGGGCCAAAAGAGGGGTCGAAAGAGGAAGAATACCGATGAGGAGGTTCCTCCGCCTGTTGTCCTGTTCAAAAAGATGTCAATTTTCTACAAGTATTTGCCCTACTGGAAGGACTTAGAAATTCGCCATAGCATCGATGCCATGCATGTCATAAAGAATGTCTGTGAAAGCGTGCTAGGTCTCTTGTTGGACATTCAGTACAAGACAAAGGATGGTCTTAAATCTCGTAAAGACTTAGTAGTACTTAAAATCAGGAAAGAACTACACCCTCAAGAAAGAACATATGGAAAGTATTACCTTCCCCCAGCAGGCTACTCTCTGACAGCTGAGGAGAAAAGATCAGTGTGCAAGTGCTTACGTGGGGTCAGAGTCCCGTCTGGTTATTCATCCAACATCAAAAACCTAGTATCGATGAAAGATTTAAAGATAAGTGGTATGAAGTCTCATGACTGCCACGTCATGATGACACAAATGCTCCCAATTGCAATCAGGGGTATCAACTCAACATTTGTAAAGGTGGCCATCACACGGCTGTGTCATTTCTGCAATGCGATTTCACAGAAGGTAATCGATGATGAACAGCTGAGCTATCTGCAGAACTACATAGTGGAGACTATAAACCAACTTGAGATGTGCTTCCCTCCATCCTTTTTCGATATCATGCCGCACCTCTTGGTTCACCTTGTCGAGGAGGTAAAGGTATTGGGACCAGTATTCTTACACTGGATGTTTCCATTTGAGAGGTGGATGGGCTTGCTTAAGAGCTTACAACGGAATCGTGCTTACCCAGAGGGTTCCATTATTGAGGGCTATAATACTGAGGAAGTTATTGAGTGTTGCAAGGATTACTTCATGCCCACGGAAAGGCCGATTGGTGTGCTGTCACTCGACATGAGGGGAGGTTGACCGTCAAGGGACTAAGGGAAAGAAAAGATTCATCGACCATGAGTACAAGAATGTGGACCAAGCACATTTCACCGCCTTGCAACAAATAAAGTTAGTGGAGCCGTATGTGGAGCAACACCGAAGAGCTTGAAAGAGAAAATCCAGGGCGCCAAGTTGATTGGATCCTGAAGAGAATAAGCGATGTTTACCACATGGTTCAAGAACCAAAACATACCGATGGTGAGGACGAAGAAACGAAACATTGAAACTGTTGGCTCATGGCCCATTAAGTCTGGTAACATCATGGCTAGCGATGACATCAATGGGTACACGTTTTATACCATTCAAAAGGACAAGAAGACGATGGCCCAAAACAAAGGGCGTTCGGGTAGAAGCCAAAGATGCGACGAGGAGAAGAACACCTACTATGGAATCATTGAAGAAATTTGGGAACTCGACTATGGAAGGGATATGCAGATCCCGTATTTCACAAGAATCGGGTCAAACATCCTAATGGTGTGGAGGTGGACAATTATGGGTTCACAATCGACCTCAATAATCTTGGACACAAAACCCACCCACGATACTAACTTCAAGTCTCGCAAGTTTTCTACATAGTGACCCGAAGAATAAGAAAAGGAACATAGTTGTTCCGGAAAACAAAGGATCGTTGGAGTTGACAATGTGCACGATGAGGCAGAATACAATCAGTTCGACGACCTACCGCCTTTCGGAGATCCGGAGAGGATCAAACTTGTAGAAGAAACCCTCGATATTTCAATGATGCCATATATGCGTGATGATTGCGTCGGAAAAGTTGTTAAAGGCAAATAGGGACATGTGTAAAAACTTAATATGTAATAGAACTTATATTTTTTATTGGATTTGAGTAAAACTGTTGCGTGAAAGTGCAGGATAGTACGGTAGGTAATTCGTTATTAGGCCGGATCATCCTGTAAATTGAAGCCAACAGAGGCCCGAGGAAGCCAAGCACTATTCGTCCGGACAATTATCCGGTACGGTTTTTTCTCGACTTAACGGAACGTCCAGTATGTGAATCTTAGCTTCGAGGCCTCCGTCATCCGCATTCGAGAGCATCTTTATCTTTTCCTATACGGATCGTCCGGTATTCGTATTGTCCACGCTCACTGTTATTGTGACTGCTAGGTGCTAGCACACCGCTACACAAGATGATCCGATGCCTTTTTCATCAGGTGGCCGGACCATCCTGCCACCGAGTCGAACAGAGGCATTGATCCGGTCAGATGATGTTTCCGATAACGGATCATCCGGTATGTTGATCTTAACCTTATCTTATCTAGCTAAAACACGCCGTACATTGAGGAACCGCTGTGGACCTCAGATATCGACCGCACCTAACTACTACTCTCCACGCCTCACGCCGCCTTGCGCCGCAGCCTGCTTCGTGCCTTGCGACGCCAGACTCCAATCCTCCACCGCCTCGCGCCGCCACACGCCAGATTCGCGCCACCTTTTGTCGCCGCGACAAATCCGAGCCCTCGGTCAAGTAACGACTCTCCTTCACTTTGTAAGCGGTGAGATCCACATCCTCTGGTTTCTTTGGACTCCATTCAAATGCATATGAATACGATACAAGTTCTTGACATTCAACCGTGCAACTTGCGTGATGGCAGGGAAAAAGGAAGGGAAAAGAAGTTGTTGTCGAAATGAGAAGGCTAAGAAGTCCAAGTTCTGAGAAGCAGAGCGAGCTGAGATGGCTGCAGATGCGAACTTGGCTCAGGCATGCGGGCGTGGCCGCCAATTGCAGATTAGAGACACACAGAGTCAGCAGCAGAGGGGTCAGAGAGGGAGGGGGGCACTCAATTCACAGAGGGTGGTGCGGCACCTCCTCGTCGTTCTAGCCGCGTGCGCACTCGTGGTGGTTCGACATCTTCCGAGCACATTGCTAGGCAGGTGCGTGCTCGTCCCAACATAGTTCCGCATGAGGAGGAGATTGGCGATGAAAAGGAAGAGGACGAGGAGTACCATGTGCCACATCCTGACCCTGAGATAAGACTTAGAGACCTTCGGAACCTCTCATCCCGGAGGGTAAAGACCCTTCGCTTTCTCGATGTCAATGTCTGGTTCCGCAAGCCGAGAATTTGGAGTTCATAGGAGGTTACGGGCGGTTCTTTAACAGAGCTTCTTTGTTACGCTGAGAGCTCGGGGTCCAGATTGAGCATGCACAGACGCTCAACTTCGCCTCTTGCAGAGGGGCAGCGGGTGGGTGGACGTTCAGAGACACTTCACCATTTCAAGGTCTTACCAGTCATTGATGAGTTCGACATCGTAGTGGAAAAGTGGGTCGAGACTTCTACGCTATAGTTTGGATCGACCCAGAGCATGATACATTCAATTCATGCACGACGGAGAACCCCGTGAGGGTGTTCAGTCCACTTTGCTTGAGTTGTTTGGTTTTGAGGAGCCCGAACTTTGCATCAGGTGGTGTACGCAGACAGCACACTGCCTCGTCGTGCTAAGGCCGGAGGGTGTTTCCCGATAGATGACCAGATTCGCTTGCTGTTCTAGCAGCCGTTCCCCGTTGGATCCCTTCGCCATCCAGACCGTCTCACTCCTGAGGCAAAGGCGGTCCACATGGCTTTGAGGAAGTCACTGTTGCCGAGGATTGGGAATGCCGAGACGATCACTAGTTTGCAGCAGTGGCTACTTTATTCGATCCTATCTCACGAGCCGTTCGACATTCTCGACTTTATCATCTGTGAGATTGAAGATGCTATTGCAGATGCTATGAGTTTGGCCAGACAACAACCATTTGCGCATATAATTTCTTACATATGCAGTACCTTCGCTCCAGACGAGCATCGTGAGGAGTACCTGGAAGGGCGAGTTCGTCTTCACAAGACATGCCTCCATCTCTTGACGCGAGACGCAGAGGACAACGCTCCATGAGGAGGGCTCAGAGCGAATACCGAGGAACCGAGAGACCGCTCAAGGGAGGACCAGGCACTAGCAGAGGCCGAGGAGCATGCTTTGGGTTGGCGTGGATCATTGATATTGATCGGGATGACGATTTACGATGAGGAGGAAGACCTCGAGTACTTTCCAAAGAAGACGAGCCCACGACCACGAGGCGGAGTGGATCGTGCTCAGACCGAGGACCGAGACGACTCACTGCACCGTCAAGAGCTCTGACGTGACACCGGTGACTCCGTCTTCGCTTCTCACCACCGAGCTTACTCACGCATTTGCTTCGATTGTTGAGTTGCGAAGTCTCGACATACTTCAATTGCCCAACAATGGGAGACAGACTCCAATTACTAGAGGAGATGAGGTTGCATCAACAGAGCGACCTAGACAAATTTTGGTACACGGTCGATGCAAATGGCTCGATGTTCACTTTCTTCTCAGTCTTTGGTCGGTTGTACAATGCGATTGGTCTTGCACACCTCACCGCCACCTCGATTCCACCTCCCGCCACCGCATTGTTGCCCCACTTGCTTCGTTAGGGGCTTCTCGCCCACCCCGTGTCCACATTCCCACCAGCTCCTCACGGTCTTGACAGGATATTCTCCGCACCACCGATGATAAGGCATCCGCCCGTTGTCCACTACTCCACCTACTTTAGCGGATGCACCCACATCGACCATGCTCGCCCGTGCTCGACTGAGACCGAACATACGTCCGTGCATGCTGACATGACTGACGAGATGGCTGCTCAGAGTGTAGTATCGTTGAGTTTCGCACCTATCGAAGCGGTGCCGACTCCTCAAGTTGACGACGATCCAGTCATTGCCTCCGAGTGTGCTCCTGTGAGTTCACCTACAGCCCCTGAGGCCCCTGATGAGGATAACACTGCGCCAACATGTACACAGTGGCGAAGCTAGAGAGAAATAGAGGGGGGTGCGAGCATAAAGAAGTGATGAAAAACATTTACCTAATGAAGAACGTTTGGATGGGAAAAAGAACATAAACATAAACAAAATACATAATTTGACTTCGAGTCTTTAACATCTTCTGCTAATGAGGCGAGGGGAGTCAAGATGTTAATGAGGGGTGCATATAGGGCCAAAATATGGGGTAATAACTAAATTTTTTTTGAGGGGGGTGCATCTGCACCCACCTGCCACAACTGAGCTTCGCCCCTGCATGTACAGAACATCAGTCTCCGGACTCAACACACATTGCTGTGATTGCTCAAATCACGAGAATATTGTCGATACGGTGTTGTGGATCGACCTCCGAACACGACAAAGGCGGCACAGACAGCCCATCGACCCCTTGCCGGCGACTGCGATTGTTCAACCCCTTCACCAACAGTTCACAGGCCCCTCATGAGGAGACTAAAGCTACAAAGTCCCAGGAGGAGAACCTCGACGAGCCTGACGCCGATGGTGTTGAGCGCGAGGCTGATAGGGAAGACTCCAGCTTTGGCTCCGATCTTTTTGGTACTAGTCAAAGCATGGACGAGTAGTTCTTTTCTTAATACGCCACTTGTCTTTTCGGTTGTTATGCAATCTAACTTGCTTGATATGTCGTATTTCGATTTCGTTGTGTTAGCCTAGATTGGAACGATGCATTTCATGACAATTTTATTCAACTTTGTACTCTTTCATGACAATCTGTACCGAAAGCTTTTTGCCGGTAGGATGGTTCGGTATACATATATTTACACATACCAGATCATCCTGATTTGACTAGACAGGATCATCCTCTTTGTACTACTGGGAGAGATCGCATTTCGAAGGCTTTTTTGTCCATTTGCCACTTAAAGATTTGACTAGCTAGACAGGATCTTCCGCTTTGTACTACTGGGAGAGATCGCATTTCGAAGGTTTTTTTGTCCATTTGCCACTTAAAGATTTGACCTTTTGGATATGATGCCACTTGAGCTAATGAAATATGGGACCTATGAATCAATGAAATGTAGGTCCAGTGGCAATTTTGCGAAGCCACATGTTTAAAGTGGCAAATAACCAAATCTCTCCCCCAAACTATGGATGGACCATCCGGTATGTGCAATCATCTCGCCTGATATACGACGCCGCCTGTAGAAATCGTTGGAACCGCCTGTGGAAATGTTGTGCACCGCTGTGGAAATTCCTAACCCCTAAAATCTCTAGGCGGAGATCGAATTGTTCGCCTGGCCCAAAGCGCCAAAGCCAAATTTCCCCATCGACACCTCCACGCCGCCGCCCTCGGTGACATCCTCGCTCGCGCCTCGACAACCGTTCCGCGCTCGGTGACCTCTCCGCGGGCTCGCGCCTACGACTACTATCCGCCGCCATTGCCGCCTTCTTCGCCCATGTCGCCTCGCTCGGTGACCTCTCCGCGGCCTCGCTCCTCCGACGAACTTTCCGCAACGTCGTCAATTGCCGGCCCCAATTCCCCGCCGACGCCGCCGCCTCGCTCGCCCTAGCAAGGCAAGTGCATCCGACCACCCTTATATCTTGTTATCTTTATGAAAAAAAGTTTGGAAGATATGTCTAAAGTAGATGGTGATTGATAGAGTATGAGTATCACAATGAACATAGAGCAATTTTTTGAGATATCATAAGTAGTTATTAATAAAATCGAAGTTGAAGTTGGAGTTACCAAAGTTTGTGGAGTCGGTTTGGATGGACGATGAATACTCTACGGATAGTTTTTGAACCGCATGTTGTAAACGATCAAGAGCCACCAATTGATCTTGTAACCATGTATGAACTAGAGCAAAAGATGGCGGACATTGGTAAATACTAAAATATATCATCCAATTTCAATAGCCTCGAAAAGTTAAAGGAGCAATATGAATTAAAGTTATGAACAAAAAGATAGAGTAATCAAATAAAATAGATACATTACCTTTTAGTATTTATGCTCTTTGAAATTCATAAAACGATTAACGATAAAGATCATCGGTGACTTTCTTCAGTTCTTCTTTCTCCACATAACAAATGAGACTATCACTCATGAACTCATCGCCTATGCGACACGCAAATATGTTTTTACTATTCTCATGGTCAAAAGCATCTCTCAACAAAGAGTCGTGGTGACAGTAATACCAATACTAGTTTCAAAAGTCGATAAACCAAAGGATAGCATATATGTTTCTCTGTCTCCACCATTTTTGAGAAACCCGACAAATAGTTTGTATGTTGGAGAATCTATCATCTGCTTCAGACATCGGCAATGTATGTACATAAATTATGGTTAAGATCTCTCAATTCCAAAGAATTAAAATCATTTGGATAGAGTTTAGCTAAGCTCATCGATTATCCAAGTTGAAATCATGAAATGAGTCTCTTGAACTTAAAGAAGTGACCAAACAAGCAAATTGGATGTGGTCTCATTGAAACGATCGTCAAGCTCTTGGCATAGCCAATCAAAACATCATTGAAACAATCCACTTCATAATGATGCTTATTGGTAATTCCAATTCTTTGTTGTTGCTTCTTTGGATTAATGTAGGTTTCTTCCATTTCTAACTTAGGGATGTCATATTTCTCACAAAAGGCATATACTTCACTCTGTGTGTGGATAGCAACATCAATGTGCTGGTCTCTTTTTAACAAATCAATGCAATATTTCAATGCATTGTTGTGAACACTATTGACACCTCCTACATGCTCTTTTAGTTTTGCTTTTTTATTCCAAATTTATTCCAACCATTTATAACAAATGCATCATACCCAAATTTCCTTCTTGTTGCGGTCCCTAAATAAGAAACAACAAAAGCAAGATGTTCTATCTTTGGATTCGCTATACTCAAGCCAACTCCCAAACTCATCAAACCATTGAGGATTAAACCTTCTGTTTTGTAGTAAGATGGGAGATAAAGAATTGCTCGACAAGAAGGCGCGTAAGAGGAGCCTTGCGCACTTCGGTGGTAATACGCCACGCAAGAGGAGGGCGATGCCGAAGGCGCAAGACTTGGCCGAGAAGGATGATGCAGCCACGCCACCGAAAGAACACCGAGCCCATCGTTGTTCTTGGGCAGCGATGGTTCCTCGTCATCGCACAAGAGCCCTAGCCAGCTTCCATGCCCACGACCGAACGGTGACGTGGGAAATCGACTCGACTACGATCCCAATGAAGAGGTATTAAGAAGAGTTAGCTTGTTTTATTTGTAGCTTGGCGTGGACATAATTGCATTTCCTTATGTTTGCGTATTCCTCGTGTTTATTTCTATGAAGAGACCGAAAGGCGATCACGCCGACTAGTCAGTAGTTCAAGAGGTAATTGAAGATACCTCCGGCATGTTCTCGTGGATTCCTCGCTGCAACAACCACTACCTCGCATAAACGAAAATGGGGAACGGTAGGAACAAGTTACCGCAGGACTTGGTATATCATGGAGGTCGGTCCTTTAGGAGAGCCCCTAGCACCTCGTGAGGCACTATCCAAGTTCAAATAGTCAGGCTGTCTTGTCAAGGATAATGTCTCCATCACGATTGATAATCGGACAAAGGTGGCCGACGCGACAAAGGCGCACTGTGGACGAAGCCGCAGAAAATCATAAGGTTCCCCAGAGTATGAGGCCATCGCTAAGAAGAATGCCTTAGACGTGATGGGGAAGAGCTTCGAACTGGAGGTATGAGCTGAACAAGTACTTTGTGAAGACGGAGCGGACACCATTCCGTAAATATGGAAAATCACCGTGGGTGAATGGGCGGAGTTTGTCCCAGAAGACCTAAGCGAAGCCGTAGCATTGAGCAAGGTGTACAGCGTTCTCGCCAAGAAGAACAAGTACCCCCATCACCGGGCATGTGGGTATGCCCCTAAGATTGTTGAGTGGAGGAGTAAAGAAGAAGAGGAAGCCCGTCTTTGGGATAAAGAACCCATTGACGAGCCAGAGCGAAGCGAGGCGAAATTGGGTCCTAGCTCGCCAACCCAACAGCAAGAAGGGTCGCAAAAGCACGGTGGATCCTGCGGTCCTGGAAGTTTTGGCCAAGCTGCCGAAGATCTCGCACAAGCAAGCGGAGGGATCTTTCGTGCCAGACAGGGAGAATGACGACCTAACGACGGCGTTGGGAACCAAGGAACACCAGTGTCGCACTCGTGGCGCCGGAAGTCGAGTGGGCTTCAAGCATGGGTTCCCTAATATCAAGACCAATACAAGTCACGCTAAAGATATAAGAGGACCATGATCGATACAATAAGACAACGGCCCAACAAGAGTTTTTAAGATCGGGAAGAGAAGGAGGCGTAAAGGGCGTTATAAGCGCGGTCGGATGACAACCCGAGCCCGCCCGTGATCCGGCGAGCGTCGGGTCCGCACTCAATCCCAACACCTCGATATCCTGTGGATGATATCACAGAGGCAACCAAGTGCAAGCTCAGGCACATCCGGAGCAAGGGGCTTGGTCGCCGAGCTTATGGAGGGCATGGCATATCCGCACCTGTGATACACAACCAACTCCGTCCCGATTGGTCACGCAAAGGTGCAAGTGGACATTGTGCTTGTTCGTGCCTTGGCTTGTGGAAGCTACCATTCAAAGACCCTTGATGACGAGAGACTAT
This sequence comes from Guadua angustifolia, assembly GCA_036346375.1. Lineage (NCBI taxonomy): Eukaryota > Viridiplantae > Streptophyta > Magnoliopsida > Poales > Poaceae > Guadua > Guadua angustifolia. The sequence goes on from CM070517.1 coordinate 17,793,463, forward strand.
CCAAGATGCGCTTGGGTCATTTATTGTATGGCCCAAGGAAGATATTGCATTGATACAAGAGAAGTCGAGATGCCAAGAACAAGTCAAGATGTCCTACCTCTTCCAAAATTGCCTACACCACAAACTGCATCTTCTCCGTCGTCGGCGCCTTCACCACAACGCATCTTCGCGCAGCGCCTTCACCACAAATACAGATCTTGTCGCCGTCGGCGCTTTCACCACAATAAGACATCTTCTCCGCCAACAAGCGCTCTTCACCACAATACAGATCTCCGTTGCGGTGCCTTCACCACAGCGCAAGATCTCCGCCGGCGCCTTGTGCACCGCATGCATCACCTCCGTTGCCCCAACCGTCACACCACGCCTCATCTTCGGCGATGTTGTTGGTTGCAAAGAAAAACAAAGAAGTAGATTGCAATCAACGGAGTACCACCAAGTCAAACATGAGTGCCAACTCCACTCGGGTACAGACCATGCCTTCACTAAAGACTTATGAGCATGGCAAGCCATTTCTCCCCATGGAGCAGATCAACAAAGGACCATGGGAGTTGAAGAGATTCCATGACTGGTACTTGAGGGCATCTCGTCTTGGGGTGAAGGGCATTCAAGCCGCCGTCCCTCCAGATATCTACAAACACGAGGATACTCACTACGTCTGGATCGATTTTGGTGACTTGCAACAGATGTTCCGTTTTGGAAAACTCGACATCAACATGATCAGCGTGTGGTGCCTGTAAGTTGGCCATTGACCTACCCTACATTGTTAATTATATCGGCTACATTGCGTAGCAAGTGCCGATATAACAAATTATGACAACATATCATTATATTGCATTCTGATAGCATAATAAAGAAAACCCCAAATGTATAGCAGTTGAGTGCCAAGTTGAGTTCCTCTTTATAGTAATGGCTTGTTAGATCATTCAAAAATTGACAGAATCCATATAATTTTCAGTAAATCGTAAGTTGGTCGATTTTAGTGGTTTTTTCCTTTTTAGTAAAGTTAACTTCTGCCAAATTTGTCGAACAAGATGCATTTTGCCAAAATCTGATATTTGCCAAAATTTTATGTTTCCCAGCATTCAGCATATAAATTGGCGCATTGACCATTGTCTTCTGTGTAGAATGCAATATACCGATGCTAAAAGATGGGAAAACGTGTCGGGTTCCTTGACCTCACGGATTAGCCACCGAGCTTAAGAGTCAGACTCAATGAAAAGGCGTTGAAGAATAAGGGGATGACGGAAACAGAGATAGAAGAAAAGCGAAAGTCCTTGACCCGAGATCGCCAAGTAGATGTGGGGCTATACATATCAAAAGCAATGTTCCAGATGCAAGACAAGGACGTCATAATGGCTCCCTATAATTTTAAGTAATCTTCTCATTCGTCAATCATTGCTAAAAGCTTAGTTTGCACCATAATCACTCGTGAAACTTACATATATAAGTTTTCGTTGCAGCGATCACTTTATTTGTTTCATGTTGTACCCGAAGCAGAGCAGATATATGGTCCTTGACTCATCCAGAACCCCACCGGAATCTTACAATGAATTCACCAACGTCTTAAATGCGTAAGAAATATATATACACAAACATACATTGTTACATAATTTGTTTTATGATATGATAGTAACTTGTTATTGTTGACATTCGAGTAGGGCTTTCAAGAATTACACGACCAAAAGAGGGGGCAACATGATCCTCTGAAGGGGCAAATAGGATGCTTTGCTATGTCCACCCATGGGTAAGAAGACACTTGTAATGCTTCAACATAATTGCACTAGTAATAAGGAAGGGTATTACCAACTGTACTAATTCCATATATTATTATTTGATTTGAAGTGCCACAAGCAACCTCCAGCGTGTTCTTTGTGGATACTACGTCTCATGAAGTTTCTCAGATCAACAGGAGGTGTATAAACCCCGTGACATAAGCCTATACAAATTGGTGATTCAAGATTATTTATTGTCTGATTCTCGATTTCACTATTGTTTAACCTCTTTATTGCCTACTTTATTATCGCACGTGAAGATTGCAAAGACCACTTTGGCACTCACTGATGATGACCTTTGCAATGTGCAAAAGGACATGTGCCAATTCATTCGTCGTGAAGTCATCCATGAGAGAGGTAGTTTCTTTTACTCGGGAGGTGAAGTGGCGAAGCATTCTAAACTTTGTAATTGGGAGATGATGAGGATAGACGGGCCGTGTGAACACTGATGTATATATTTTTTTTGAAAGACAGCAGGGCTGTAATTTATATATTATATAGAGAATATCAGAGGAGTATATATAACCTTGTGTATATAACCTTGTATATATATACATAATGCAATTATGATTTATATGTGCTGGTATATATAACCTTGTCATTGTTATGTATGGATTTGTGCTTTAATAAAGATGTGATTGATAGAATGTATGCATTTATTAATATTATAATATAATTAACATAACATTATTAAAAAGATTCTCTCGGATCAGACAGCGTGACGGCTTAAGCCCGCGCTATGAAAATGCTTATTTCGCAGGGTGCTTAAGCCACCCGATCAAGATAAAATGCATTTGTACAAAGGGTGCTGAGAAACCGCTGTACAAATGATATTTGTACAAGTGGTTGGCAGCCCGCCTGCATAAATGCATTTTACAGACGGCCCTTAGAAGCGCTGTGCAAATTTAGCGATTTCCAGACCTTCGGCTTGTAGGCGGGTGCAAAACGCCTGAGAAGATGGGTTACCACCGGCCTGTACAAATGTTTTCTGTAGTAGTGGTTGAAGATGACTGCGCTGAGATTGGAAAATGGGACCAACAGCACTTGGGGACCCACTAGCAGTGAAAGGAAGAAGTGAAATCCGGAGCTCGGCTAAGAATAGATCGAAGTTTAGTGCACTGATTCAGATACCTCTACTATCTAGAAATTTTTGAGAATTTTTTTGGGAGATGGTTGGGTAATGGTCCGAGCACTATAGAAGTTTTAGGAAAAAAATCTGATATACATAATTTATAAAAATTCTGACAACGTACAGTGCTCAGATTTTAGCTCTCTGTTTTTAAATTTTCTAGGAGTCCATAACTTATCAAAATTTTCTAAAACTTTTTTATGAGTTCATTTTACCTACAGACTTCTTAAGTAAAAATTTCAGATCTAAATATTTTTATTTTATTTAATAAAATTCTGACATTTTGATTCTTGAATTTTTAGCTTTTCTCGTAATTGAATTTTTAAATATAATAAACATTTTATTAATTTCCAATATTTTTTATTTAAATTTATTTATTTTTTCAGAGGATTATATAAAATTTTAAAGTCTAAATAACGTAATATATTTTTTATTAAATTTTGTCACTATCACTATTGTTAGTCAAGGCTCATTAAATACCTTTCTTTTCACATTTTACTGTTTGATATGACTTTTAAAATTCATAATAGAGTCACTGGGGTCTCTGAAATTAAATAAAATTTTATTTATTTTATTTTTATATATTTTTATTATTTTCTTTTCTTTATTAGTTAAGTGTATATTAAAGCATTTTCCATTGAAGAAAAAATCAAGATAATCCAGGAAAAGTCCATAAAATCTAGATAAATTCAGAAAAATCATCATTGAATATAATGAGAGGTTTAAGATTTAATTCCTCATTATATTATGTTTTGTGATGAAGAGAAAAGGAAATTATTAAATTGAAAGATTTCTTAAGAACCAAAATTTAATATAATTTATGATTATATGGAATTTTGAAGTGAGCTTATATTTTCAGATTTTGTTTGATATGAAATTTTATTTTGCAGCTCATTCTTTCCTTAAGTTTTGATTTCAAGATATTGAGGTAAAAGGTATTATTTGAAACCATATTCCTAATTTCAATTCAAAGTTTTTATTTAATTTCATCTTTAAATTTTTATTTTTAAAAACAATTAAATTTTTTGGGATGTTACGTGTCACATACGGACTACTGCAGGACAAGTTCTTGACGTGCAGAGGAACATTGAAGAAAACAAGAGAGTAGAGAGAGAAAAGAAAAGAGGAGAGGGAAAAGGGGAAAAAAGAAAAAGTAGACAAAATTGAGAAAATTTTGAGAGATTATTTGACAGTTGTGCTTTCGTGTAAAGGGATCTTTATACGTGTTCTGCATTTCTAATTTAACAAAAAATCAACGAGTTTGGATTCCAATCAACAAGTGGCCCGACGAGAGTCATTATGTACTGAGATTGATGAGTATTCTTATATTTTTGTTCTCATTCTCGTTGGGCGTCGCTCTTCGATCGATTCCCTGTGGCTCATCGCAAAATTTTTTGTTCTCATTCAAGTTGTAATACATTCATTTTTGGAATTTTTGGTGTATGCTACTCTGCTTTTTAGCGGAGATTTCCATTTCTACTGGGCATAACAGAGTTCGCTTGATTCTCGATACGCTGTGAATTGCTAGCACTACATGCATTGTATACATTTTGTCCTTCTTTCATGGAGGCCGTTGATGGATTATTGAAGCTGGTGTATCCATGGAGCAGTTAGTTCTTCGATGGACGCATGTATGTAGCCATGGATTCACTTGCAATGTAGGATTCATTTTCGTGTTTGTTCCTATTCGTGCATGTGAGGTTCATGCGTTTTTATGGAACCTCATGAAACCTCTGAGTCAAACCTATCTGCGAAATCTACATGTAGGCGAAGTTTCACCAGTGCAGGCTAAGTTTCACCAGTGTAGGCGAAGTTTCACGAAGTTTTAATTACAAGTTTCATAATGTTGCACACTTAGGTTTTATATTTTTGACAAATTAGTTCCACCAAATTTCATAGTGTTCACATTAAAGTTTCACGACGTTTCACAAATATATTTCATGTTTCACATGAAATATATCTGTCAAATTATGTTTGATGAAACTGAAATATTATGAAACTTATAAGTACACTATAAAACTGGGTAAAACTTAATTGTGAAACAACATAAAACTTATTTAAACGAAACAATATAAAATCTATCTAGATAAAACTTAATTGTGAAATATACTATACCGTGCAGTAGTACCACTCAAATCAAAAGCGACCCAAGCACACATCCAAAAATATCGTTGCTCTGTTTTCTTTAGGTTAGCGTGTTTTGCTAGTATTTCTTACTGGCTTTAGGGTTTGATTGGTCGATTCCACTTGACACTCGATGGTATGTCCTGCCTGTGATCATAAAAAATAAGGAAAGTATCTAACGAATGGAGTGGATATCTTGAATTCCGCCTAAAAATGAATGTTCGCGATTTGCTAGTACTCTCCGTTTCTTTGTGCCGTAAGACGTATTTTTGGTCACGCGTGGAGATTATCAAAGTTCTAAAACAAAGAGAATATTAGAGAAAATGATCATAATGTCCCTTCCCTAGTGTTAATGTTTTGGAATAAGAGAGAGAATAATGTGGGTCAGTGTTTACTCGTAAATGTTGAAAATATATGAAAGATAAAAAAGGGCAAAAGAGAAAAAAAATTAAATTCATACACATTTATATTGATCAGATACCGCGTTGAATTAATTTACCATGGCAAGCCTAGCTAGCTAGCGGATTAATTCGGCAACAGGTGCGCCATTCTTTTATAATGACTACTTAATGTTTGTGCTCCGCTATGGATAAAATAAAAAATAATAATATTACCTCATCATGTCGAGTCGACATCTTTGTGATGTCCAGCCTAAGCCCTCTGTCACATGCCTATTGGCGCTAAGCTTTTTCTCTCGATAGAAAATCAAGAGGTAGAATTTGGTTGTTGTAAGATTATTTTTCTGTTTTTGTTAGGGATTTTTTTAGAGAGGTGAAAAGGGAGGTAGGAAGGGAGAAGCACTACATACCAGTGGCGTATGCACAGGGGGGTGTAGGTGGGCCGGAGCTCCACCCGTGCCCCCTCCTCTAAGTTAGACAAATTTAGGAAAAACTTGTCTACAAATTTAGGGAAGTTACCGAGTTAAATAATTGGTTCAGTGAATCTTCGATAGAGCTTTTGAGATACATTGCTTGTCTAGACTCAAGAGATTCATTTGTAAATTTTGAACATGGTAGACTTCTTCGGCTTTCAGAGATTTATTCAGATGATTTCTCATCATATGATCGTGTGATTTTGGAAGCACAACTTAACTTATTCATTGATGACTTGAGAAGAGAAGAATTTTCAAGTTGTGATGATCTTACTAGTCTCGCGGTGATGATGGTTGAAGCAAAAAAACATGTTGTTTATCCATTAGTCTATAGGCTTATTGAATTAGTATTAGTTTTACCTATGGGTACAGTTACAGTTGAAAGGGCTTTCTCGGCAATGAAGATTTGTGTAATAAGATAAGTGATGACTGGTTAAATGATCTCATGGTATACTATATCGAGCGAGACATATTTTTCAAGATAGACATGGAAGATATTTTGTAACGTTTTCAAAACATAAAAATCCGTAAATATCAACTATCAACTCTTAAAAAGTAATGATCAGTACGTAAAAAATACTATATATATTAATATATTATATATATATATTAGTTTGGAGGTCTCAATTTTAGCCCCCTCCTTTCTAAGTTTCTGCATACGCCACTACCACATATCATCTGCTCTTTTTTAAGTAGTAGACCGAGACAGAGATAGGCACGCTGAATTCCATGGTATGAAATAATGGAAGCTTACATAACTTGTCGTAGGCCAGCTAGCAATGGCGTATCCAGGATTTTAGGTATGGGTGGTCCAACTTGACATAAATTTTTTAAATACCGTAAATCTAACATGCCAATATACAATACAAATATAGAATTTACTTAAAAGTGCATCATGATATATTAATCAGATGTCTTACGAATATCTTAAAATCAACAACTAAGTACTAAATTTGACTTAAAGAAACTTACATGACTACAATAATTTGAAGAAGATTACAGTACTACTTCTTGTTGGGTCTACGCTTTCTAATGGTCATGAAAGTGTCCATTATATCTTCTTCATTCACTTTAAAGAAAATATCTCGCTCAATGAATGTGACTAGACAATCGTCCAAAAGACTATCACCCATCCTATTTCTCAACTTATTCTTGATGAAATTTATAGCAGAAAATGCTCTTTCAAAGTGAATTATCCAAAGACTACCACCCACCCTCTGGATCCGCCAGTGCATGTAACAGATAATGGTAATTATCCAAAGTGAATTATGGCAAGTTGTAATGTTGTATGTGGGTAAGACAGTAAGACTGACCTTAGAATCCAAGCAATCAAGGGCCGTGTGTCGTCCTTGCGGGAGCAGCCGACGAGACGCGAACTAAAATCGATCGAACCGACGAGATGCGAGATGGCGAGACGCACTGCCGAACCGACGAGACGCGAAACGGCGAGACACAAGTCGCAACGTGAGACAGGCAGATGGCGAGACGCGAGAGCAGCCGAACCGACGGATCTAAGATTAGAAAATGTAATTCACGCCTTTCACGGTCGTATAAAGGTCAGACCAGGAGCCGAACCGATTTGGAATTTTTGGGTGGGCCGGAGCCCACCCGGCCCACCCTCTGGATCCGCCAGTGCCAGCTAGGCTATATAGCTACTAGCTTGGAGACTTCGTTCTCCCACGTGGTGCACACAACCCATGTGCAACTTAGCCACCATGCATGGTCGAGTATATATTTGGTCGTACACTAGACTGTACGAGGACATACACTATCAAACAAAGAAGAAGGCATCGATGAAATGCTTGAGAAGTGAGAATCATTAATTTCGTCCATTGTTCTGTAGCAACATCTTCCAAAGCGACTGGACTAATCAGAACACAAACGTCAACTTTGTAAGTTTGTATCTTTCTGTGATCCTGTAAAAATGCATCTAATTTTCAATTTTCTTTTCTTTCCCCTCTGAAACACTTACGACTTACGAGTGGTGTGTATGGCATACAGATCGATCGAATTCTACTTGTATCTACCGGAGCTAAGCCGTACGTCGTCAACACTATAAAGTGAGCATACCTGTACACACTCTTTCAGATGTGCCAATTGATCACACCATATATTCATTGCCTAAGTTGTAGCAAAATAATAGCACTTGGCTATGATCCTAACGCCAACGCTACCTCTACTAGCAGTATACTCTCCCAGCCATGGCTCGTCTCTCTTCGTCGCCGGCTCGGCAAGCCAGCCCGCGCCTCGCCGGAGAAGGAACTGTAACTGGAGCGGTACTCGTTGGACTGCTCCCAGGGTAAGCTGCAGCGGCGGATCGAGTGACGAGGCGGCCATAGGCGCGGTCGTCGACACTATTGACAAGGAGGTGGTCACGATGAAGGCCACGGTGACTGCGAAGCTGCCCATCAGAGGGTTCCTTTCGGATTTGGGAGTGGACGGGGTGCGCGATGACTTCGCTGACCTGCTTCAGAGGAGCCTGCTCCTTGAGCTCGTCAGCTCGGAGTTGGATCCAAGTGAGCAGCTTCTTGATTTCTCCTAGCTCGTACTTTGGAAATAGGGTAGGTCGTCCATCATGCATAAGCATAACAGGAACTATTCTACCAATGGTAAAACATCCAGTTAGGTTTTCTGTTAAATTGGTGGGTGAAACTCAATAAGAAGCAAAGCCAGGACACACGGCTGCCGAGCGCAATTCCGCGAAAGGCGCGCGTGATAATCGCAGGCGCACGCAGCCGGCGGGCCGCTGGTTGGTTGTGCGTAACGCGCCGGCGCGGGGCGCACGCCGCCGTCAGGCAGGGGCGTCTGCGCCAACACAGCACAGCGCGCGAGGTTGATTTACCGGCGGGCCGAGTCCGTGTCTCTGTTGCGCGCGGGGGACTCGTATCCAGTCTCTAACCCAAGCAGCATACATAAACGTACTCATGCTCCATTTCCTCTGCAGAAACGGGGCTGGAGAAGAAGCCCGTCTCCAGCTACGCCCGCGTCCTGCGCCGCGACGCCACCGAGGCCACGTACGAGGCCACGTTCACCGTGCCGCCCTCGTTCGGCCCCGTCGGCGCCGTGCTCGTCGAGAACGAGCACCACCGCGAGATGTTCCTCACGGACATCGTCCTCGGCCCCGACGGCGACGACGACTCGGCCGCCGTCACCTTCGAGTGCAACTCCTGGGTCCACTCCAAGATCGACAGTGGCCACAAGCGCGCCTTCTTCCCCCTCAAGGTCAACCAACCACCACAAGCTTCTTAGAAGCGCCTAGCTACGCTGTGCATGCATGCGGACTTTAACACGATTCGTTGATTTCGATCGTTCCGTGTGGCGGTGCAGTCCTACCTGCCGTCGCAGACACCCAAGGGCGTGGAGAGGCTGCGCAAGAGCGAGCTCGCCGCCGTCCGCGGTGACGGCAGTGGCGAGCGCAAGGGCTTCGAGCGCGTCTACGATTACGACGTGTACAACGACCTCGGGGACCCTGACAACGACGCCGGCACGAAGCGTCCGGTGCTCGGCGGCAAGGAGCACCCGTACCCGAGGCGATGCCGCACGGGCCGCGCCCGCAGCAAGAAAGGTAATAAAAACGAAGCAGATTTTGATCACCGGCCTGACGCAGTGGAACGAACGAACGAACGCGATCTGAGGCGTCACGTATCTTCTCGCGTGCAGACCCGTCGTCGGAAGTGAGGACCAGCAGCGTGTACGTGCCGCGGGACGAGGTGTTCTCGGACGTGAAGAGCGCGACGTTCAGCGCCAAGACGCTGCGGTCGGCGCTGCACGCGGTGGTGCCGTCCATCGAGACGGCGCTTATCGACGCCAGCCTGGGCTTCCCCCACTTCACGGCCATCGACTCTCTGTTCGACATTGGCATCAAGCTGCCGAACCAGAAGGGGCTGGGGAAGTTCTACAACGTCATCCCCCGGCTGATCAAGGCCGTCGAGGAGGTGTCCGACTTCGTCCTCCGCTTCGAAATGCCGGAAATGATCAACAGTACGATCGAATCACAAACTATCACCTAGGCATTTGACCGCTTAAACTTCTTCAATGTGCACCCGAGAAGTTCAAGAGCTCATTCTGAAATTGCAGGGGACAAGTTTGCCTGGTTCAGAGACGAGGAGTTCGCGAGGCAAACGCTTGCAGGACTGAACCCAATGAGCATACAACTTGTCACGGTACGTTTTTCAGTTTTTGCTACAATGCATGCGGTCGATTAGCTGCTTGCCTCTGTGGAATCGGATTCAGTTCTTTTAAATTTTCGATGTCTGACACCATGTACGCAGGAATTTCCCATTGTCAGCAAGCTCGATCAGGAAATCTACGGCTCACCGGTGTCTCTGATCACGAAAGAGCTGATCGAAGAGCAGATAAACGGAGCCATGACAGCGGAGGAGGTGAGAGGCTAACCATGATCGTTCGCATCGACAAACACTATAGCATATCTGTCGACAGTAATTGCCATGGCTAATGTCAAATGCCGTTCTCATGGATTATTATTCAGGCAGTTCGGAACAAGAAGTTGTTCATCCTAGATTACCACGACCTGTTCCTGCCGTACGTGAACAAGGTGCGCGAGCTTGACGGCAGGACGCTGTACGGCTCCCGCACGCTCTTCTTCCTGACCAAGGAAGGCACGCTGAACCCGATTGCCATCGAGCTGACGCGGCCCAAGTCTCCGGCGAAGCCGCAGTGGAGGCAGGTCTTCACGCACCGGTCCGACGCCACGGGGTCCTGGCTCTGGAAGCTCGCCAAGGCCCACGTCCTAGCTCACGACTCCGGGTACCACTAGCTGGTCAGCCACTGGTAAGCTCCATGCAAGTGATGTTTGATCACTGATCACATACGGTTTGTGATTCGCCACGCTGTCGATGAATTCTTTGTCGCCGAGGACCCATCGCTGCGTGGAGCCGTACATCATCGCGGCGAACCGTCAGCTGAGCAGGATGCACCCCATCTACCGGCTGCTGCACCCGCACTTCCGGTACACGATGGAGATCAACGCGCTGGCGCGGGAGTACCTCATCAGCGCCAAGGGCATCATCGAGAGCACCTTCTCTCCGGGGAAGTACTCCATGGAGCTCTGCTCGGCGGTGTACGACAAGCTCTGGCGGTTCGACATGGAGGCCCTGCCGGCCGACCTCATCCGAAGGTACGTACGTAATTAATGCCAGGAGAATCATGAACCATAGTCGGTTTGGGCGTCTTGCTAATTAACCATCGACGCTGATGCTTTCAACATAGGGAATGGCCGCCGAGGGGAGGACGGCGAAAAGCGACCATAGAGGACTACCCGTGACGCCAACGACGGTTTGCTTGGTGTGGGATTCGATTAAGGAGTGGGCCTCTGACTACGTGGCGCACTACTACCCGTCGGTGGAGGACATTGCTGGCGACGAGGAGCTCCAGGGCTGGTGGACCGAGGTGCTCACCAAAGGCCACGCCGACAAGAAGGACGAGCCGTGGACCCGTGGTGGCCGGTGCTGGACTCCCACGAGCTCTCGATCCAGTCCCGACCACCATCATGTGGGTCACGTCGGGCCACCACGCCGCGGTGAACTTCGGGCAGTACCACTTCGCCGGGTGCTTCCCGAATAGGCCGACGATCGCGCGGAAGAACATGCCGAGGAGGGGAGGGCCGCGGAGGACATGGAGAGGTTCTGGCCAAGCCGAGGAGGTCTCATCGAGGTGTTCCGCCCCGATCCGTGCCACCATCGTGATGACGGTGCCGACATCCTGTCGTCGCACTCGCCGGATGAGGAGTACGTGGGCGAGCACGCGGAGGCGGCGTGGACCGTGGAGCCGATGGTCAAGGCCGCGTTCGAGAAGTTATGCGGGAGGATGAAGGAGATCGAGGGGACTGTGGACCAGAGGAACGCGAGCAAGGAGCTGAGGAACCGGTGCGGCGCCGGCATCATGCCGTACGAGCTGCTCAAGCCCTTCTCCGGGCCCGGGGTCACCGGGAGGGGCATCCCGAACAACATCTCCATTTGAGTCTATGCTGATGAGAATGGAACCAGTCACTACCAGGAAAATGCACATCAGTGGCAGTTTTCGAATCGTCACGGATATATTGTCAGTGATAGTTCTAGCAAAAAACCGTCACTGATAATATTATTGTAAATGGAATATTAGTTCCAATTATTTCAAATGTAATATTATTTAATTTCAATTCTTTTAAATTAGAAGGCAAGAGAGGTAATTAGCAATATTTAAATTTTTATATTTTCTATTATTTGTGGTGGTTTTAAATTAAAACCACTACAGATAATATTATTAGTGACAGTTTTAGCCAAAATCTGCCACTGATACTCACATTATCAGTGGCGGTTTTTGGCTAAAACCGCCACAGATGTATTTGTGGTGGTTCCAAAGAAAAACCGCCACTGATAACGAATTATTTGTGACGGTTCCAAATAAAAACTGCCACAAATAGTTTTTTCGCTATTTTGAACTTTAAAACTGCCACTGATAAGTGTAAATGGAGCGGATAATTTTCGACCAATCCGAGCCCAAATTCGTTTAAAATCCAGTTCGAATCCGAAAAAAATGATATCCGGTTATATCTGGATTCCAATCCACCTATCCGAAAAAAATATGGTTCCTGCTTTCACTCATTATTCGACTAACTATTCGCGACCGAGACTAACCGTATCCGGAACGATCTGTATTCGCTCCATATTCGCGACCGAAGTAATCTGTATTCGTATTCGAATCCAGCACTGTCCGTATCCGATTCTATATCCGAGAAAAAATTTGAAATATGATACGGAATAAGTGAAATCCGTCCGTATCTGATCCGTTTGCACCCCTAGTTTCGGATCATCTCACATGATTTCAGGAGACAAGGGCTCTGGCCCACACCACAGGGCTCGTGCGTGCAGTGCAGCCACTCGATCGAGTCCATGCATGCATGAACCTTGATGCTTCCCACTCCGACCGATATTTCTTCGATGCCCTCCATGATCCTCGTTAGCGATGGGCCATGCAAAACGAGGATCAAGCCTTGGTTGACAACCACACTTGGTCTCTCGTTCTTTTCACCGACGGTGCCAACGTCGTCGTCACTGCCTCCTCCTCCTCCTCCTCTAGTCAGTTCACACACCACATGGATTAACGCTCTGGCCACTCAGTAGCGGCGGCAATAGTCATGCATCCTCCGCCATTAAATCAGATGCAGCTCATGGAAGTTGGGGGACCTCAAACGGAATTTGTTCTCAGTTAAGTCGTAAATCTTGTGTAAATGTACACATGAAGTGTGTTATGCGTCGGGAATCCTACACACGAAATATTGCCAGAGAAGAACATCACATCGAAGCCGGAGACATGCATGCATGGTTCACGTTTGCACTGCATGACGGAACAAAGATAACAGGAAAGTCGGTTCTTGGACTGGTACTGTGGATCAAATAGTCCTAGCTGGCTAGCTAGCTAGCTAGCTAGCAAAGACTAAGAAATTGTCTTGGCATAAAAACCATGGTTTTACTAAACTCCATTAAAATCATGGTTTTTCTTGGAACTCTCAACTGTTTGGCTATAAAGTTTTGGGAGTGTTTTAGTGCCAAAGCTCAGAAAATTTTGCCTAAGACCAAAGTTTCCAAAACAGAGAAAAAACCATGGTTTTGTGAAAACCATGGTTTTCAAAACAGAGTTTTTTGAAGGGCTACCAAACACCTCATGGTTTCTAAAACAGAGTTTTTCTCTAAAACCATAGTTTTGCCTAGAAACTATGAAAAACCTTGTTGCCAAACAGGCCCTAAATGTTGTTCGTCGGGCCTTGATATGGCTGAAGATGACTAACTCTGCTAAATTCATAATCCTGCATGCTCAATTCCTAATCATTAATTGTCAAGCTCTCACAACACATGCACAAATTTAAAATAATGAGAATATTTATCCCTTTCAGGTAGGTTGACAAATTTGAGCTTGACAGTGATGTAGTAATTTTTTTCCAAGAGTTAAGCAAGTCTATCGAATGACAACACATTAATAACTCCAAAAAAATAAAACGCATAATAGCTATGCACATTACTTGAGAATTACATGTGCCACCAGCCCAGCCCATTAACAGATTACACTTGGACGTAGATATAGTTAAATGTCAATATCTTTTAAATATTTAAATTAGATACATGAAAATTATATGTATACGTTTATATTGAAAATACTTTCATAATATTTTAATTTGATTGGATTTTATAAAAATATTATAATGAAAATTAGTGGTCAAAGTTATATTTTGTAGACCATATCGATGCCCAAAACGACAACTATTTTTTGCCGTATGAGTGTTTCTCTATCCAAGTTTATAAGGCGTATTTTTTAAATAGTCTTGTCAATAAATATATGATATATTTTATATTCTAGTGTCAAATTAATGTGATGTTCTTTCTGTACCCTAATAAATATCCATCTTTATTTTATATTCTTTACATAGATGAGCTGAATATAGTGCTTAGTGATAATAATTAGATATACTGTACTTATTTTCAATATCTTTTTAGTCTATATATGTAAAAAAGAAATACTATTTGTAAACTTGACAGAGGAATTAGATCTCAGTGGCAACATTTGCAGTGACTTCCACGGTCTGCATATGGTGGGCAAATTTACTTATGTTGTGTGTTATTACACTACACCTCCGTATCGGCATCTCCATGTAAAGGATAGGCATCTCCACACCAACAACCCACTCGGTCTCCAACATAATAAATACTCTATCTGTTCAGAAATATATGTCATATTTTAACTTTGCACAACAATTAAGGTTAGGATGAAATTAAGAAAGGTATGGGTGAAAATGATTTAGATTCCCACTTAATTATCTTGGAAGATCAGAAATAATTATGAGTGAAAATGATGATTTAGATTCCCACTTAATTATGAGTGAAAATGATTTAGATTCCCACTTAATTATCTAGGGCGCGGACATCCTCATAGAGGCCCATCGAGCGCTGAAGATGTGACTGGTAGGGAGTACAAAACACACGGGGAGAAGCACTGGGTTCTGCTCCACCAACCATGCACCACCTAAGCACATCTTTATTGCTGTTCTAACACACGCTTAGTGTTTTATTTAAACATCTAGTACACATCCGCATTATCATATCAATGACAAAATGGTAGCTACCTCATTGTAGCTCAAGGGCGAAGCCAATCCAGACCAAGCCTCCGGTTAGGCTACAGACCAATATGTAATTTTACTAATTGTTTACATATTTTACGTAGGTTTTTCGTACCGGACATCATCAGACCACGGCCCCAATAGCCTGCCTCCGCCCCTGCTGTAGCCTCAATGATAAATAACACGTTACCTCTATGCTACAGGGCAAGCCAACATCCATCCATCGTATACTAGAATTTCGGGATCGAAGTGTGGTTTTTCAATACACTGATTTTTGGAGTGGCACTTGCTGAAGAATATCACCCCGAGGCTCAAGATAACCGGTGTAGAGCACTCTGTTCATGATCATGCCAATTTTCTCTCTCCTCTCACTCACTTCCTAAAAAGCAAAACATATGGCTCTTAATCTGATAAACCTTAGCTAAGTTGAACGATAATAGACGTACAATAGATGTTATTATTTAAGGAAAAAATCTAAACCACACCTGAGTACTAACGACTTAGATTAAAAGAAAGAGTTCACACAAATAACTAAAAAAAATAAAAAGATATTAACCATTTTATTTGAGAAAAACTAACCAACGGTATACCGTTGCAACGGTATAGGATGAAACTTACCCGTGAAACATGAAACTTTGGTTGAAACTTATCTGTGAAACTCGAAAACCTGATGAAACTTATCCGTGAAACATCATGAAACTTACCCGCGAAACCTAACAATGAAACTTACCCGTGAAACTAATGAAACATGCTATATCGTTGGGTAGTTGTTCCATACGAACGCTGTTCATGATCATGCCAACTCTCTCTCTCACTTCCTTCTTGCGAAATGAGAACAGTGTCTAGATGTAAAAAAAAGCGATAAACACAAAGCACGGTTCGTTGGAGCTAACTAATATGCCGTTGCCTTCTTGATGGGACACTTCCGACAAGAACACTCAATTGCATAGAATAAGCGCGAGTGACATGAGTCGTATTTTTGTACTACAATAGAACATACTGGATAATTTTCGTGTCACATCGTGTGCATTATTTTTTTTAAAATAAATTTGTTTTTTTTAAAAATTATCGAGAAAACACACAAAACGGTTGAAAGAATATAAATGCATCTGTAATTATGTCAAATCGAAAGGTTCTTTTCGTGTAAAATAGCCGAAATGATCCAAACGTCACTACGTTTTTTCGATATTTATTTAGGATCCTCTCACAAAAAATTCACGATTTTTCTGAATCAGAAGGACCTCCTCGTAAAAAAACGCGGGAAGGACCTACACGTAATTACGCATTTTTGAGGGACCTACACGTGAAAAGGAATAAACGAGCCGTGCCGCCCGATTCGCAAAAACAATTTCATTTTTTTTCCGCCGGTGTTTTTTTTAAATCATCGAGGAAACACGCGAAGCGGTTGAAAGAATACAAACGCATCCGCGATTGTGTTAAATCAAAAGGTCCTTTCCGTGAAAAATAGCTGGAATGATCCAAACACCACTACATTTTTTCAGTATTTATTTAGGGTCCTCTCATGAAAGATTCGCGGTTTTTCTGAACCAGAAGGTCCTCTTCATAAAAAACCGCGAGAAGGACCTATACGTAATTATGCATTTCTGAGAGACCTACACTGAAAAGGAAAAAATGAGCTGAGCCGGCCGGCCGTGCGTTGTTTTTTCGCGGAATCAATTTCGTTTTCTTCGTCGTTTTTTTTAAAAAAATTGTGAAGGAAATGCGAGAAACGTCTGAAAGGACACAAGTGTGTCGACGATTGCGCTAAATCGAAAGGTCTATTTTGTGGAAAATAGCCGGAACGATTCAAACGTCACTACATTTTTTCTAGTATCTATTTAGGGTCCTCTTACGAAAGATCCGCGATTTTTCTGAATCAGAAGGTCCTCTTCATAAAAAGCTGTGAAAAGAACCTATATATAATTACGGATTTTTAGAGAGACCAAAACACAAAAATATTTTTTGAGCCGAACCGGCCGGCCGGCCGAGCCGAGCCGCTCAAATCAACGAGAGGCCCGGAACTTTGCCGATATTAGTAGGCGTATTATGCGTCGAGACGCAGGTTAATAGCTAAACACCCCTTAGGTGTCACGATACGAAATTGATCACCCGGTTCACCTCATATGTATGATGCCTACACGGTGCTGAGTCTCTGAATTCGTATTCGTCTCAAAAAGCCTTAGGAAGTTCATTTTCGTCTCAAAAAGGAATAATAAAGCAAAAGAGTAAGACTTCATGCATTCTCACGCAACCTAAAATTCTTCCCTTTTAATATGTTATACATTAATTAAAAGCTTGTGAAGACATTCTCACGCAACCTAAAATTCTTCCCTTTTAATATGTTATACATTAATTAAAAGCTTGTGAAGAGTTGTTATGAAAAAAAATACACTAGCAATTCTAAAAAAAGCAAAACATATGGCTCTTAATCTGGTGAACCTTAGCTAAGTTGAGCTATAATACGCGTACAATAGATGTTATTATTTAAGGAAAAAATCTAAACCACACCTGAGTACTAACGGCTTAGATTAAAAGAAAGAGTTAACACAAATAACCTAAAAAAATAAAAAGATATTAGCCATTTTATTTTCATACTAACTCCAAATTAAAACCTATGCATAGTTAAAATTTAGAATAAAAATTAGATAAAAGTAAGCACTTAGATTTGTATATCAATTCTAACCTAAAAATAATATTAAAAATTAAATAAAATAATAATAAAATTAATAGTTTAGATTAGAAAAAGACTACATACAAAGTACAATAAAAATAAAATAAATTTAAAATAAAAAGAAATCAACCATTTTACTTTCATAGGAATCCAAATTAAAATATGTGCATATCTGAAATTCAGAATAAAAATAGATAAAAAATTAGCCATTGGATTTGTATATGGAATTCTAAACAATGAAAATTTACGTAAATCGAATAAAAAATTAGCCATTTAATTTTCATACTAACTCTAAATTAAAACCTAAATTCAAAATTAGATAGAAAACAATAAAATATTAAAAATAAAAGGAAATTAAGTATTTTTAATTTCATACTAAATGAAATATATAAATTTTGGTTTCATCTAGAATCAAAATTCCGAAATATGCTAATTTAAGAAAGAATAAAATAAGGTTAAGAGTTTAATTTGTGTATATATATGTGTATAATTAAATTGTTAAATATTATGTAATATGTATATAATTAAATTGTTAAATATTATGTAATAAAAGTTGATGACAGTTGTTTACAGCTTGCTAAGAAAATATAGGAAAGGCTAAAAATTCTAAGAAAAAGAAACGGCGGACCTCTACAGAATGAGGAGATTAAGAAAAATTTTATTTGTATATATTAATTTGTTAACTATTAGGTAATAAAAGTCGATGACAAGTTTTTTTATAGTCGCTAAGAAAATGTAGAATACATTAAAAATTCTCAAAAATAAAATATTCTGACTTTTATTTGGTGGACCTCCACGGAATGAAGAGAATAAGTGAGTGATACATCGAGAGGTGTCCACTCGGCTATATCAGTAAGCAATATGATGCACACTAAAAACAATATTGAAAAAAAAGATAAACATTGCAATAATAAAATTAAGAGATGGTGATATAAATAAAAAACATTATGTTATATATGTTTACTATTTTACTTTGCAAGTATTTGAGAAAGAAAGTTTAACAAGTATTGAAAAATGTGAATATATTATCTCCTATAATATATGTTATCAAAATATCATAAATAGAGTTCGGTAAGATCTATTTTTCACAAAGCAAAAACACATATATTATCAAGTCATTTAAATATGATATAAAAATAATGCACCCATAACACGCTAACCAACTTTTTATTAAGAACCAACTCTACAACTCATCATCGTTTATCCAGAAGGAAGAGAGGTGCTTCCATGCTATTCTTTTTGACACTTGCACAAATATTGAAGTATGAATGAAGAGTAGATGGTGATTACTTACCCCTTTCATTTGCTTTAAGATTTATGCAACTTGTATTAGAAGGAAAAATATTGAAACCTTATTCATAGCGAAATTATTTGATGGACACGAAATTATTTGATGCGACACGAAATGTCACGTAATAGATGGCCCGATGATCAATCGTGCCAGCCTACACGGGCGACAATGCCTCATTAAATTCAAATTAAGCATCCAAGCCAAGGGTACTCTGTTCTTTGGTAACGCATGCAGAGTCTATCTCGAAGAAGCAACAAGATCACATCATACACGAATAAAGAGCCGATTAGAACATCAATCGTATCCAAGTTCACCTCGTAGAAGATGTGGAAGCTAAAGAACATGACGGCCCACTTAAAATTGCACACACGCATTAGCTAATGATGTCAGAGCAGAGGGGAGAAAACTATAATATACCATATCATAAATAGTTGTCATTTTGGACATTGACAAGGCCTTCAAAACATAGCGATGATCACTAATTTTTATTATAATATATTTATAAAACCCAATAAAAATATAATATTATGAAAAAGTATTTTTGAGACAAATCTATACATACGATTTTCATGTATCAAAAGATATTGGTAGTCAAAGTTTCAATAGTTTGATTGCACCTGCGTCGAAAACGATAACTATTTGTCACCGGAGAGAGTACTTTAATACTTCCAATTAATTCGGCGAGAAAAAATATTGTACATTCTCTAGAAACTAGCTATGTGATTTGTTAGTCGAATAGTATAAATTAAGTGTGTTCCGAACCATCGAGATCATATATGCTCCTTTTGTTTGTTTTCTTGACCTTTGATTTTCTGTTGCAATTTATATTTCATCCAATTCACCCTCCACTACAAGCGCCGTGTCAATCTACAGATTTCGCATGCTTTGTACAACCATATTTTAGGATTGATGCTGATAAAATTTGACACTACAAAAATATATCCCATTTATTTTATGGGACAAGATTATAATGGTACGAATCTATTAGATGAATTCAAAGACTCCAGGATGGCTATAAATTTTAATTCATAACATATACGAAATTTCATATGGAGAGGAGATATGAGGCGCAAAGTCGCAAACCCACCTTTCGGTGGAACAGTGGAAGCTGTTTTGTTTTAATTACCAAATAAACACAAGCAATTCTGAAAAAATGTAGATGTAGTCTTTGGAGTATTTTAGCATCTTTTAAAATTTCAACTTCTAACTCAAAATGTGTTAGAAGAAACAAAAAATAAAATGAGTTTTATGTTAATATTAGGTTCTGCCTTTTGTTTTTATTGTTTGATTGATCTTTTTAGAACTTTATATATTTTATTACTCTGGATATAGAATGAATTTGAACTTGAAATATCACACGTAGGTAGAATAAATAGAAAAGTACAACTACTATTCTTTTTGGAATTTTTGCGATCATTTGTTGCCTAAAGTAAAACAGTTTCTGCGTTTCCACAATTCCACATGATATCTCCCTTCCACATGCAGGTCAAAAACAGAATAAAAGTACAATTCTCGCCGGTTAAGTTTTGTGTTTGGACTTTGGAATCATGCAATGACTAACCCGAGCTTGCAAGTTCCAATGGTTGCTACTGTGTGATTTGGACACTGCATATTTTTGGTTCAAAGCATTAGGAAGCATGAAGGTTAAAACAACTAAAATGCATGTGTTTTGTCCTGCAAACTACATCCAAATTCAAGAGTTAATATATTCTTCCATTATCTAAAAACATCCAAATTCAAGAGCAAGTCAAACAGATTGATGAAGGATCATGTCCAACTACGTTCTAAGAGCTTGCAGACGTCCTATCTATCTCTTTGATACGTGTACAAAGAGAATTTGTTCGATTGCTTTATGTATAGTTCGTGCCTACTTTAATAAAATATAATTGCTAGCTGAGTGGTAGTTCAAATAAAAGAAACACCAATTTTAAGTAGAGATGGAGAGAAAGATTTTTTACTAATCGGTCAGGGTCCAGAAAATCTTCAAATTCCTAAGAAAAATCCAGTATTTTAAATTACCTTTTGTATTTTTATTGATTTTGTAATCCAATTGGTGTTTAAAAATTGGAATGAATATCCATATGCTCCAAATTACAGGAATAAACAGAGCATATGTAACTGTATGACAATTATCAGAGCTTAGTGTGAGCCCATCTGACCAAGCTACAGCTTATGACATTACTGTAGGGGAACCAATAACCAAAGAAAATTCTAATTATTATACAAATAAAATTTATATAACAAATTATACTAAATTGTGCCTACAGCTTATGACATTACCTTATGGATCTTTTTTTCACTACCACAACATATAGGTGGTTGTCAATTCTAGAAGGGGCTACAAAAAGTCAAGGCATGGTTTAAGTTGGGTTCTATCCACGCTATCCTTAGATAGCTTGGTGCTTTCTCGATACCATAGTGAAGTGGCCTTTTTATGGTTGACACCGATAGTCTGGGTAAATATAACTACTTGACGATTCAGAATGAAGTCTTATTCAAAAAAGCTTCATTTTCATAGCGTTTGTGATGGCATAGTTGCAATGCATCCCCAATTCTCCATGGCTCATCACCAGGGAGCCCGAGTAGTCGCCCACCTTATGTGAGAGGTGGATCGGCCGATGGTTGACACTTATCTAACATCGGCAAGGTCATAGGTGGAACTAGGGCGGGTGCCGGATATACATTGTCAACCACAAAAATTTGAGAAACACAAAAATTTCACCTCTTCAAGAGGCTAAATTTTTTGATTGAATTGGTTTTGATTTTGGTGGTTTGGGATTTTTAAAACCTTAGAACTATTTGTATTGTACTTTTAGAAAATTTCAAATATATATGTTGATTTATAATATTGGTACGAAATCTTTATATAAGACTATAGAGTTTTGCACGTGTAAAAAGTACACCCCATTAAAATTTTTCAAGTTCTGCCATTGAGCAAGGTCATGCACTTCCTCAATCCATTTATACCATGGAGCTGGACCTGTATATCTCTAGTTATATAAGAAAGGTCAATTACATCGTAATCGCTTACATTCGTATGGTTCGAGGCATGCTACTAAATATATATGAAATCATGACGACTTGTGGCTGCTTATTCGGTGAGACCTAATGTAAATGTATAGATTATAATCAGATATAGATATTAGATCAATCAGACAAGATATTTTCCATTACGGACATAAGAGTTATATATCAAATATAGGTGCGCAATCAATTTTGGTTAGTTAACATAAAAATCTCATCATTTACCTTAAACTGGGCCAATTAATCCAACACCATGTTTCCTAGCTAACATGTGGGCATGTAATCAATTTAATATTTTATATACATATAATCTGTAAAACGTAGGCATCAATCAATACACAACTGAATGTGCTAACCTGTAAAACATTACCGTCCAACGTAAAATAAATGACGGACTTCACGGTAACATCAACTAAACAAAGTTTAACAAGTGAGTCATGGCTGATCCATGAGAGTCTATTCAAGGATGAGAGTAACAATTTATTTAGAAACATAAGCGTGATACAATTATTCCCGCAACTGCCTCGTGGAGTTTGAAGTTCAACAATTAAAGGACACCGATTCTAAAATTGAATTTAAAAATAGACACTTAGCACAATCGACCGGACCAAATTTCCGAAAAGCAAATCCAACAACATGCATGGTGAACTTTGTTACATATGTTAAGAATTGTAGAGATAGAGTCATATCTCGTCATACAGTTTGTTATGTATAGATAAAACAGAATTGTAATCTATCTCTAACTAATAGTTAGTTGGAGATCTGTTGTAATCTTGTAATCTCTGCATCTTATAAATTCAAGTATGCCTGGTGTCATTGGCACGGCAATACCAATTACTTTTGCATGGTATCAGAGCCTTTTTGAGTCCATGACTTCCACCACAAACTCATCGTCTGATAGTTCCCTGGCTCCGTCATCAGCCGCCATTAATACTGTTGAAGGAGCTTCTGTCATGGCGCCATCATCCTTCAGCCATGCCGTTACAGTGAAGCTTCATTTGGAGAATCATCTCCTATGGAAGGCCCAAATGCTGCCGTATCTCCGTAGTCAAGACCTAATTGGCTACGTCGAAGGAACAACTCAGAAGCCTACTCAGTTCATCGCTGAGAATGTTGCTGATGGAAGCACACAACAGATCGTCAATTCAGCCTACAAGATCTGGTACAGACAAGATCAATTGGTGTTAAGCACTCTATTGTCATCAATGACAGAAGGAATTCTTGGCCAAGTGGTATTCATGTCCACTTCGGCAGAAGTTTGGGCAGCTCTTGAAGACATGTTTTCGTCTCAATCAAGAGGGCGAACCATGCAACTTCGCCTTCAACTTGCCAATCTTAAAAAGAAAGATATGGCAATGTCTGTTTATTTTCAGAAAGTGAAAGGACTTGCAGATCAACTTGCATCTGCTGGGCATCCTTTACAAGAAGAAGAGGTGGTCTCATATATTCTGAGTGGACTTGGAAATGAATATGACTCAGTTGTGACTTCTCTTTCAACCAGGCCAGATCCGATTGGTCTTAATGAGCTCTTCGCTCATCTGGTAAATTTTGATGCTCGAAGGGAGCGTCATGAGTCTGCTCAAGGTATCATTTCTTCAGCAAACAATGTCATCCGACAAGATGGAGGTCACAGAGGAGGCCGTGGTTATCAGAATCGCGGTCGTGGACAAGGACGAGTAGGTAGAGGTGGTCGCTTCAACAATGGCGCCCCACGACCTCTCTGTCAGATTTGTGGGAAACTTGGCCACAATGCACTTCGGTGCTATCATCGTTATGATCAAATGTATCAAGAACAAGAGCAACCCAAGTCTGTATCCACTGCTACATCCTACAAAGGAAATACAGATCAGAATTGGTACCTTGACACAGGAGCAACAGATCATCTAACCAATGATCTTGATCGCCTCACCATACGAGAGCAGTACAAAGGAGAGGATCAAATTCAAGCTGCTAATGGATCAGGTATGTCCATCTCACATATTGGTCATTCATCAATCACCACTAAGTCTGGCTCTCATCTGAAACTTCTAAACACTCTTTATGTTCCCAACATAACCAAGTATTTACTGTCAGTTCAAAAATTTGCTACTGACAATAATGTTTTATTTGAATTTCATCCAACCTATTTCCTTGTCAAGGACTGCATCACTTCGAGGGTTCTGCTCCACGGCAAGGCTGAAGGAGGACTCTACTCTTTGCCTTTCAGTACATCAAAACATGCAGTCTATTCTTCAAATCGAGTCTCCAAGGAGCTATGGCACAGGGGCCTTGGACATCCAGCCTCCGCCACAATTCATTCCATTTTCGAGTCCAGAGTCCTAGATGAGTCCAATAAAACTCCTTTAGTTTGTGATGCTTGCATGCAAGCTAAAGCTCATCAACTTCCTTACTCTATGTCATGTTGAGTCAGTTCATGTCCACTACAGTTGATTCACACCGATACCTGGGGTCCTGCTAAGACCTCAAGTAGAGGATTTCGTTATTATGTGATATTTGTGGATGATTATAGTCGATATTCTTGGATTTATTTACTGAAATATAAATCAGATGTTGAAAATGCTTTCCATCAATTTCAAACTCTTGTTGAGCGTCAATTTCACTCAAAAATTTTGGCTGTTCAATCAGATGGTGGTGGTGAATTCATTAAGCTTCGAGAACATTTTCACAAAACAGGAATTACACATCGTATTTCCTGTCCTCACTCCCAACAACAAAATGGGATAGTTGAACGCAAACACAGACATCTTGTTGAAACAGTTTGGCATCGCTAGCTCAGCTTCAATGCCACTTTCCTATTGGGATGAGGCTTTCCTCTCTCTGTTATTTGATCAACAGATTGCTGCCAGTTCTAAAGCACACCACTCCTTTCAAACGATCAGATAAGTCTGAACCAGATTATAGCATGCTTCGTACTTTTGGATGTGTGTGCTATCCAAATCTGAGACCTTATGCCACTCAAAAGCTCTCTTTTAGATCCAGAGCTTGTGTTTTTCTTGGATATGTCCCTGGCTACAAGGGTTATAGATGTCTTGATATGACTACTGGACGCATATATGTGTCCAGGGATGTCATCTTTGATGAATATCGCTTTCCTTTTGTTTCCAAACCGAATCCAACCCCACATATACTGAAACAGCCATTTTATCTCCCATTGTCATCTCCAATGTTCCGCACCACCCAATGCCAAAGACATGTGGAAAATGATGACCAAAATGTAAGGTGTGACACCACCGAGATCGATGCTACTAATGACCTCTCAACTAATGTGTTAGCTCATACAGAATCGGAGATTCCTGTGACAGGGGTGATGCAGATCAAAGTTGAGGCTACGACAGAGTCATCTCCACCTCCAGCTTGTCACTTCAACTCATCCTATGCGCACTCTACCGAGGAGCAATATAGTTAAGCCCAAGAACTTCACCGATGGTACAAATGATATTCTCTTCATCGGAAAGTTTTTACACTACTATCAGATCTCATGTTCAAGCTTTGAAGGATGCTCATTGGAGGTGTGCTATGAAAGAAGAGTTTCAAGCACTCAGTACAAATCAAACCTGGATACTTGTACCAAATCCAGGTGGTCATAATTTAGTTGATTGCAAATGGATATTTAAGGTCAAACAAAAACCTGATGGGACTGTGGACAGATACAAAGCAAGGTTAGTTGCTCGAGGATTCAGTCAACAATAAGGGATTGATTATAATGATACATTCATCCCTGTTATCAAACCCACTACAGTACGTCTTGTTCTATCCCTTGCTATTTCTAGGGGGTGGAACCTAAGGCAATTAGATGTGTCTAATGCCTTTCTTCATGGAAATCTGAAGGAGACAGTATATATGAAGCAACCGCCAGGCTTTGAAGATCCACAACATCCTCATTTTGTGTGCAAACTGCAAAAAGCTCTATATGGTCTTAAACAGCCCCAAGAGCTCGGTATTCTCTCTTTGCCGCTTAAGCTTCAAAGAACTTGGCTTCCATCCTTCAAGGTCGACACTTCCTTATTTATATTCAATATGAACAACATCACTATGTATGTCTTGGTGTATGTTGATGATATCATAGTGGCAAGTTCATCGCTAGTGCCACGACAAGATTAGTGACTAATCTTCGTATGAATTTCCTATCAAGGATCTGGGTGACCCAGATTACTTTCTGGGTATTGATCGAGGTACATCGACATCAACAAGGAATTAGCCTAACACATCACAAATACATTATGGATATCCTCGGTCGAGTCAACATGGAGTCCTGCAAACCCGCAATCACTCCAACGAGCAAATTTAAAAATTGTCCAAAGATGCAGCAAAAGATTGTCGAAAAGGAGATCATACATATAGGAGTGTTGTGGGAGCATTGTAATATCTAACACCGACTGACTGATATATCCTTTGCAAAGTGAATCGTGTTTGCCAATTCCTTCAGCTCCAACAGATCAAGCGAGTGACAGCGAAGAAAGCGCATCCTCAGATATGTGAAGGGAACATCTACCACTGGGTTGAATGTTCAAAAATCAGATTCATCATTGTTGAGTGCATTCTCGGATGCAGATTATGCTGATGTCTGGCGATGACGCCGACGAATGGTTTTGCAATATTTCTTGGACCTAACCTCATTTCCTGGAGTTCCAAGAAACAACAGACTGTGTCCAGGTCGAGTACTGAAGCAGAGTATAAATCTCTTGCAAATGCAACTGCCGAACTAATGTGGCTGCAATCTCTGATGAAAGAACTTGGGATATCACAGCAAAGACCACCAGTTCTATGGTGTGACAACCTTGGTGCAAAGTATTTGACAGCTAATCCAGTTTTTCATGCAAGAACCAAGCACATAGAGGTTGATTTTCATTTTGTCCGAGAAAGGGTAGCTGAAAAGAATTTGGATGTTCGGTTTATTTCTTCAGCAGATCAGATAGCCGACATATTCACCAAACCACTGTCTCAAACTCCTTTCACAAGATTGTGTAGCAATCTCAATCTGATTAGCTCAAGTTGAGATTGAGGGGGTGTGTTAAGAATTGTAGAGATAGAGTCATATCTCATCATACAGTTTGTTATGTATAGATAAAACAGAATTGTAATCTATCTCTAACTAATAGTTAGTTGGAGATCTGTTGTAATCTTGTAATCTCTGGATCTTATAAATTCAAGTATGCATGGTGTCATTGGCACGGCAATACCAATTACTTTTGCAACATAAGGTGTACGATACTGACCGGCGAAGACAAGATGCCTTCGCCTAGGCATCACGATGCTCGCAGCCTAGGGCTAACGGCGTCGTTTCCCATTCACAGCACAGGGCAGCTCGGTTGAAGTCTCGTTAGTCCTCTTGGAACCACCAATCAGTCGGGCAGACCTTCGAGGTGGTGCCGCAGGGCTCTCAGAATCCTCTGTAGGCACACTTATCAGCTGCATCCGATCAACCTCTTCCGCTTGGACAAACGGCCGTCTCGTGGTTCTTTGTCACTGGTCATTGCCACCCGCTTTGTTTTGCCACTCACTCCATCCTCCGTAGGCTCACTTCTTGAAGTCTCGTTAGTCTTCTTGGAGCTACAAATCAGTCGGCCAGACCTTCCAGCAGGTTCCGTCGGCACGACAGGGGGCTCAACCTCAGATCCCTCGTTAGGCTGCCTTTGGACATCAACCACAGGAGCTGGCGCCGCAGGGCTCTCACTCTCAGAGACAAACAGGACATTCGGCTGTTCCGGGTGGTTCTTTGCTGCTGCTTTCCACTGCTTCTTTGTTCCGTCACTCACCCCATCATGGAGAGCGACCTCCTTAAGACATCCGAGGCCCTCGATTCGATGCCGCAAAGGCCATTTAGACCTTGCAGAGCAAATGAGTGACTCAAGTCTTGGCAGAGCTCCTCTTGGATTTGGGTTGTCCATGGACGGCGCTTCAATGCACAAAGCGCAGTCGTTGAGTGGCTTATGTTTTATGGCGAACTTTTTCAGTGACTTTTTGCATTCAGTTTGAGGTAACGCAAGTAGCGCCGCGTTACTCGGGGCATCAAGAACATCCTCGCCAGCTCATCGAGAATGAAAGACACAAACGTTGAGACCACCGGAGAGATAACAAACGGAGGCAATCTGCATATTTTGTCTTTTAGCTTCAGCGATCTAAGATAGCAATGTCATCCAGAGAAAAATTCAGGAAGCCTTCGTGCCATTCCTCGAAATTCAAAGAGAGTGAAAGAAAACATCTTTCACCGGTGCCTCTCTGGATGAACCCTCAATGGCCTTTGAAAGAGTTAAGTTGCTACTAGTATCCGCAGTGGACTCACACCATATTTTCACCTTTTTCAAGTAGTTCATATGATCCATGAGTTGCGGAAATCCTTGGCTATTGTCAATAACGAATCTCGATTATGCCTCAATGTTACTTTTCTTTTTCAGAAGGCCCAGAACTTGCTCATTTTATGACCTACATCTTCGAGTTTGAACATTCCAAATAGATGGACTAAACATGGCAGCTGGATAACTTGTATGGGCAGAATCTTTATCTTCGTTCTTCTTACATGTAGTGTCTCCAAAAATTTTAGTTTCGATATGTCCTTTGGAAGCATTGTAATGGCGCTTCCGAGGCTTAGATACTTGAGCAGCAACAGATTGCATATCTTCTTGACATGATTGTCCTCCAATGTTTGGCATTCTTCTAGATCTAATACTCGCAGCAGTTTATAATTACAGAATTTCAGAACTTCTTAATCTGCTACCCCGAAGATTGTCAGAGACTGAACACGCGATAAATCATTGTTTGAATAAGTTCTGGCCCTCGTAGCACTGTTATGATGTATGGAAAGCCGTCGAATTTTATAGGGTAGGTGAGCCTGATCATATGACAACGTAATGAAGTTATCACTCATGGATTTGTGCTGAATGAGCTCAAGCATCATGCCGTGAGTTTGGCATGTCTTCACCTCTGTGTTGTTGCTCACATCAATAGGCTGGATGATGCTTCGGTTGACGAGCTCCTGGAAATTGTCATCAGCAGCATCCAAATAACTGCGTCGATGGTCTGCTTTCACCAATCCTTCAGCTAACCATCGCCTTATGAGACGTTTTCTTCTGACCGGACGACCACTTGGGAAAATACCCAAATACAGCAAGCAGGCCTTGAGACCATGGCCTTGAAGACTGGTGTAGTTATGCACTAGCACATGCTTCATTCTTGCTAAGGTGTGCTTCGATTCCAGAAGTTCACCCAGCCTGTTGCAAAAGTTTGCACAACTCATCTTTTCGCTTTTCAAGAGTTGGGCTGTGGTGACAAGAGCAAGTGGTAGACCATCACATCTCTTCAAGACTGCTTCTGAATCAGTCGGAAACAGATCATCCTCCAAGGGAGCTGTTTTTGAGAACAATCTTTCTGAGTTTACCTTGTCAAGCGCTGTCATTTTGTACACATGACTGTCAACAGAGCTGCAGGCATTTGCTATGGAACGAATGGCCGTCATCACGATAACTCTGCTTCCCACTCCCACAGCTGCAGGGAAGGCATTTTTGATAAGGTTCCAGTCTGTCCGGAACTCCGGATCCGCATGTCATCAATTACAATCAAGAACCTAAGAAAAGATGCAGATTGAGAAATAAAAAGAACAAGTTAGCAGACATCCATTGTTCAGCAGAGCAGGTCAAAGACAAAAGGGAAATCAATGACGAGAGGGGACACGGCCATGCATGTTCAAAGAAAATCTGAACAAAGTAGAAAATTTCTTACTTCTTGCCCTCGAGGCGTTCTCTGAGAGTTCTGCTGAGCCTGCTGACATCGCAGTTACCATCCGGTACAAGCTTGTCAAGTTTCTCGAGTATCTCGTTCAGAACATGCCCCTCGTCTTTCTCTGCCGAACGAACCCAAACCTTTGGTTTGTATTGCATGCGAGCGACTTCGACACTGTTGTACACTTGATCGGCAAGAAGAGTCTTCCCTAAACCACCGAACCCCACGATAGAGATAACCTTCAGCTGGTTCGGTTGACCTTCCCGTAATAGCTCCAGAATCTCGTCTCGGGGCACTTCCATACCCACGAGTTCAGCTGAAAGGGTGTGCGCATCCGAGTAGATCGGTGAAGATGCCCCTGAGCTGCTGGGTTGGGTGCCGTCCCTATAACGTTTTCTCAGATTGGATACTTCCACTGATTTGTTCTTGAGCTTCTGGATCTCGGCAGCAAACTTACGGGACGGCATCGTCTTCAGCCAGCGACAGGGCCACCATGCTTCGGGCTTCTGATTCACGCGGTGCATGAAGGTGTCGATGCAGTCCTCGATGTCGTAAGCCAACCCACGCAAGGCTTCGATCCACTCCCTCTGCACGTCGTCGATACGATCCCTCCACGGGTGACTATCGTGCTCCTCAATGAAAGCAACAATCATGCCGAGCTCATTTTGGATGGATTGGATGTCACGGTCCAGGTTCGGCCGCAGATCGTGATTTTCTTGCAAGAATGTGAAGATCTTCGGCGCGAGCGTCTTGACAAAATCGCTCACCAGCGCAATATCCATCTCCGCACAACTCTGCCGTGGAGTTTGGTGGATACAAAAGAGAGGTCAGAAACAGCGCTGGCATGGAGGACCAGGAGGAGAAGAACATGCCTAGTAGGGAGCTGCTAATTCACGCGCACGCGTAGCTTCCACCTTCTTGTCCTTATTTCAATTCAAACTAAGGGGTGTTTGGGATAGCTCAAATTCCCACCAAAATCATGAAGTTGGTGAATACGATTTCTACTCCAGAAATTTGTGGAGCTGGAGTCAGGATACATTAAGAGTGTTTAGGTAGATCATCTTGTTTATATTTTAGACTAAAAATATAAACTTAATTCACTTTATTTTAGCCTATAAGTTTCAGCTCTGAGCTGGAGCTGAGATCTGGAGCTCTTCCAAACAGGGCCTAAAAACCGTCACCTTTCAACTCTAAAATAATGAATTTGAAAACAAAGCTTCCAATTCAGGGGTTTGAGTTTTAATTCGTGGGCTTTTTTTAGCATCCAAACATCGTGGATTTGACCTTCCAACCACAAATTAATTTAACTTTCAAATCAACAAAACTTCGAAACTGAAAGCCTTTTCATCTAGGGTTTTGACTTTCAACTCGGAGATACAACTTTATTATCAACAAAATTCAAGCTTTCAACACCAAGATTCAAAGAGCTTTCAAATCAAAGCTTTTTATTTTTTTGAACTTACCTGGGCGAGAGATCGCCGTCGGAGGTGGCGACAGCGCGGCGACTTCAAGGCGGCACAGCGCGAGCTCCTCCTTCGGCACCGGCTGCCGCGCGCGCGAAGCGAGCTCCACGAAGCCGTGCGGATATGCAATTGAAGAAACCGTTCAATCGTTTAAGCGAGATGTGGCCTGTGCAAGGTTTTAAATCGCCATCAGCAGGGTCACCCAAGCTTTTTTAGTATTAAAAAATACTAGTAGAGTGCCTATGCATTGCAACGAAATCTTAAAAGGGTGATATATATAAGTAGGAAAGATCCTAAGACATAAAATAATTTCCTTCATACACACATCAAATAGAGCATATCTCAACAACATCTCAGCCGTTCATGTCAGATCCAACATATCAGAAGTTCTAAAAGAAAACGGACGACCGTCACCAACTTTTAATTAGAAGTAGTAGAGATATGATTATAATATAAGCCACCCCTAAACAAATCATAAAACATGGTAATTTAATTAGAAGATGCTAATATTTTTAAAATAAAAATACGAATCAAGTTCAGAATCAACAAATATAACAATACATGTCCAAAAGACCATAAATGATAGTGTCGGGGATTGGATGTACTGTACCAGGACGACCATCGAAGCCCGGCGCCAACCGACCAAGATCTTGCCCGGATGGCGTGCGCAAGTTCGACCTTCGTGATTCCGGCCCCAGCAAGCCACTCGGGGCGCGATAAGGCGACGTGGCATTAAATGCGAGTGGCTCGGATCGCACGTCCGGATCCGCGCATGCCACGGTCCGTGACCGCCTGGCTTATGCCATCGTGCCCACGTCGCGTAGTACCCGACGGGTGGTGCGGCGCTGCCCTGCGTACTCCCTCCACAGTGATGCGCCCCCTGTAATTAATGATTTATCCCCTGTAACTCTCTATAAATACCCCCTCCTCCGAAGGACTGAGGGTTGGACCTTCTGTAATACACACACATTCATGCGCAGAGCTCGTTCGCAGGTTCCTTAGGATCTCTAAGGGCCCCGAGCAAGCGCATTGAACACACCTTCGCAGCATTAGTGAAATTCCATCGACGAGGGTTGTTATCTCCACCGAGAGAGGCCCGAACCAGCTAAAATCGACTTCGTGCCTTCCGATTGTCTCGCGATACCTTATTTCTTTGCTCAAGATACTCGTGACGCGCACTTTTGCGGAAAAGGGCCTTAGGTTGATCCTCATTCAACAAGTAAGCTCGGCGGGGGACCCTACTCCGAATCGTCGATAGCTGGCGCCGTCCGTGGGGAACGACTGAGTCCTTTCGCAAGAAATCCCTGAGGATGCCGAACTCGCAGGACAATCAGGACCTTTGCGTCTTCGACGACGTGGAGGATGGCGATGAATACTACGCCAATGATGGCGAGGCGGTGCGGCCGATCCGGAAGGCTACACCGAGACCGGAGTCTTTCCCGTAGCCGTGGGCGCGAGAGCGCTTCCTCCGCCGCATCAATACCTCGCCGCGAGGAAGAACACGGCGACTCTGGGCGACGAGCCACTCCCGATCGCTCGAAGCTCAGCCAAGGAACACGGCGACGACACCACCCCGCGCTGCCCACGCAGCTTGGTATTCCCAGAAGGCCAACATGGCGGGAGGAGGACGCACTGTATGCGAGCATCGCCTCGGTTTCGCCACCAAAGACGATGTCGGGCGAGGACCGCCCGGAGTTGTCCCCGTGGGAACTCCGTGTCGCCACCGCCAACCTAGCGGGCGGGCGCCGGCCGGGA
The DNA here is from genome assembly GCA_036346375.1 of Guadua angustifolia. Taxonomy (NCBI): domain Eukaryota; kingdom Viridiplantae; phylum Streptophyta; class Magnoliopsida; order Poales; family Poaceae; genus Guadua; species Guadua angustifolia. The sequence continues at coordinate 17,826,388 of CM070517.1, forward strand.
TCGCCTAGTAGAGATCCCAGCGAATACCGCTTCCCGAGCACGGCGCGACGCTGCCTAAGATCGCCTCCCGTCGCTCCCCAGAGCGCTGAGCGCCTTCGCGCCATCGCGACGGTCGTGCGCGGCCTCCAAAACTTCTCCAGCCAGGCGGACCTGGCAGCCATGGGGGCACTCGTGGCTGAAAACCTGGAAAATCTTGCCGCCGACATAGGGCTTCCAGGGCCAGCTGGCGCCCAAGGGCCCCGGAATGTTTCCCGGGACCACCGACACCCTTCCTCGTTTCGCTTCCGGCCACGATGCCCCCGGTCCCGCCGGCGGCCGTGGAAGCAAGAGCGTTCCGTGAGGATGTCCGAGTAGCCCGGCAGACTTCGGCCAGGGGCGGCCTCACCGCTATGAAGCCTTCCAATGCTTCTTCCTCGAGGCGTCCGCCATGCTTTTCCCAGATCAAGCCGCGGCGCAAAGGACCGATCGGGGTCCGACCATCATGATCCCCACCCCCGCGGAGGCCGCCATGACAGCCCGGCTTTCGGTTGCCGGGCCTTTTCGGCGTCCCTTCGCGAGGTGGTGTGGCCGAGCAAGTTCAAGCCAGGCCACATAGAGCGGTTCAACGGGACCCAAAACCCGGATGAGTTCCTCTCAATCTACTCCACCGCCATCGTGGTGGCCGGGGGAGACGAGAGTCATGGCCAATTACCTCCCCACGGTTCTCGATGGCTCGGCTAGGACGTGGCTCTTCAACCGTATGAGGGCTCGATCCGCTCGTGGGGCAGCTTTATAAAGCCTCCGCCAATTTCCAAAGTCGCTACACTCGCCGGCAACGCGAGATCCGAGCGGTTGATCCAGACGACAAAGAAACCGTGACGCCACTTTGTCCAGAGGTTCATCAAAGTAAGGAACTCCATCCCGAGCATCTTGGACGAGGCGGCCGTCCGCCTTCAAATTTGGGGTCCGCGACGCTCGCTTCACACAGATTTGGAGATCCACCCGACCGACGGCCAACGAAGCTTTTTCCGTATGGCCGACCGGGTACGCAAACGCCGACGAGGCCGCATAATGGAAGAGGATGATCGACGGCGCAAGCCGCCGCCACCAAAACTCGAGGTCTTTCGCAAGAAGCGCGGGCTCGTTGAGAAAAAGGCCAAGAAGAAGAAGAAGTCGCGCGCCGCACGGCCGCCGCCATCGATCGCCGCCACCTCGGTTCATGGGCGAAGCCCGACGACGATCAAGCTTCGCCAAGACCGCGCACGCCGACTAAGACCCCGGCGACTGTGGTGCAGCGCTAAGGCCGGACGACCGAGGTCAAGGCGGCCATGAGCACGAGCGAAGGGGCGCCCCTCCGGGTGTCCGGTTCTGCCCGTACCATCAAGCGACGGGTCACGACCTCCGCGAATCGCCAACTCGGGCGACGCTCGAAAGGTTCTACGACGGTGAGGGTCCCATGCCCACGCCCCCGCGACAAAGGGATAACGGCAAGGGCAAGGGCCCACGAGGACGGCGATGACGACATGGGATTCTGTGGAGCCCCAAACCACATCGACGTTATATTCGGGGCTCGCGCATAAGTCCCGTGGGACCTCAAGGAGGCGGCACGGAGGTCTCGCCACATCACTCACAAAGAAACCGCCTGGCCCAACAACCTCGTGGTCCGAAGCGCTTCACTTTCCAAGGAGGATCGCCTTTGGAATGACTAGGTTTCAGAGGTTCTCGCTGTCGAAGTCTGACCATCAAGAACGCTAAGGTCGGCCGAGTCCTCGAGACGGCGGAAGCTCTTCGACCTCATATCCGCTTCGGCCCCGACGAGATGCGTTCTCGATCCAGATCGGCATTGCTGCCTCGTTTCACGGATCGCCCCGCACTTCGGCCAAGCCTCGCCGATCACGCGTTCGTGATGCTCGGGGTCCCACCAATTCCGGACCGAGCTAATCAATTTCAAGTCGCCGACTTCAAGTCACCATAACGCCATCTCTGGCGTGCCGCCTCGCCCGTGTTCATGGTCGCCACACACCACGCCTACCGGTGGCTCAAGGCTCCCGCCAAATGGCGCTATCATCGTAAAGGCGCACCATAGGGCGGCCTTGAATTGTGACGAGAAGGCGCCGACATGGTCGGGCAATTGCCCCAACACGGCCACGCACTCGCAAGCACCACAAGATTCTCGACTCAAAAGTTACCCTCCAACCCGAGGAGAAACCAAGTCGGTCCCTCTCGACGAGGCAGACCGACCAATGTCGCCCATCCGGGTCTTCCTTAGACCCCAAATAGGAACTCGAGCTCATCACTTTCTCCGGGAGCGCGGACGTGTTCGCCTGGGAACCGTTCGACATGCCCGGGGTCCCAAGGGAAGTGATTGAGCACAGGCTAGCCGTTCGCCCTGACAAAAAACCCGTGCGCCAGAAGCTTAGGCGCTTTTCCCCGGAGAAGCATGCGATCATCCAGGAGGAACTCGATAAACTCCTCAAGGCCGGCTTCGTCAGGGAAGTCGAGCACTCGGAGTGGCTGGCAAATCCACTCATCGTGAAGAAGAAGGGGGGCAAGTGGCGCATGTGTGTCGCACCACACCGCCTAAACGCCGCCGCTCAAGGACAACTTCTCGCCAAGATTGATCAACCGGTCGACGAACGGCGAATCCTGTAATGAGTTTTTGATGCCTATTCGTTTATCACCAGATCAGCTTGCTCCTGGGACAAGGAGAAGACTTCTTCATCACCCCTGCTCGCACATTCTCGCTACACGACCATGTCCTTCTACCATGGAACACCGGGCAACCTTCCAAATACCGACATGTAAGACCTTCCAAGACCAGATAGGCCAAACCCGGAGGTATATGTAGATGATATCGTAGTTAAGAGTAAAATTCTTCGACATGTATCCGACCTTGAGGAAACCTTTTGTAATCTTCAGAGACATAGAATAAAGCTCAATCCCGAGAAATGTGTTTTGGGGTAAAAGCCGCAAAGCACTCGGTATGTCATCGGCCTCGGGCATCGGTGCTAACCTGAGAAAATCGAGGCTATCGAAGGATGCGCCCGGTTCCGTGAAGGAGGTCCAAACCCCGACGGACGATGGCGCTCTTAGCCGCTTCATTTCGCCGAAGAAGCGCTCGCTTTTTTAAGGCGCCCAGCATGAGGGCTTGTTTCAGACAGAAGAAGCTAACCGCTTCTTCGAGGAGCTAAAGCAAGATTGCCCGCCCCCAATCTTGGCCACGCCAAGGTCGGGGAGCCGCCTACTTTTTACTCGCAGCCGACACCCCAGCCGTAAGCGCAGATCAAGCAGAGCGGAAGGGACGCAGTCATTCAAAGATACTACGTCGGCAGTGTTGCACGGACCAAAGGAGCGCACCGAGGTCCGGAAACTCTTGTACTCGCTGCTCATGGCTTCCAGGAAGTTACGCCACTACTTCCAAGCCCACAAGGTCGTCGTCCCGACCAGCTTTCCGCTTAGGGAGATCCTAAGAAACCCAGACGCCACGCCGGACAATGGCGGGCCATGGAACTCGGAGTTCGACTTACACTTCTCGCTCAAGACGGCAATCAAGTCCCAGATCTTGGCAGATTTCGGGCGGAATGGACGAACCCCGCCCATTTCGCCATCAATCTCAAGAATCTCGGATGCCGCTGACCATGTATTGACGGCCCCGAGCTACGAGCGCCGGGCTGGCATAGTATCGTGTCCTCAAGGATCGCCGCAATACGTTATCCAATTACACTTCGCGCGACCAACAACGCAATGGAGTATGAAGGCCTCTTGGCCGCTACGAAGCGCAGGAGCTCAAGTTCAGCGATCGACCGTGAAGGGCGATTCATACTGGTCGCCAACCAAGTAAACAAGGAGTATCGTTGTTCCGACCACTCAATGGCGCTTACTTGGTTGAAGTGAGGAAGATGGAGAAGTACTTTAGAAATTTCAAGTACTATACATCCTCAGAAGGACAATTCCTAGCCGACTTAACCGCCCAAGGTCGGTTCTCGCAGCTTGCTTCGCCCCACTGGGCGCCAAGGAGCATCTGCACAAGCCCTCCATTCCTCTCAGATAGGAGGCAAAGAGACGGCGGTAACGCCTCCTTCCTCGAGCAAGGTGCGATTGATGGCGCCATTCATCCAAGATTTCGCCCACGGACATTGCCCGAGGAAGAAACCGAGCTGCCTTAGTCAAGAAGGTGGTCATCTCTACAAGCTCGAGAGGGCGCTTTATATCAAGAAAGGAGCACTTGGAGTCCTCTCCAAGTGCATATCTCGAGAAGAAGGCGAATTCCTTCTCAGAGATATCCATGAAGGAATGTGCGGGGCTCACTCGTCCTTCCGGACGCTCGTGAGTAAGGCATTCTGGCTGGGATACTATTGGCCAATAGCGCTAGACGACGCCCGGGCGATCGTGGCGATTTGTTCGGGCGTATAGTTCCACGCAGAAGTCCCACTCACCAAAGATACGCTACGCACCATCCCACTCTCATGGCCATTCTCGACCTGGGGGGCTGACATTCTCGGGCCTTTCCCCCGTGGTCGAAAGGGTTGTAAATTCTTGCTCGTCGCCATCGACACTTTTTCTAAGTGGATCGAGGCCGAGCCAGTCTCAACCATTTCGGCTCAAGCAGCCAGAAGATTTTTTCGCGAAGAACGCCGGACGCCGCTTTGGGGTTCCCAATCACCTCATCACGACAATGGCACTCGCTTCACGAGTGAACTGCTCTGTGCCCATCACAAGACATTGAACAAAGATCCGCTCACTCAGAGTCTATCCGCAGAGCAACGGAGCAACCAAAGAGCAAACGCCAAATACTCCAAGGATCAAGAAAAGGGTCTTCAAAGACCTCTCCCGCAAGGCGGGTCATGGGTGGACAAGCTCCTTCCGTCTTTGGTCTCAGGCGCACCATCGCAGTTGCTACGGCGAAACGCCATTCCACTGTATGGTGCCGAGGCCGCCCCGCCACCAAGTCGTGCTCGGGTCCCCAAGAGTGCATTCGCCGACGACATCCACTAAGGTCGTGAGCGCCGCTTGACCTCGATCTCGCCAAGAGACCCAGAAGGCACAACTCCGGCCACCGCCTACTGAAGAAACCTCGCAAGCATGCGCCAAGTCATCCGCCCGCCATGGTAAATTACGACTCGCCCCACGCCAAATCAGACACGCCGAAGGCCAACAAGCTTCCCCAAATGGGAAGGACCATTCACGGCCGCTTGACACCACGCCGGGCCGTCCGCCTTGCAACGGAGGACGGCCACAGGTTCTCTAATTCATGGAACATCGACCACCGTGCAAGTTCCATGTCTAAGCTCTTAATCCTGCTTTTACATTATGTTGTAAATTTATAGCCTTGCTTTTGGAGCAATACATCTTTATTCCGCCAAGCTTTTTCACTGGCAGAATCGCTCACAGACGTGTCATGGCACAAGGTGTCGCGACAAACACCCACCACTAAAAGTTCACCAACAAAGGCCCTGGCTTCATAAACCGACCTCGTCCGCAGAGCTATTCACCGCGCGACACAAGTCGCAAACAGCACCCTTCTGCTGGTCGCCACACACCATGTCCATCAATCGCGGCGCTTCCCTTCACGCCACCACACTCGCAACTCGTGGGTGTCGGCCCTATGTCAAGGCGCTTAGGGCACGCTTATTTTTCTCCACCGACCTAATCCCACGCTTGTCGCCGGCAGCCGCTGCTTGGTCGGGGGCAAGGCTTTTCCTCATCTCTCCGCGAACAAACTCGTGCCCGCAACTTAGGTGCACGAGTTTTATTCGCAGCGGGGGTTGGATAAGTACGGAGCTGTCGCGCTAGCATGTTTCGTCGCTAAGTCGCAGCTTTCCTGGAAACATCGCTTCATTTCAAGCATTGTCTACTTACGCAAGGCCATTTCTTTTTTCAACTCACTCCGGGCCTATGTTGCCCATGCGTTGATCTAACCCCCATCACGTCTATCTCACAGCTACCTTTCGCAGGAAAAGCAAGAAAGGGATCAAAAGAGTATCATTACAGAACAACAACACTTGAGCAAGGAGGAACCTAAGTTCCAGATCGTCATTGCCAAAAGTTTTCCAAAACAAAAAGAAAAAAGTATACAGCCCTATGCGCCAGGCGTCGCTCCCCTAAGTGATGTGGAAAGTTTCTGCCTATAGTCATCTTGGCCTCAAGATCGATCACCTCCGGGCCATGACCTGGCCTCTTCATGAGTCGCCGACCTCTTCTTTGTCTTGGTCGGCAAGGGCGGCGCCATTCACACGCCGCCTCCAGTTGGCCACCCCGTTTCGAGGGTCCGAGCACGTTGTCTCTCTCGCTCAAATCTTGCTCGAGCCCAAGAACCTTCCCTGCTTAAGGGCCGATTTTTCTCCAAAGAAGCCAAAGATTCTCGCTTCCACCGCCTAGCCCTTCCTTGGCCCGGCTGACCCCTCAAGTTCAGCCACCTTGGTCTCGAGGGTCCTGCATGCTCCTTCCCTGCTGAAGCTCCTCGCCGAGACCACGGACCTTGTCCCGCTTAAGGGCAAGATCCTTCTCCGACAGATGGCGGCTTGCTTCAACCGCTTCCACTTCTTGCTCTGCGCAAGCACCTCTTCTCAGCAGCTGCACCGCCTTCCTTGGATCGGCGAAGCCCGACCTCTCCTGTTCGAGCTCTCGCCGAGCTCGAGGATCCGCCTTTGACTTGGTGACGCTGATCCGCTTCACTAAGATCTTTGCTCGAGCAAAGTGACCACCGCTGAGGTCACTCACTTTCTCCTCCAGCCTCTCGACCCGAGCTTCGCTTTCTGCGTAAAAGCGGTTCACGGTGTTGGGGACGATCAACACCTCTTCGAAGTCGTCCAAGGTCTTCCAGAGAAGCTGCAGGCAGAAAAAATCTAAGCAAGATCCCCCCAGATCCATAGAAGAAAAGCTACTGCAGTGACAAAGTACCCTTACCTGAGCAACGCAGCGACGCTTTCAAGATCGCTGAAGATCGCCGCCACCAATATCTTCAGCTTCGCAGGGGAACGCTCAAGCCCGGAGTCTTGGAAAGAAGACGGATCGCTCGAGGACGACGAGGCACCCCCCTGATCGTGAGGTTCGCCCTGAAGCGCCCCACTTCCCTCCTGAGCAAACCCCACGCTCGGAGTTTCTTCGCTGTCTTCCGCGGCATGTTCTTCGCCTGGCAGCAGCAAAGGGTCATCCCGAGCATGCCGTTTCGCCGGGCTTCAAGTCTTCGCGCAAGTTTTTCGCCCAAATCTTGAAGCTCGACCACCTCTCCCCGCACGCCCGCTGCGTTCGGGAGCTAAGAGCCCCGCCCGCTTTGGTCATCGGCGACGAACTTCTCCACACCGCCACGCCTCGACATCACGATGTCGGCAGATTCGAGAGTATCCCCGCCAAGACGGGCCAAGGAGCCTATGAGCCATTTTCCCGCAGAATCGATAAACCTACGAGCCGCGGCCGCCCACGCCACCGGTGGGGCTAGCTCGTCGAACGCGAAAATCAAAAGGCTAAGGCAAAGCAAGTATTGAAGCTCACCTTGGCTCGCCTCGCCGACGATCGCGGCTCGGTTCGCCGCCGCCACCACCACCTTTGGCCTTCTCTTCGCGACTGGTGATCTTCGCTAGCCGGGCTCAACTCTTCCATGTCGACCACCACCAGCCGTTTTTCCCGCCGCCCGGATTTCGTCATGGGGTCAGGTTTCGCCGATGATCCCGAACTCCCGGCTTTTGCGGCTCGAGCACGTTGATCCTCACATCCTCGAGCCTCGACAATGCGCCCCGCCGCTCGCGACCATCCTCGATCAATCTCCTCCGCCGATTTGTTCGATTTGAACTGCCAGTCAGATTTCACCAAAGCTCAGCGGCTTACCTCCTTCCGATCGGCGACTCAAGTGCCGCCGAGGATCTCGGCGCTGCAGATGCCTTTGACGCCCGGTGTCATGGTGGCGGCGCCGCCTTTTGCCCTTCCCTTTCTTGGCCTTGGCCACGGGAGGGGCACACCGCTATCGCCTCGCTTGGACTTGAGCTCGCCACGCCAGCTCCAGGCATCCTTTTCTCGCCAAAGGAAAATGGAATGTCACAAGGAAAGCTCTGACGTTATTCCTGCGCGCAAGTACTCAAAGAAAGCTTGATGTTTTCCGAGCATAAATGGCCGAGGAGGCTTACCACTTCGACCGATCAAGCACGCTTCTTCTGCACTTGGCGGTCACGCAAAGCTCCTTGTTCTTCGGTCCCAACATCTCGGCAACCCTCTTCTCCACTCCATGAAGCCCGAGGTCACACCATGTTGCACGAGGAAGTCAAGACGGCTCACACAAAGATATACAAAGCAAAATTGCCGCGAGTCGTGAGAGCTATCGATTTACCTTCATGGTGAAGTCGCCCCACCCGCCGATCTTGAAAAAGGGTGCTCTCCGCCTCACGGAGATATCCGGCTCGGAGAAAGTCGCGACGATGTCCCGCCTGCTGAGCCCCATGTTCGTGAGCTCGTGGATCGCCATCGATCCGCCTTCGGCCAAGGGCGGCGCGGCGCCTCTTGGCAGCTGCCGCCGCTGCCCGGTAGAAGCGCAGAGCTCCCTAGCAGCTTCCGCAGGTAGAACCAATGGTCACCCCACCATGACGGAGTCCTTAAGAGTGAAAATGGGAAAATCAGACGCGAATGGGCCTCAAAGTAAAATATAGGGCACCAGGGGGAAGGGCCACGGTTCTAAGAGATTGTAGAAATGGAAGAAAAGGCTTGGCGTGGGAAGGACGCCCACGGCCCTCGCAAAGGTGGGCAAAGATGTTCATGACAAGAATGGAGTTGGGGTTCGATGGGTGACCTCAAGAACGGCATTGCTCGAGCACACCCTCCAGAACTCGCCTTCCTGCACCCGGAGCTGGCCGACAGCAGTAGAGCTCAGACGAGACTATCTCAGTGTCACATGGGCGCCGGGCCTCTTCACGCCGGAGTTCTCTGTGTGGGGGTCCAGGTACCAGAATCTTGCAAGACTCGAGCCTCTCCATCGCGGACCTTGCTCACACCAAATCGCGCCATGGGGGACTCAGAAGGTGAAGCGCCGAATAGAGAAGAAGGTTTGGAAGCAAGAAAAGTTTGGAAGTAAGGAAATTGCGGCAGAGTGCCTGTCACGAGAGATGAAGATGGAGGATAAAAAGGCCTTCCGAAGCGTCCCCAACGGTTACATGGAGGCGAAGAAGCCGGGGGGAAGAAAACGCCGATTGTTAACGCTGGGCGGTTCGGTTCCCTGCGGCCTCGGCGAGGCGCAGCCCCTAAAAGTCGCTGAACCACGCCGCGACGCTTCATGAGGAAGGAACCGCTGCAATTTTTTCCCGCGCTCCACTCGCAAGTACTATTTGGCCCCAACTTCGACCGAGCATGCCCGATCTCGCTGGAGCGCGCCTATTCCCGAGCCTAGTTGCCCGGATGCCTCGACAGGTTTTCTTCCGTTGCGAGCTCTCTTTTTCCCAAAGCGTAATAGCTCGGATGCCGCGGCAGCTCTTCGCCGTAAAATTTTCACCCCGAGCATAGTTGCTCATGTACCGTAGCGCTTTTCACATGAGGTTTCCCGCCCCGAGCTAGGAAGCTCTGGCCATGCAGTAGCTTTCACCGCATGACTCCAACCCTCTCGTGAGAAATCTAGAGGTTTACGCTAAGGCCCCTCAGGCCTTTTTCCCTTTAACCTCGGGGCTAGCTCAGTCGATTGATGTACTGCATCAGATTTACCATCGGTTCGGCGCCAACCGACCAAGATCTTGCCCGGATGGCGTGCGCAAGCCCGACCTTCGTGATCCCCGGCCCCGAGCAAGCCACTGGGGGCGCGACAAGGCGACGTGGCATTAAATGCGAGCGGTTCGGATCGCACGCCGGATCCACGCCGCCACGGTCCGCGACCGCCTTCGGTTATGCCATCGTGCCCACGCCGCAGTAGTACCCGGGCCGGTGGCGCGGCGCCCCCACGACGCCTCCACAAAGGATGCGCCTGTAATTAATGATTTGTCCCTTGTAACTCTCTATAAATACCCCCTCCTCCGAAGGACTGAGGGTTGGACCTTCTGTAATACACACACATTCATGCGCAGAGCTCGTTCGCAGGTTCCTTAGGATCTCTAAGGGCCCCGAGCAAGCGATTGTAACACACCTTCACAGATTAGTGAAATCTCATCGACGAGGGTTGTTATCTCCACCGAGAGGCCCGAACCAGCTAAAATCGACTTCAGGCCTTCCGATTGTCTCAAGATACCTTATTTCTTTTGCTCGCATACTCTCGACGCCGCACTCTTATGAAAAGGGGCCTTAGGTTGATCCTCATTCAACAAGTAAGCTCGGCGGGGACCCTACTCCGGATCGTCGACAGATAGCTATATCATAATTTTCTTAACATCAAGTATTTAATCACTAAGAAATATGAATGTTGAATTATTAAAAAAAAGACAAGATAATATATTTTACTCAGTTTCTTCATGGTTCAAGCTTATAAGAGATGCATTTGGATCTTTTAGTAATATTGGATTTTAAAATTAGGTTAATGTTTTGGTTCGTCGGTACCTATATAGCTATCGTTAGCTATAAACTAGTTAAATAGCGGAGCTATCGCTAGTTATAACACTTATAGTTAATATATGAGAATATTGACACATATCTCCATCTTTAAAGTTCAAAAAGACTACACTATAGCTAGCTATCTAGAACAAGACTTGTGAGTAATCATCACTCATCTTCCTCACCTCACCTGGTAAAAACTATCTTCCATACTGCAGCAGAATAATTGGAAAAAAGAGAGTTTCCTAACAATTTCCCCAGCCACGGTACGAAGCTCGCTCACCATGTTTTCATGTAGTGACGTTAGCTGGTGGGTGAGTTTTCATTCAGGTCCCTTTCATATAGTTGCTTTTTGGTATTAGGAGAATTTTTATCATCTTTAAAAGATATCAAACTACCTATTAAAATAGTATCAAGAGGTATCAAAATTTTGAAGGGAAGGTACGGAAAGTTAGTAAGAGTTTAAAGATAATTTAGCGGAAAATTTTACCATCTTTGAAAGGTATCAAAATATACAATAAGTTAACACCAAAAAGTATTAAAAGTTTAATAGATAGAGGTAATTTGACGGTACCTCATAATATCTCCTAAGAATGATAAAAAATGTATTGATGAGATATAGTTCAACAACCCGCAGCAAGCAAGGGTACTTGACCAAACAAAGCAAGAAAAACTTGACCATGGAGTTTGAGCAGCTTGCTCCCCCAAGCTGGACGAGCTGCTCAAAGAGGAGTACAAGCTGCACAATGGAGTGAGGGTGCAAGTCGAGTATCTCCGGAGAGAGCTTGAAGTCATAATTCATAATTTTAGTAATTTCGTACTGATTACCGGAAATTTGGAACGAAACACGTGTCAAATGAGTGTCAATAGAGTGCTGGATTTGGGACTGTTGGATCTCCGTCTGATTGTTCCAAAATTTGGGGCTCGTTTCTTCTGCTGTGGCGAAGGAATCAGCACCAATTCTCTGCCGTGGCAGCAAACGGGCAAGCGGCGGACGGCGGTCGAACGGAGTTGTCGTGGCATCGATGGGAAGCGAAAAATGTTAGATAAATATGTAATCTGTGCAAATGTAACCCATGTAACAACCATGGTGCCGCCGGCCTAAGATAGTTAGTTGGCTAAGATCAAACGATTGTAATTAGTTGTTGAGATATCTATGGCTGGCTTATCGGGTTGTTACTTCATGTAATCTATTGGTGCGATTGGTTGCCATATAAACGCGTAGGCTGCGCACGGAGAAGGTGCGATTGCTTCCACCAAAACTACTTCCGCACCTCTGATCTCTTTTATGGTATCAGAGCCATCAGAGAGATCCAAACTTCATCAATGTCAGGCGGTTCCTCTTCATCGTCTGGTTTTGCTATGAGTTCCTTGATCTGTCATCCTGTTTCAGAGAAGCTCACCAAAAACAACCACGCAATGTGGAAAGCCTAGATTCTCGCCACTGTGCGTGGTGCTCGTCTTGAAGGCTATCTCAGGCAAGGCCAACATGCCTGCTGCTGAGATTGAAAGCAAGGAAGGAGACAAAGTGGTCAAAATTGCCAACCCTGCCTATGAAGAGTGGCTAGCTTCGGATCAACAGGTCCTTAGTTTCCTCCTTGCCTCCCTGTCAAGAGATGTCTTGGCTCAAATTGCGGCAAAAAAGACCGCAGCGGAGGCCTGGCGCGCGATTGAAGATATGTTCGCATCGCAGACAAGAGCTCGCGCGGTTAACACGCGCCTAGCTCTATCCACCGCCCAAAAAGGAAATATGACGGTGGCTGAGTATGTGGGAAAGATGCGTTCCCTCGGCGACGAGATGGCTGCAGCAGGACGATCGCTCGATGATGAAGAATTGGTGGAGTACATCCTCACCGGGCTGGACTATGACTTCAATCCCCCGGTGTCAGCAGTCTTTGTGAGGCCTGATCCGATCTCGGTGAGCGAGCTATACTCTCAGATGCTTGCTTTTGAGACTCGGATGGATCTGATCAGCAACACCTCTTCCGAGTCCTCGGCCAATTTGGCGAATCGGCGAGGGCGCGGAGGTGCTGGTTGTACCATGCGAGGAGGCCGCGGAGGAAGGAGCGCCAACGCCTCTGCATAGCGCGGTGGTCGAGGAAATGTCACCAGCGGGAACAATCTTCGTCAAGGGAACCACGGCCCGCGCATCAACAACAATGGCGACAACTCTTCAGAACGCCCAATCTGCCAAGTCTGCTTCAAGGTTGGCCACACCGCAGATAAGTGTTGGCACAGGTATGATGAGAATTTTGTTCCAGATCAGAGACACGTCGCTGCTGCTGCCATAAGTTCCTATATCGTAGACACAAATTGGTATACGGATACGGGAGCTACCGACCACATAATTGGAGAACTAGAGAAGTTGTCCTTCCGAGATAAATATAATGGCGGTAATCAGAATCACAATGCAAATGGAGCAAGTATGGACATTAGTCATGTTGGTAAATCTACTATTCATACCCAGAATCGTAATCTTGATCTAAATCATGTCCTACACGTTCCACAAGCCACAAAGAATCTTGTTTCTGTTCATCGTCTTGCTACGGATAATAATGTCTTCCTAGAATTTCATCCTAATTTCTTCTTGATAAAGGATTGGGACACGAGGAGCACACTTCTTAAAGGGAGATGTCACAAAGGGCTGTATCCTCTACCATCTGTTCCACCATCCACAAAGCAAGTTTTTGGAGTTAGCAAACCATCATTTGACAAGTGGCACAGTCGCCTAGGCCATCCCGCAGCACCCATTGTTCAGAAAGTCATTAGCAACTTTAATCTTCCATGTTATGTCGAGTCCAGTAAAGAGTCTGTGTGATGCTTGTCAACAAGCAAAGAGTCGTCAATTACCATATCCAAAGTCTTCTAGTGTTTCTAGTCATCCTTTAGAACTAATCTTTTCGGATGTATGGGGGCCTGCACCTGACTCGGCTGGCAGATATAAATATTATGTGAGTTTCATTGATGATTTTAGCAAATTCACTTAGATTTACCTTTTAAAATTCAAGTCTGAAGTGTTCTAAAAATTTCATTCTTATGTCTGACAATGATCACTTAGTTATCGAAACCACTATTTTGTTTCCTTCCTCCTCAATCCTCCCCTTTTCGCTGTATACGAAGGGAATCCGCACAAACTCTGTCTGTGCAGTTGGCTTCTATAAAAATATCATTATAAGTACGTTAGAACATCACACAAAAAGTTTAAGAAATATTAGACTTTATTTTGTGTCCTTAAAAAATAAAAAAACTTAATAGAATATATTTTGATAGTATCACCTTCAGAATTTTTTAAAAATACACAGGTTTGAAAAACATTTGAAAGTTTTATAGCATCATTAGCATTGCTTCATGACCTCACACAAAAATTTTAAAATTTTTTTAACACTTTTTGCAAAATTTCTTTAAATTTGCATTTAAACTCCACGATTTACCGAATGGTTTTATTACCGAATTGACTTGAAAGGGCGGTTTTCATAAAAACCGACCGGTTTTGAAGGTTTTGGACAAGCTATAAGCTGCGATTTGTTTACCAAAAAGTCTTGACTCACGTCCTGAAAGATTCCCACATTTGTTTATAAAAGGGAGAAACTAGCTCTCGGACGTTCGATTACTGTTTATCCCATCGGACGCCCTTTGCAACATTTTTTCTCTATGCTTGCAACATTTTTTGCCGACGTGCGCAACATTTTTTGCCGACATGTGTAACATTTTTTTGAATGCTTGCAATATTTGTTTACTGTAGCGTATTTCACTGTTTATCGAAGGAAAATGTTGCACACGTTGTAACAAAATGTTGCACGCGTAAGAAACAAAAGTTGCAACGTGTTCAAAAATTTCGGATCTCCGGACACAAGTTATTCCATTATAAAAAAAGTCCCACATTAATCAGTACGTGTTGCTGACAACTCTTAGCAATTTGCATCCAGTACGTGTTGGATGCGTTTAGACTCGAGAGGAAGCTTCCCTTCTTTTGCTTTGACGTTGCCAAATTAAGAAGTCGTCAGGACGTGTGTCCAATTGGCACAAATGATAATGGGAATTGCTAAGTGACACTCAATTTTTTTGTTTGTGAGCTCTTAATTTTTTTTCTATAGAATACTCAAATATAGGAGATGAGACAAATTGATTTCATCAATTAAAGTATTCAAAATTGCTATTTTATCGAGAAAATACTCATATGCTCCTTTGACAAAAAAGAAGAAGAAGATAGAAACGTGCACATCAGCAAACATTTATAGGTCTGTTTATGCATTATTAGACTTTTTTTCCCCAAAATTTCGGAACAATCAGACAGAGATCCAACGTCCCAGATCCAACTCTCCATTGGCACTCATTTCTTCGTATGTATTTTTATGTTACAAAAATTTTTAGTAATAGGTAAAAAAAATGGTTTGTTTGATTTGTTTCCAATAGTTACCAATATTTGTCTTACTAAATTTTAGTAGCGTTAAACAAATTTGGCAAATATTTGGTTTGCTACCAAATTTTGGCAAGATTCCCTTCTTCCTTAGTTTTCTAGTTCATTTTCTTGTCATTTTTAGGTAAAACAATGGTAACCAATTTGGTAATCAAATTTTGGTAAGATTTAGTATGGCAAATTTATCATCGAACCAAACAGACCCTAAAGTTATGAATTATGGACTAAAGCTCTCTCCGGTGAGACCCTCACCCCCTTGTGCAGCTTGTACTCCTCTTTGAGCAGCTTGCCCAGACCAGTGTCTCACTTTTTTCAAAAACCACTCGAAATTCACTCGTACCGCTTCGGTTCGAAAAATGATTTCGTTCGGTTAACCGCTCGAGTTCAAATTAAAATTCAAAAAAGAAATTTGAAAAAATTGTAACTGCCCAAAAATTCTAGAACAGTAAAAATATGATATTTAAATTTGATTGTGAATATTTCTGGAACTTCTGAATGTTGTTTTCTTTATTTGAATTCTCTTGGATTTTTGTGTTGCAAGAAAACTCAAACAAAAGGGAAATAAAGAATGAAAAAGAGAAAAAGGCAAAAATGTAAAACGTAAAAATTTAGAAAATTGCCATGAGAACCCTGATCATTCAATTAAATCATTTTAGCTAGAAAATGAAATTTTATGCATAAAGAAATGAAGAGACAAAATGAAAAGACAACTTTTAAATCAAAACAATGCATTGTCAGAATTTATAAAATATTTATACAACTCAAATAAAGCTGTAAAAATTATCATGACA
This sequence comes from Guadua angustifolia, assembly GCA_036346375.1. Taxonomy (NCBI): domain Eukaryota; kingdom Viridiplantae; phylum Streptophyta; class Magnoliopsida; order Poales; family Poaceae; genus Guadua; species Guadua angustifolia. The sequence continues at coordinate 17,842,069 of CM070517.1, forward strand.
ATCTAAATTCAATATATACCTCTGTTAAAAATATTATAAATTAATAAATTGGTTTAAGACTTTTCCAAATTTAAAAATAGAAACTCTAAAAATCTAGAAATTTCAATGTCAGAATTTTTATAAAATAATGGAACAATATTTTGTCTTGAAAATTTTATAGAAGCATTCTGAGGTCAAATTCATTTGAAAAACAAAATTTCAAAAATAATAGACTTAAATTCATCTTTATCAAAAATCAAAATCCGAAACAAGAAATTAGAGCAGTCACTGTTGTCAGAATATTAATAATTTTTCGGTAACTCATTTTAACCTCAAAATTTTACCAGACATCAAAATATATTCAAAGACCTTGGTCAAAAAGTTTGGATATTTTCTATTCCCATTTGTCAGCCCAATAAAATCCGGGATCATTTCTTTTACGCCACTCATCGACCGGTGGTCCCCAGCCCACTTGTCGCCTCCTTCCTCGTTTCTATGCATCAACGGAAGTCTCCCGAGTGCAGCGCAGCTTGACCATCTCCATTCAATGCATGCTTCTTCGATTGGTCGTGTCCTCGACGTCAGCCTCAACTCATCACAACCACGATCATCGCCACGCTCGTCCGGCTTCTCACTCGCCATACCGCAAAGAATTTGCCATTTTGTCGCTCGTGAAGCTCTCGTCCGAGACTCAAGCAACCAAGGTCGGCTCATCCATCGCGATCCTGGGCTATAAATTGCTCCTCAAGAATCACAAGTGAACCTCTTTCTCATTCCTCTCTACCTTCCCTTGTTCTCTCCCAGCCAACGCCGAAACTCCCTCCCACTTCCACCATTACCGAACCCTCCTGGAGCTCAAAGCCGAATTCAATTCGCAATGTGTAAGAGTCCATTTCCAAATCCCTTTGGTCTAGAGCATCACCAAGATTTATCGATTAAAAGCCCTCAAAAACATTCGAGCTCCTTCATGCGAATCAAGTCAGCCAGGCGCCTCTTCTTCCTCATGGTCGGCCACCGGTGGCGAGCTCCTCGTGCTTCTCCTTTCGTAAACCTCAAAATGGAACCACTAGTACCCCTTGATGCTTAATGTGCTACCGATTTCACCCCTAATGCCTCTGTTCATCTTCTCCGGTTTGCCACCGCCATGGCCGCCAGCAGTAAGCTCGCACCCTTTTCACAGACTTCCGCCGAATCGGTGACACCTCGTGCTCCTCGTCGAGCTCTCTCCCCATGCGCTGTTGCCGCCGAGAACCACCGGCGTTGTCATTGCCAGCCTTAGCCGCCGCTCGCTTTCCTCATCGACGTAAGGGCCCTTCTCTACCCTCAGAGCATCTCCAAGCATTGGTAAAGGTGCCTCCTTCATATGGAAGCGATTTTGAATTTCCAATTTCATTTCCATACCGAATGAAATTTAGTATTGAATATCTTTTGCAATTTAAATCAAAATTCAGTGGACAAATTCCTAGATTCATATAAAATCAAGAAGAATCTAAATGTACAAAAATATTTAATTTCGAACTACGAATATTTAATTGAATTGAACTTTGATTAAAACCATAATATGGTCTTTAATGCAAATCTATGCATAGTAAATTATAACATGATAAAATAAATTTTAGGTGATAAATAAACCATGATGAATTCAAATATACAAAAATATTCAATTCTCGAATCATAGAACAATTATTAAAGTCAAGAATAGAATAAATACTATTATGAACATTATGGCACACATGAAGAATATAACTCCTAAAATCATAAAATAAATCTGAATGTACTTCTGGAATTATGAGAAACTCAGATATGCAAAAACATATAACTTTTGATTTGTGTTTAAATTGCTTACTATGCAAATATTAATAAGCCTTAATATGACTATTTATAAGAGTAAGTGCATAATAGCTCATAAAATAGTAAGAATACCTTGAATAGGTTCTTGGAATCAATAGAAAACCAATTATGTAAAAATATTTAAAGTGAAACTTATCTTGCATTCTTTGATGCAAGAAAGTGCAAACAACAACAACAAATAAATTGATAATCTATTGCAATTAAAGCTAAAATAATGTCAAACTAACTTTAAAACATTTCTAGGATTGTTTACTATTAACACCTGAAAAATGAATCAAGAATCATGTATAGAGTAGTTGGAAATTAAGTTTGAATCTTGGCCGATTTAACGTTACCAATATGATCATTTAGGCTATTTCAGCAGTAGATAAAATAACTCGTCTAAACACTAAAATATGTGAAGCTAGTTTAGTATCACTCTAAAAAGTTTGTGTTACTAGATTCTAGAGAAACATTTTAATTACAAAGTGCTCTTCATTTAAATCTAGCTAGTCCAAAACCCTTAATCGTTAATCACCTACTTTACCTTTTGGCCGATTCGGTGAATCGTAAGCTTTAGTTGCCACTTAAGCTTTTTCGTCAGTGAATATAATATCTAATCCAAATCCTAAAACTTGTGTAACTAGTTTAGTAGTGTTCTTTAAAGTATAGAATACCCTATAATGAAAGGATAACCTCACTTCACCATAAATTATGTATTTATCTTGATAGTTTAATAACCTTAAGTGTTCACATTTCTGAAGATCGTAATATGAATGAATGAACTTTAGGTATAATGAGGAAACCTGTAGTTAAGTTATTTGTTTCACCAGAACCTTCTCAAATATTATGGAAATGAGGCCAGTAGCTTGAATCAATAGATCTAACCTGTATAAATCTAATTATATATGAAATCAATCAAAGGTAAAGAGCCATTCGCTCATAGTCTAATGTGATCATTTAAGCTTTTTCATCAGCTCGCAAAGCAGCTCATCTAAATTTGAATTTAGTAAAGAATAGCCTAGAATTGATCTTCAGGATATAATCTGCAGTAATCTAAGAAAATATTCTTATTTCATCTTACTTTGACTCTGAATCCTAATAGAGTAAAACCCGTAAGTAATAAGGATTGGCAGAAACTCATTGTGAATAGTAAATCAATGAACTTTGCAACTAATGATTAATTTTATTAATCCAACCAATCTTTGCATCTTGAATTCGTAAAATAAAATTAATAAATTCATAAAAGAGCAATCCCTGTTCTTGTGAAGAGTTTTATTTGTTCTTGCTATCTATTTTCTTTTTTGCCCTTATTGAAGTCTTTTATTTGTCAGATTTCGCTGATCGGCGTAGAACCCGACGTTGTTGATTCTCGCTGCCGCCGCCGCACAACCGCAATCCTCGCCTTCTTCGTAAATGACAAATAAGCAAGGCAAGCACCTCCTTGATCATGTTGATCCCAGATTTCACTTACAATATGTTGTTTTTGCAATCAGATATGCATGCGAGTAATTCTCCATAAAACTGCTATCCCGATAGAACAAGAATTATCCCCGTGAATTATGGATTTCTTAATATGACCGCAATGTGAACCTTGTAACCGTAAGTATGGTTTAGACATGAATTAATGTCATTGTGGGTATAAACGATAGATATCATATCTCGCTAGCCATGCTCAACGCTTAAATGGTTTATTTTCAACTTGTTGATTTAAACAACCCGCCATTTGGAAAAGGTTGTCGTTAGTTTACTAAAATCCAAAATAAAACTATGACTTTGATGTGGGCGATTATTGGCAATAGCCGGAGGTGCAAAAAGGAATTTGCACGTAGTGTAGGGTGGAGTGTCGCCCATGTCATTATAAGGACCGAGCAATGGGACGCTATTGATCCAAGAATTCCGTGCAACCACGAGGTCCGGTATGGGACGGCCTTAGCCTATTAAGTTATTTAGACATGGCTTCGCTCATTGGTAGGCGGGAGCTTGCAGAGGCATTCCGTTATGGATTTGCTTGTTAGGGGCTTCCACACAGTTCGTGTGGGTAAATGCATAACCGGTGCAACGGTATACGCCCTGTCGTGTTCAGAAACGTTGTGTTGGGTGTGATGAAAGTGGATCCACGGCTTGTGTGTGTGTTTCTGTTTCTACGGCGGGGGTTAACGTCCCGGGCTGGATCGAAGTCATGCCTATATAATGTAACAATTTGTATGATCTCCTTGTTGACCACCTAAGGAAGTGCGAGCAAAAAGGTTGATCATTCCTTGTGGGTAAAGTTGTACACCTCTCGCAGAGTTTAAATCTAATTAATTAGCCGCTACCATGTCATGGGCACTTGGTGAAGTCATTCCAATGTTAGATTTTGGTATTTTCAAAACCGGAGTTTCGGTTTGAAACTTTTGGCAACCTGATTTTATGTCCAAAGGAATCGACATATATGGCTGTTCAATCGGGTAGACTGGTTGTGCAATTGAATTTACTTTCTGTAAATTACCTATTCATTAGCGATTTTATAAATGCGAATTGCAATCTAATATTAGCTTATGATTTACCTTTTGAGCAACTGCAAAATAACTAGAGCCTGTCATTGATTAAGCCTGCATACTTAATTATTTGCATTTGTGAACCACTATAAGTCTTGCGGAGTACGAAAGTACTCACCCTTGTTTATTCGTTGTTTTTGGGTGTAAAGTTAGCGATGCTTCGAAGGTTTGTTTCATCGCAGGTTGCGGGATCCTTATCGCCGTGTTAATTCTAGGGATTTATACCTGGTCAGTTGCCTGCGGGAATGAATGGGCACGCTACAAGGCTTTGCTTCTTTTGCTGCTATATACTCTGAGTTGTAAGATTTATATGTTTATTGGTTTCCGCTTAATTAATATAATGTATGGTTGTGATTCCAATTGTTGAAATGTGCGTGCTAGCTACTGATCCAGGGACTAGTACTGCAAGCACATTAGATTTCCATTTTTGCATTCTGTGTAAAAATGGGGGTCATTACAAAAATTATCCAAAAGTTCACTAAAATTAGTATTAATAGATTTATGATCTCTGGTGTGAATATTTTTTGGAAAAACAAAGTTTGGAATTTTATAATATTTTTTTGTAATTTTTCCTAATTTTTCAACATGTCACCGATTTTTGTGAAAACTGCTCGAAATTTGCCTCTTTTCGAGCGGTTTTGGACCTTTTCGTTGGAATTTCGCTTCTTGATTTGTCTAAATTTCAAATTCGTTTGACTTTCGAAACCATTCAAATTTTTACAAATTTCGTTCGGTTTTTCGTGAATTTCAGTACCATCGGGTTGTTGAAATTCGAGATCAAAATGGTATTATTAACCCAGGCTCAAACTCCATGGTCGAGTTTTGTCATGCTTTGTTTGGTTGAGTACCGGCGTTTGTTGCTGTAGGTGTTAACTATACGGGCTAGATTTTTTGTCGTCCTTTGAAGATGTCATGAAGTACCAATAAATTACCTCTATCTATTAAACTTTTTATATCTTTTCATACGAGCTTAATATATATTTTGGTATCTTCCAAAGGTAGTATAAAGTCTCCACTAAATTATCCTTAAACTCAGAGTATCTCCCAGTAGCTTCCCTCTTTAAAATTTTAGTACCTCTTAATGCTAGTTTAATGAATAATTCGATATGTCCTATAAAAACTCTCCTAATACCAAAAAGTAACTACGTGATAGGGATCAGGGAGAAAACTCACCCGTTAACTACTTGAAGGTGGCACAGCGCGAGCTTTCTTCAATTGCATCCACACGGCGTCGAGGAGCTCGCTTGGCGCGCGCGGCAGCAGCCGGTGCCGGAGGAGGAGCTCGCGCTGTGCCACCTTGAAGTAGCAGCGCCGCTGCCACCTCCGACGGTGATCTCTCCCCCAGGTAAAAAGTTCAAAAAATGAAAAGCTTCGATTTTGATAGCTCTTTGAATCTTGGTGTTGAAAGCTTGAATTTTGTTGATAATAAGTTGGATCCCCGAGTTGAAAGTCAAAACCCTAGACGAAAAGGCGTTCAGTTTCGAATTTTTGTTGATTTGAAAATTCTATTTGTGGTTGGAAGTTCAAATCCACGAGGTTTTGATGCTCAAAAATCGCATGAATTGAAACTGAAACCCATGAATTGGAAGCTTTTGTTTTAAAATCCATGATTTTGGAGTTGAAAGGTGACGGTTTTTGTTGAGTTTTCGGTTTTTAGTTTAAATTGAAATAAGGACGAGGAGGTGGAAGCTGAGAGGAAGAACGTGGACGACAGACGCCGACCGAGCTCGAGCTCGAGAGTTCTCGCATCGGAACGTTGGCGTGCGTTCCGACGCGCGCGCGAATTAGCAGCTCCCTACTAGGCATGTTCCTCTCCTCCATGCCAGCGCTGTATCTGACCTCTCTTTTGTATCCACAGATTACATGAGGAGAAGGAAGAATCGGTGATCCAAGCGCCAAGTCAGAGTTGTGTGGAGATGGAGGCTGCGCTGGTGGGCGCATTTGTCAATACGCTCGCACCGAAGATCTTCACATTCTTGCAAGAAAATCACGAGCCACTACTAGAGAAACGATCTTTTATACCGATTTATCAGTCCCGATTAGCCACGAACCGGGACTAATAGTAGCAATAGTCCCGGTTCGTGGCTACTAGGCTAAAAACGTGATTTTTCGCTCACATTAGTTCCGGTTCGTGCCATGAACCAAGACAGAAGAGTGCTTGGCAGACAGCTTGCACGGGCAAACATTAGTCTCGGTTGGGACTAAAAGTAAGGCTTCAGTCCCGGTTCGTGTTACGAACCGGTACTAAAGGCTCGTTCCAGCATACTTTAAAAGGAATGCATATCCTAGTCTATTCATTACACGTGGGTGGGTGGGTTGGTAGTGTCTTGTGGTGGCATGCAGGAGGTTCCAGGTTCGAGTCTTGAGTTTATCATAATTTTTTGATATGCGAGAGGCACAGACCTTTAGTCCCGGATGGACTGTCCCGGTTTGGCAACCGGGACTAAAGCCCATTTGTGTAGTAGTGAGCTACGGCGGAACCTGGAGCATGACATCGAGTACATCCGAAAGGAGCTCTGTATGATTGCTGATGCCATTGAGGAGCACGAACGTCACTCGTGGATCGATGGTATCAACGTGGCGCGGAGGGAGTGGATCAAACTCGTGCGTGTGTTGGCTTACGACATCGAGGACTGCATCGACCGTTTCATGCACCGCGTGACTCGTGAGCCCCAAGCATCGTCGCCATAAACGCGGTTCTTTGGATGTTGCTGTTGACAATTTCGAGGAGCTCATCAACGCTGTTGACAATTTCGAGGAGCTCATCAACCGGAGCATCATCCAGCCTATTGATGTGAGCAACAACACAGAGGTGAAGACATGCCAAACTCATGGCATGATGCTTGAGTTCATTCTGCATAAATCCATGTGCGAGAACTTCATTACATTGTTATATGATCAGGCTCACCTACCCGATAAAATCCGACGTCTTTCCATACATTGTTACAAGGGCCAGAATGAATTCAGACATTGATTTATCTCTTGTTCGGTCTCTGACAATCTTCGGGGAAGCAGATAAAGATGTTCTGAATTTCAGAATATGAACTGTCATGAGTATTGATCTAGAAGAATGCGGCATTGAAGGACCATCATGTCAAGAAGATATGCAATCTGTTGTTGATCAAGTATCTAAGCCTCGGAGGCACCATTACAATGCTTCCAAAGGAGATATCGAAACTAAAATTTTTGGAGACACTAATCTGAGACGAACAAAAGTAAAGATTCTGCCCATACAAGTCATCAAGCTGCCATGTTTAGTCCATCTATTTGGAATGTTCAAGCTCGAAGATGTAGATCAAGAAATGAGCAAGTTATCCTGTCAGAGAAAAGTAACATGCATACGCTAGCAGGATTTGTTACCGACAATAGCCAAGGATTTCCACAACTCATGGATCATATGAACAACTTGACAAAGGTGAAAATATGGTGCGATGCTAGCAGCAACTTAACTCATCTTTCAAAGGCCATTGAGGGGTTCATCCAGAGAGGCACCCAGGTGAGAGATGTTCGTTCACTCTCACTGAATTTCGAGGAATGGCCCCAAGACTTCCTGAATTTTTCTCTCGAAGACATCTCGCTATCTTAGCTCGCCGGGCTAAAAGGCAAAATATGCAGATTGCCTCTGCTTGTTACCTCTCGGTGGTCTCAATCGAGCCGGTCTTTCATCCTCTCGATCACTAAGCGGGATGTTCTTGATGCCCTGAGTAACGTGCGCCCTTGCTTTACCTCAAACTAATTGCAAGTCGCTGGACAAGTTCGCTATAGAACAAAGGTCACTCAAATGCCCGCAACGCCTGGGCATTGTGGCGCAGCTTCATGACCCACCCAAATCCAAGAGGAGCTCGCTCGCTTGAGTTGTTCCGCCGCCAGGCAAGGATCTAAATGGCCTTTGCGCATCGTAATCGAGGGCCTCAAACGCCTTAAGGAGGTCGCTCGCATCATGGAGTGAGTGATTAAACAAAGAAGCAAAGGAAAGCAACAAGAAGAACCAATTCAAACAAATTAATGTCCTGCTTTGTCAAAACGAAGAGGATTCGAGAGCCCTTCAAAGACTAGCTCCTCGTGGTTCGCTGGAACTCAAACAAACGGAACAAAGAAACGACTAATTGAAAATCAACGAAACACGTATAAAGATTTTTGATGCTGCGACTAACACAGCTTTTTCTGTTTTTCTTAACCTCAAACAAGTGTACAGATCGTGCTTATATAGCAATACAAACCAGCCGCTCTTACTTTAATCGGATAGGCTGCAAACCTAACAGACTAACTATGGACTCTTGCTTGCTATGCATGCAACGCCGAGAACGACACGGACTTGGACGACTAGATAATCTGCCATGCAAGAAACGCATCGACTCGACACAAAACTATCAAACTCAAGGTGTCAAGATTAATCTCCAACATTCACCCCTAATCTTGACATACCTCTCTTACTTATTGAGGCAATCAGACGCAACTACGATTTGCCTAACTCATACTCAACACAGGATGGTGAACGATCTTCAAAGAGTTTCGCTTTCTTTCATCGCCATACCACCGTGTCGATCTCGCCGGCGACATTTAATTTTTTGCCTCAGCTCCAATTGTCTTTTCACCGTAACACATCTTGACGGTGACGCAGACTCGTATTAGAGCTTACCCACAAAAGAACTTGGACACAACTGCAAGAACTCTCATATGCACACACATCCAGAACGGCGACCACAACTCCTCAACATCCCAGACTTGACTTCGACGAGTTTGACTTTGGACGGCGAACGCATCTCTTCAACGTCCCGGAGTCAACTTTTACGGACTTGACTTTAAACGGCAACCACACCTTCTCAACGTCCCGGACTCGCAGCGGCTTCCTTTTGATATTCTCGTGCATCATGATCTCTTTTAATGCGCGTGATATATTTTTTTTTCACGGTCGACAGGAGGAGCAAGTCTTCTGTTGCTGCCCACGTGACCTGTTTTAGCTTTGCGCTGGCCTGGAACTCGTCTGCAGCTTCCCTACACTCCCAGGCTCCCAGCAGCATGTCACGGAAGCATCCACAGGCCATGTCTTCTCTCTTTGCATGGTTGCATGGATACATGCATCCACACGCCTTTTTTTCTTGCACATACCACGTTCTGCCTGCAGGAGAAAGTAGCACTGCACCGCTGGGACTTCTAGTAGTACGCAGCTACACAAGCACTTTGAGCGCTCGCAACTTGGTGGCCTGCAAGCCGCACGCCACCTCGCCTTGGGACGTCGCTCTTGCTGCCCCACACGTTGCGTCGTTTCTTTCTGTGCCGCCGGCTAGAGCTCTGCTTCCGAGCGTCACGCTGCTCGCGCTCCCAGATGCCGCCTCCCCGCACACCTCGCGGTTGGCCGCGGTCCTGATGTTGGTGGAGCTGTACACCTCCTTGAACTCCCTCACCGGCGCATTGCAGTTGCACGCCCGAGTCTCCTCCTCCCGGGGCAGCGGCTAAGGTTTCGAATCCGAAGCTCTGATACCAATTGTTGGAACTCAAACAAACGGAACAGAAAATCAACGAAACACAGAAGCAAAGATTTGAGGCTGAGGCCCCTGTCGTGCCGACGGAACCTGATGGAAAGCTTGCCCAACTGATTCGTGGCTCCATGAAGAAGACTAACGAGACTTCAACCGAGCTGCCCCATGCTGTGAATGGGGAACGACGCCATTTTCACTAGGCAGCGAGCATCGTGACCCCTAGGCGAAGGCATCTTGTCTTAGCTGGTCAGTATCGTACACCTTATGTTGCTCGTTAGTCGTTAGTTTGGTTAATTCTTGGTCTTGAGTTAATGAGATATATTCCCCTCTTCACACATACTGGCACCCCTGAGCTTTTATACGAACATGGTGGTTTTTCTATTGTTCAGTAGAACTATACGGTAATGCAATTCTACGTGGATTGTCATCTGTTGCTACTTGCTACTGCTGCAGGACTGAGAGTGCAACTTTGGTGTACCAGTCAGCTATGAATACGGACTGTGTCCGATTTTCAGACGAGTGACCGTGACGATGATGAACTGCTATTTGTACTTTTACTGAAAAATGAGTTTCCCAATTCACCTCGATTTTGTTGATTTTTGCTGTAACAAAGTTCACCATGCTTTGCTGTTGGATTTGCTTTCCGGTAATTTGGTCCAGTCGGTTGTGCTAAGTGTCTATTTTACCTTTGTTGAACTTTAGACTCGACGAGGCAGCTGCGGGAATAATTGTATCATGTTTATGTTTTTCAATAAAGTGCTATTGTAATCCTTGAATAAGTAAATTGGGTACCTCGATCCGACACAATTTTCTTAGGCACACCATGCAAACATACAATTCTTGACATGTATAACTCTACCAATCGATCTCCTGAATAGGTTGTCTTCACTGGGATGAAGTGGGCAACTTTTGTCAATCATCAATAATTACCCATATGGAATCATAACATCTCTGAGTCTTGGGCAATCCCATGATGAAATCCATTCCAATTTCCTCCCATTTCCATTCAGGAATCTTCATTGGCTGCAACAGTCCAGCGGGCTTTTGGTGCATCGCCTTTACCCTCTGACACACATCACATAATGCAATATGTTCTGCTACTTCACGCTTCATGCTCGGCCACCAAAATCTCTTTTTAAGATCTTGATACATCTTGGCACTTCCCGGATGAATAGAATACTTGGAATCGTGAGCCTCCTCAAGAATCAACTGCTTAATTAAGCTCCTTCTCGTCCGGCACACAAATTCGACCTTTAAACTACAGAGTTTCTTGCTCATCGACGGAGAAATCTTCTACTAAACCTTCCTCTTTCTTAGACTTGATCTTGCTGATCTTCTCATCTTTACACTGCCCATTCCTGATTTGATCCTCTAGGGTTGGCTTTACTACCAAGGCAGCTACAAATCCTTGTGGCACAACTTCCAATCTCAATCTCTGGAACTCTTCACACAACTCCGGTTGTTCGCTTGCCACCATCGCATTCACACTGTGGCTTTTACGACTCAGGGCGTCAGCCACCACATTAGCTTTTCCAGAATGATAATAAATTCCAACACTATAATCCTTGATCAATTCCAACCATCTTCTCTGCCTCATATTAAGATCTGACTGGGTGAATATGTACTTCAAACTCTTATGGTCCGTATATATCTCACATCTATTTCCAATGAGATAATGATGCCATATCTTTAAAGCATGCACTACGACTGCTAGTTCCAAGTCATGCGTCGGGTAATTCCCTTCATGCGGCCTCAACTGCCTTGATGCGTAGGCCACCACTTTGCCATCCTGCATCAACACACAACCAAGACCCTGCCTTGAGGCATCACAATAAATGCCAAAGCTGCTCTGCACATCTGGCAGTACTAACACCGGGGCAGATGTTAACCTCTTCTTTAGCTCCTCGAAACTCTTCGCGTGATTCAAAGGCCCATGCAAACTTCTTCTCTTTCTTCAACAATTGCGTGAGAGGTCTCGCAATCGTCGAAAATCTTTCTATGAACCGACGGTAATATCCCGCCATTCCTAGGAAACTACGGATCTAGGTGATTGACTTCGGCTTCTCCCAATGCAACACCGCTTCTACCTTGCTTGGATCCACGGCGACTCCCTTAGCGGTCATCACATGGCCAAGAAATTCCACCTTCTCTTTCCAAAAATCACACTTGCTGAATTTAGCATACAACTGTTGTTCTCGCAACTTCTCCAAAACCAATCTCAAGTGCTTTGCGTGCTCTTCCTCTGACTTGGAGTACACAAGGATATCGTCTATAAAGACAACCACAAACTTATCCAAATATTCCATGAATACCTTATTCATCATGTTCATGAAGTATGCAGGGGCATTTGTCAATCCAAAAGACATGACTGTAAACTCATAATGTCCATAACGGGTAGAGATCTGCGGTCTTCGGTATATCTTCCTCTCGAATCTTCAGCTGATGATATCCTGATCGGAGATCAATCTTGGAGAATACTCCTGCTCCTCTCAACTGATCGAACAAATCATCAATCCTTAGTAAAGGGTACTTATTCTTGATCGTCACTTCATTAAGTGCACGATAATCAATGCACATTCTTAAACTTCCATCCTTTTTCCTGACAAACAAAACTGGCACTCCTCACGGGGAAGAACTTGGTCGAATGAAACCTTTCTCAAGCAATTCCTCAATCTGCTTCTTCATCTCAACTAGTTCATCGGTTGGCATTCGGTACGGTCTCTTTGCTATTGGTGCTGTTCCAGGTGCTAATTCAATGATGAATTCGATATCCCGATCTGGCGGCATGCCTGGTAAATCCTCAGGGAATACATCTGGGAATTCTCTAACCATTGGCACTTCTTCTATGCTAGCCACTTTCACACTATTAACCATTAACTGACTATCACGAACCACGGTTGCACGAACTTCCACTTTCTTGCCACCAGGGCTTTCTAGGGTTACCATCCTTTGGCCACAATCTAGAACAACCTTATGCTTGGACAGCCAATCCATTCCTAGGAAGGTTTGGGTATCTGACAAGATAAGATTCGCTAGAAATTCTATCCCATTCATAAGCAACTTAACTCCCAAACACCCAAGGCTAGACCGGAGTTCCGATCCTGGGGCTTGGACTAAAAGCACACACTTAAGATTCTTAACAGCAAAACCATTCTCCATTGCAAAACTCTGAGAAATAAACGAATGCGAAGCTCCAGAATCAAATAAAACTATAGCTGGTACTGAGTTAACCAAGAACTTACCCAGTACGACGTCCGAGGCTTCCTGGGCTTCATCTGCAGTGATATGATTGATTCTTCCACGACCGCCGTCTCGAGGCGCCGCTTCCCGATCGCACTAGCACTCGGTTCCTCCTCGACACCGACCTTGGCCGAGTAGTGCCCAAGTTGAAGCGGATCGGTAATATTTCTTCGACACTTATTGGCGGCGCCCTCGCTCGCCAGGCGAGTAACACCTTCGCATCGGCCGCCGACTTTAAAATCGCATTGCCCATCGGGCGCCGTGTTTGGAAACTCGTCAAGCGGGCGAGGTGTTGGAGCCGATGCCTCGCTGGCAACCGGGTTGAATCTCGTAAACCGCTAGGTGTCATCCTTAACTCGAGCTGACGGCCGCCTCGCTGACTAGCCATTCAAGGCTATGTCCTCACCCAACTCCTTGCGCTTGTCTTCAAGGATCAAAGCCTTGTTGACCAATTCCTCAAAGTCGTGGAAGTTGTGGGTGATCACCCCACCGCATTCCGAAGTTTAGCCCTTTCGTAAAACGGACCGCTCGCCTTATCTCAGAGCCACATCCTCGTGTATAGCGTACAACCGAGTAAACTTGTTCAGTACTCACCACCGACCGCCTTCTTGCTTCAACGCCTGAACTCCTCCTTCTTAAGATCCATCATTCCTTCGCACATGGTATTGGCGAAAGCACCGAGAACTCCTCCTATGATCGCCAAGGGCTTCATGAGCGGGCGCAGAGTTCTCCCACCATTCTGCGGGCATTCCTTCCACCGATACGGCCGCATAACACCTTTTCATTGCCTTCACACCGCGGATGTGCAGCTTCCTCTCAATGGTCCTCAACAAGTCATCGGCCTCCAAAGGATTAGTGTTGCTCGAGAATGTTGGGGACGGTCCTCATGAAACTGGACAGCTTTGGAGTGAGGACGCGCCCATTGTTGCCTTGTCAGCACATTGTTGCCGCTGCGCCTTGACTTGCCATACTGTGATCTCGTTGCATCATTGTTTGCATAAGTTGAGTCTACGCTGCCAAGAAAGCTCCCAAGTTCTGCATGTCCATTGGCGGTGCTGGTTGTGGTGGCGTTCCATCATTGAAACCGTCATTCCGGCGAAGGCCACTTCCTGACGCTACATTGTTGCCACGAGTGTTCACCATCTGCTTGATTGATTCTTGGGTTAGGGAAGATAGAAGTAGCATAGATAAGATGCAAGAATCTCTAAGGTGGGAGAACAGGTTAAACCCAAACTTAAACAACTTTATTACTTTATTAATTAACTTGGTATGGTTGCTTACAAAAGCCTAAGGGCTATGCAACACATACTGCACACCCAACAAACAATAAGAACCAAACTAAACACGCAACCTTAACGCCTATTATAAATGGTAAGGCTGCCTTATTGATGCGACTCGATACTCAAGTCTCAACATAGCCCTAAGACTCCTACTCCTCCAGCCATCCCCCATGGGAACTCCCCGTGGGAACATCAAGCAGGAGCCGAGGCCGGGCGCCGAACTAATCTTGGTGTCCCGCAACCGGCTGGCGCCTCCCGCCTCGACCAGACTTCATCTCCTCTAATGATGATGGTGTAGCTGCCTCCCTCCCCGTAATGCCTCCTTGAGCTCCATGACCTTCTCCTCGTAGCTACTCGGTCTCGTGCGCCTCTTCGCAACTCGAGCGCCTATAGACCATCCCAATTCTGGCCAATGTCGCTGCATGAGCCTCTGAGCAGCAAAATTGTGCTAAGTGCACCGCAGAGCATCCTCCTCTTGAGTGACGCTGGGCGCCAAGCACCTCGACATGGGGGTGGAGTCAAACACGGTGTTGTCCAGCTCACAGGTAGTAGTCGAGCAAATCCTCCGAGAGCGAGTCACGGCCTCCCGACACCGATCTCCCAAGTAGCCCTCCTCACCGTGATGTTGATAGGTTGGCTTGCCTTCTCACTATCTCTGGCGTAGATTAAAAGTTTGCACACCACTCCTCTTATGGCTCCGTTGACGATCCAACTTCGGCCTTGATACATCGGCCTGGCGAAACCTCCCAAAACTTGAAGCATCCTCTAGAGTTCTCACATGAGCCACCTCACGCCTCCGCAGACGATCAAGATCCTCCTCATCTATTCAAAAGAGAAATAGATAAGTCCACCACTTTCAAACGGCCACGAGAAGAACAAAAACTTCAGCAAAGATAAGGAGCAGAGAATAAGAAGAGTCAAGAGTGTTGTCTTAGTCCCATTTAGGTTTTTTTTCTTTAGAAAATAGTTTTGGACTCCCTAAGGTACCACCATGCTAACTAGGGCCAAGACCTACAACAAGATGCTCGATACCACCTCCAGAAGGACCTAAATTCACCAATTCAATCCACCGTGGTTTTGCCGCACTAGTCCTGTGATCAACGCTTAGTGCACACAGCTTAACATCGGTAAGTATCACATCATACACAACGATAAGAATAATATAACTCCAATTATTAATATAACTAGTGTATGATCTTATGATCACTTACATTATTGCCACGCAGGCTAGACTGAAATAAACTAAAGCAAATGCAATGAAAATCGCAAAAGACGAGTGTCTCATCAATACACCACAAAGCGATCGACGAGGCTTGGCCTAGTGACTCAGATCCACCGAAGTCCTCCTCCAACAAGGGCGCTGAATCCTCCAATCGCTGATTTGTTGTTGATGGCAAGGGTGAGTACAAAAGCACTCAACAAGTTGTGCATGTAATGCATTTCTACCATAGCTATATACAAGGCGATTCCAAAGAATGGCTAGGTGGTTTATTTGCAAGAAAGCAAAGATTTACAAACACATACAATACGAGATTGAAAAGACAAGAAACAAATAATAACATTAATAGATTCAATGATTCTCAAGTAAATCAAGTTTCCATCCTAAGTCAAGTTTCATTATCCACATGGCATCCTACCAACCCATTCAGTTGTCCAGTTTATTAAACTAACCCTTGATCAGAATTCCCGAGTTTTGCTCAATACCGTGAGCACTGCTATCCTAATAGTTTGTACACTCGCAGAGGTTATGCACTTTACCCACACGATACAACCATGCACCACACAAAGTAATGATCATAACAAAGCCTTTACAATGCATCATCTTAACCCAAGATTACCCATGAGGTTTCAACACCGATGGGCTAAACCACCACAACAGGCCCCCTCTTGCGCCATGTGAGTTTCCTCCCTACACCCTGACTCACACCACCACGATAGTACTCAAGCTAAGACTTTGCAAATTAGTCACTAGGTCGCCCCATAATGTATATGTGGTTGCATGATTGACTCAGTCAAAGGCTCGCAAGGTTAAGTCCTTAGGGTTGATCAAAGTAAGACTTGCACATACCTCTTCCCATCGGGCCCACCCCGCACACTTGCCCTACCACTTGCTTTAATCTAAGTGATTACCAACCCAGCTTGATTACTAA
Organism: Guadua angustifolia; assembly: GCA_036346375.1. Lineage (NCBI taxonomy): Eukaryota > Viridiplantae > Streptophyta > Magnoliopsida > Poales > Poaceae > Guadua > Guadua angustifolia. The sequence goes on from CM070517.1 coordinate 17,858,568, forward strand.
GCACCACGTATATCCACAAATCAACATCGCTATGACCTCTCGCCACAACAACTCAATCTCTTTGTGTGACCACACATGACACACCAATTCATCTTATTGTTCCATATTCCATTAGTCAAGATTATTAAACAAAGGATTCATGAACATGTGATGACGTGGCATGGCTAAGCAATCTAATCCGATCTAACCATCCCATGTTGATTTTATTAGTAACCAACTATAATTAACCAATCTAAGGTGACAAGTGGATCATGGCATACGATTGACAAGGTAGGGTATATTTCAATGGGTATGCTAGCTAAGTCCCAATTTAAGTTGAAATCATTTTTACACATGAAATAATATGCAATAAGGTAAAACATAGTAGCAATTTTGCAAACATGGGTTCAACATGGTCAAAGCACAACTTGCCTTGGTTAAGCTCCTGATCCTGCTCTAGAAATTGATCTTGTGCATAAATCTCTTCCTAAGCTCTCACACAACTCGACGCCTACGCTAATCGAAAAGAATAGCAAATAAATACCAGAAACAGAGAACAAATGAACTCAAAAATTCAAATAAAACCACCATTAGATAGATCTCATTTTATAAATTTTAGAAATTTGAATCACCTCAATCGGAGTTCGTGATGAGGGAGAACGAGCCCTGAAGATTCAAATTCTAAAATTCATAAAATTGGAAAATCAATAATATCCGAATTATTTTGAAAAGGAAAATCCGATTTATTACGCCACCGACGCCAGCCTCGATTCGGATCACACGGTGCTACTACGCATTAAATCTCCACCGTTCAAAACCAATCTAATGGTCACCGATTACACGCCTACGTGGCTAAATCTGAGGCATCCATCTTCAATCAGACGGCCAAGGCTTACCCGAGTGGTGCACTATTGACCTAGCCGATGCGGCACAATCATGACCGCTCATCTAAGATCGCACGGCCGAAGCTTACCCGAGCCAATTACTATTCTCGAGATGACGTGGCACGATCCTGGCCGCTTACCTTCGATCGGACGGCGACGAGTATCCGAGGCGATGTGCTGCTCACTCCGTAATGTGGCTTGACCGTGACCGACGACTGAGGATCCAACGGCCTGCGTAGCTCAATTCCGGCGATGACGATGCGGCAGCGCGGTTCTACCGGACGTGAGGACGACAACCACTCCGACGGCGTTCCGGCGCTCTCCGGTAACCACCAAGCGGCGGAACAGGTGCGGCGCGGCAAGATGAGTTCAGATCTAGCTTCGGCGCGACGGAAGGGAATCTCCAACGGTGGCAATGGTGCGGCGAAGGCTCTCAGACTGGGCGAGGTCGCAAGACCTTCTCCAAAGCTCCCAAGGCGTAAAGGTGCGCGGTCATGGTGAGTCTTGGGAGGGGCGCCCCGGTCCTTAAATACCCCTCGGCGGTGTGAAAATTAGAAACAATGGTGGCGGCGGCGTCTGGATCGAATACGGCGGTGGCGTCCGAGTTCGTCACGAACACGAAGACCCTCAGCTGCACGATCTTGATCCGACGACCACGAAAGACTCCAGGCGCGGTGCTTTCCTAACTAGTCGATGAATCTAATGGCTCGGATGGATTAGGTTTCCAAATCGGTACGACATCTATCCACCGCACGATGCTAATCAAACAGCTGAAGGTGCTAGGGTTACGCGGCGCACGCTTTGATGAAGTCCACATGATAGAGATCCAACGGCTACGGACGCTAGGGTTTTTGATAGGCGACGCGGCTTGAAGATGGCCTTTGGATCACGATCCGACGGCAGGAGATGAAGCTCCTAGAATCCGTGCCGACAAAGGTAAAGCTCGACGCACAAGGTTGTGCTCGCCCAAAGACTGCTCAAAATGTTTTTCCGGGGTTTTCTTAATTAAAATAATTAGAGAAAATATTTGGATTTATTTAAGGCAACAAAAATACCAAGAAAATTCCCAAAAAAATCTCAAAAATACTTTGAGACATTCTCGACTCAAATAAAATATTTTTGGTAAAAATTTGTTTTAAACTCATCCATTTGTAATTAACCTTAGTAAAAGGCAATATATTTTAATTTAAAATAATTCAAATAAATTCCGTAAAATCCAAATAAATCAAAAAATTCACAAAAAGTACAAATTGAAATAAAACACTATTAACTAAATAAAAGCCAAAATTTGGGATGTTACAAACCTCCCCTTAATGTATCTCGATCGGGCTGTGGCTCAACCGTGAGCAACGGCCAGTCTACGGGCGATCGCATGATTCTCTGGGTTTGCCGCTAATCTTCGCTGATCAAGAAATTGCGGGCGATGGGCGGTCGTGGCCGCCTCCGCTCTTCGAGCTCGGGACTACACCGATCCGGTCGACCGGGTTTACACCGTTCTTCATGGTGTTTGGTGCCGAAGCTGTCTTGCCAACCGACCTGGAGTACGGTGCCCCCAAACTACAAGCCTTCGATGAGACGCGGGGGCTCAACGCGCAACAAAACTCCATCGACCAGCTCGACGAGGCGCGCGACGTGGCTGTTCTGCGATCGACCAAGTACCATCAGACGCTGCGACACTACCACAGCCGGCAGATCCGTGGAAGGTCCTTAGCTGCATGACCGGGTCCTCGCCAGTCCAGTCCAGTCCAACAAGGATAGGCACAAGTTGTCTCCTCCCTGGGAAGGCCCTTTCACCGTTGTGGAGGTCCTCCGACCCGGCACCTTTCGACTCAAAGATGCCGATGGCAACATTGTACCAAATGCATGGAATATTGAGAAGTTAAGGCGATTCTATCCCTAAACTTTTCCTTTATTCCTGATCTCCCAAGAAACCTCCGAGTCCGGCGCGCGTGACTAATTATACCTCGTCCTCATGCGCCACTGGGGCTACTTGCTCAAGATACTCATCCAAGTCGGCGTCTCCGACCGACCGCTTGGTTCCCTAAGCAGAACCCTCGACCTAAGCGCCATTTACCCACGCTAAGCATACATACGGTTATATAGCACTCATGAAGAAGGAAGTGCCCGTGGAACGGTCCACACGATCGAATGCGCTTAGGATGCTAAGTCTTGCTATCTTTATGCTCTTCAGATGATTAGCACTTAAACCCACGCTCGAAATCCCCAATGTTCCTAAGGGCTACCGTCACGAAAGTGCTCATCACAGAAAGGAAATGCAAAATATCAAGCAAGGTCCCCAAAATCCACAATATATAATGTGCATACATTGCATCCCACAAAAACAAAAATCGGGCGCGGGCGCTTCGAAGGGTCTTAGCCCTAGGCGTCGTCATCGGAGTCGAGTCGCCTCGCCGTCTGCGTGTCCCGGCGCCAACGCATCATCCGCCACTGCCTCCGCCGCTGTTCGCGTTTCGCCTGTCGGGTTAGGTCGCTCGATCCCGCAACGACCGCCGCCGGTCGGAGGCATCACAGTATAGCACAAAGAAAGCCAAGACGCATCAAGGCCGCTGTAATATGACTTCGCCGCGAAAGCGTAACGCTGCTCAAGGCGTAAGATCGGCCAAGGCATCGCCACTGGTGAGGCTAAAGGCGACTCGATGGAGTACGATCCAGCCGCTCGTGCAGCCAACCCCAAGGGTCTTAAGCTCCGACATGCTCGGAAGGTCATGAGTATGGATAGGAGATTCTCACGCGATAACCCAAAGACTCCTCCCGTGATCTTGGCAAGTTTTTCCTACGGCTCGAGTTCGAGCCTCGACAAGCGCCGCTCTCACGCTGTTTTGGCGCTGTTTTTCCTGCGTGACTCGCCCAGTTCGCAGGCCATTTCAGGCGCTCTTGGCCGCCTCTCGACGGCTCGACCCGCCCATCGCCATAACGCTTTCGCTTGGCGGTAGCTGCGTGCTCGACGCTGAAGGCAGCGCAACTGCTGCCACCACCGCCAGATCCGCCGCCTGCCCTGTCAGAAGGGATCGCCTGGGCGCCGAGGGAGCGCTTGGTGGCATGAGCGGCACCCACCTCCCCCGCCGAGACGGGCCACGGGCGCCACAAAGCGCCCGACAGATTCCGAAGCTGTGGCATCCGAGTAGGAAAACGAAGCAAGTCAACGTCGGCAAGAAGAGATCAAAGCCATCCTGAAAAGAAGCAAAGGAGACTCATGGCGGAAGAGGGTTCCAAATGCGAAAATGTGACGAGGGCAAGGTAATCCTACCTCGCTGCAGCCTCGAGGACCCGGTTGCACAGACTTTTTGGGGTCCGAACCTCAGGTCCGCACGCCTCCCGCTTGTCGGCTCCTCCCTGCCACCGCCGCTCGCCATTCGGTGACTCAAGATGCAAGAACCGCCCCCTTTTTGTGTCGAAGAAGGCTGTGGGGTGACGAAGAAGCAAAGGCGAGTGGCTGGGCGTGGCCGCTCGCACGCCCCCCACGCCCTATTTATAGAGGCGGGGGCGGAGCGGACCAAGCGGGCGCCGCCCCAAGCAGAGTGCCACACGCGCATTAAATCCACTCCCCGCACGACGCGACGTGTCCTTTCCACTCCCCCCACTACGTATTAAAATGCGGGACTAAGGGGGGGAAGGACACCGTCAACCAGCGCAGCACGACTCTTTCTGCTTTCTGCCCTAGGCCGACCGCCGCACCGACACAACGAAAAAAAGGCCTGGATGGGCCACGGCGGCCCCGAGGTGGCAGAGGGCCTGTTAGCTCGACCGCCCCGGTGGAGGGCTGAGCGAGGGGCCCAACAGCCACGTCGTCTCCAACACGCGGAATAAAAAGTTAAGGCGATTCTATCCCTAAAACTTTTCCTCGTTTCCGCACGAATCTTCTATCCCTCCGAGTTCAAGCGCTGCGTGGTGACCATAGCTTGGCTCCCACGCACCGCCGGGGCTGCTGTGTTCACACACTTACACCGTCGCTGACCCGACCGCCATTTGTTCCCTAGCGTAACCCTTCGACCTAAGTGTTAGGCCTACGCCCAACAAGGCTTCACGGTTTCAAGTAGTGCTTCATGTAGAAGGAAGTGCCCGTGGTTGCATGATCCATAGTTGGTCAGAACACGGCCGGTGACCCGACCGCCATTTGTTCTCTCTAGCAGTAACCCTTTCGACCTAAGTGTTACCATATTCCACGGCTACTTGCCAAGTAGTGCTCACAGAGAAGGAAGTGCCCGTGGTGCGATCCATAGTTGGTCGGGAACACTCTTTCCCGCAAGTGCAGATGAACGATTCATACTTAAGTTCCTTACCACATCGGTTTGCGGACCCTACTGCTACTCGATTTTCCCTAGCGTAACCCTTCGACCCAAAGTGTTATGGCCTATGCCCCAAAGCTTACTTGCTATGTATAGTGCTTTATGGAAGAAGGAAATGCCCATGCGGTACGACTCTACAGCCTAGTCAGAACACTCCTTCTCCGTGGTCAAGTGCAAGCTTAACATTTCATTCCTAGGTCCCTCGCTTTCTTCGCTTTCTCAAAGGTGTTAATATACCGACTCCACGCTTATACAACCCCCGCTGTTTCAAAGCTATGGTCTTCAAATGTTTATCACTTCTGGGAAGTGCGAAGGATAAAGTCGGACCAACGGAATGGCCCGACTAGCCAAAACATTAAAACGAACTTCAATTCATTACACGACAAAGTTCTTTACATTGCTGAAAGCAAAATATCTAACTTTCTTCCCGCTCGGGAGGATGCTTTATGGCGGTATCCTGCCGCAATCATCGCGCGCGCGGATCGACTGGTATCGAACTTGTCGACCGCTTCGCCGGTCCGGGCCCGGGCGCACTCCCATCGCTAACGATGGCAAGGTCAATGCCGTCATAGTGGGAGACGGCGAAAACGAAGCGCCGGAAGCTCCGAGGTCGATCCTCACTCACCGAACGCCGACGTGTTCGCACGCGGCTAACGTGGCGCAATCGAGCTCGACTCGCACGGTGGTTCAACACCGTTGCAGACCTCTCGCCGACATCTGGCGGGTCGCCACCGGGCGGTCGCTCGACAGCTTTTCTCCGCCAAATTTCTTTCACGACATAGCTACTTCCAACGACGGGCCAGCTGTGGTCACGCCCTCCACCGCCAGCCGCGCTTCACACACAGAGATTCTTCTCGCAACTCGCAGATCGGCTAATATCAAAAGCATGCTCGGCAATCCACGATCGCGAGACTAAGCCAAAGATTACATATTTACACCATGGAGGCCGCTCGACGCCAAGATCCTCCTCACCTTAGCCCGGCTCTCCTCGCCAACGACGCCCCTCGCAGAGTCCAACTCTTCCCGAGCTTGGTCGCGCCACCTCGAGGCGGGTCACTCCGATCAGACGATTTCTTCAAGGGCGATTACGGCGATCAAGGGCCCTCTGGCGCTTATTGGTCCGCTAGAGAGACTCAAGCTCGATATCCTCGCCTCCTAGGACTTGGTTATCCGACGCCTCGAACAGCTTTTGAGGATCGACTACCTGAGGGCCCCCTCCGCCCATCCGCCAGGCGCCAGTGGCTTTCGAAGGCCATGTACGGAGTGCAGACGGTCGCCTCCTCCGCCGCCCTCCGCCATGCAGATCCGGAGGAACCCCGACTTTTTCCACGATTGACCTTCAGCTGTCGCGAACACGAGCATTCTATTAAGCCCGCCGACCGCTAAAGCTATTCGTGAAGTCGGGTTGGGGTTCGGCTTGGCTTACCTTGCCGATCGGACGGTTACCTTAGAAATGGCATTCAGCCATTGTCGGGCGGACACGAGGCGACAAACTGCATCTTTCCGGACCGCTCACTCAACCTCGACTCGCGCCTTCCCGAAGGCCCCCACGACTCCGCCCTTCCGCTTTCGCCGTTCGGCACAAATCGCGCTTGCCGATTGGTCGTTGTTCGCCAGTCAAGACAAAGAAGGCGCTCGGTTGTGGAAGGTCAGGCGCCGCTTCCACTTGCGCTCCGGCGACTATCTCCTGTTCTGATCGCCTTCTCCGGTCTCGGGCGGCGACGCAGGGTCGAACGGCGCCGACCACGCCACCGGCGCTGGTCCGCGGCGGTGGCAGAGCTCTTCGCTTTCGCCTCTAATCGCGGGCCCCGACTCCGCTAAGGGCGCTTAGGGCTCTCGCCCAGCCTCTCTAACCTCTCCTCTCGCTGTCCTAATATCGCTGACGGCGACAATGCGGTTCAACGCCGACCATTGCCGGGCAGAAGACGGGCGCTGTTTCACCGTGGTCACTGCCGCTTTAGAGCGGGCCACCACCGAGCGAGGAGCTGCACAGATCTTCTTCGCTGGCTTCGGGCGGAGATGAATCGCCCCTCCGTTTTCCCGAGGACTTCTCCATCGGGGGCACCTCCGCCTAGGGTGCAACGACGGCAGACTGACACCTCATTCTGCCATCGCCAAACACCGCTCAAGTCGAACGCGCACGAAGCCGCCATCATGGCCACCATTGTTGTTTCGAGGACGACCTGATCCGCCGTGGTCATCGACGGGCCGCTTTGAGACCTCCTTGCCCCGCGACGGCTCCTCGCCAGGCGATCTTCTTCTTTTCCTCCTCTCTTCCTTCCGCTTTTGTGGGTAGACTCCATGCAAGCGGACGCCGCAGCCTTATCCTCTCAAGACCTTTCTCCTCGGCAAAGAATGTCCGAAAGACCATCCTGCCCAACCCCTAGACAACACGAAGGCGCGGGTCAAACAATGTACTGAGGGTTGAAGAGGAAGGAAGAAAAAGGAAAAGAGGATCACTCGGCTTACCAAGTCCGGGGGATTCTCCTTCGAGAAAGTCTCAGGGTGGCCGCCCGCCGCCACGGTGGCACTCCCGACCAACACGGCGGCCACCCTGGCCTCGAGCTCTGACGCGGTGAGTTCTGCCTCCTCCATCCTCACGGATCGTGCCCTCAGACCGGAACATGGGGCCCACTGGCCCATAGGGGTTGGACGCGCATCTTCATGAATGCGCGCACGACGACATCACCGGTCAAGCCCCGGCTCTTCTGGGCTTTGATCTGCTCGACGATCATCTTCACCTTGTTCTTCTCCCTTTGATCGGGGCCCCAAGCCCACTCGGACCTCGCTTCAGGAAGTCGGCTGGAGAAGGCCGGGGCGCTGCCTTCCAAGTTCCGAATGTAGAACCACTCGGAGTGCCACCTTCGGTTCGACGACGGCAGCTTTAGGTTGATATACTCCGCCGAGCGGCCAAGGCGCAACAAGTAGTATGCTAAGACTTCCCCATGGACGCCAGAAGGCCCGCCGCTTTGTCCTTCCACACGGGCTTGGAAGAAGTACCTCCACAAATACCAAGGGCTCGATCCTCAGAACGCCAGACAAAGATCATGAAGGTCGCATGTGGTGCACGCCGCTGGGATTGAGGTGATGAACCTCCACCTCAGAGTGATGCAAAGAGCTCGCATGGACGAAGGGGTGGAGGGGAGTCCGAACTCACACAGAGAACGAGGCGGGCACGACGATCTCCTCATCCTCCGGCGCAGGTTCTGCGGCCCCCATCGGCACCCTCCATCGCGAGGCATCCTGCGGGGGGAGGAACCCCTTCTTCTCCAAGCCTTGCGCGCGGCTAGGCTGGGTGGTCCGAAGATGCAGGCGGCGAGAAGGTGCGAGGAGAAGAACGTGAGCACCCCTCTCTTCTGGCTCCCTTGTCCCTTTTTCTCTCTTCTCAGGCAAAGGCAAGGGGCGGGGAAAGCAAAGGCAAAGGGGGCAATAAGGCAAGGTGGAGCGTCTCAGCACTGGCACTCAATTTATAGGCGCCTAACAGCACCACCAAACACGCACCAAAGAAAGCAATTGTTGACCGAGCGGACGCCAATGCTTTAGACATTGCTTCGCTGAAGCGCCAAGATCTCCGCCAAAGCGCCACGCCGCCGTGAGACGACGGTTCTCAATCATTTTCAGATTTAATTACCTCCACGCGCATTAAATACTAGCAGAGGTGTCAGGGCTTCGTTCTAGGCAACACGCCCCACCACCTTCTTGCCTCGCCACCGACGGGTCGACCGGACCGAAGCAGGTATGAAAAGCCCACCGGGTTGCTACGACCTCGAGGTGGCGAGAGGGCTCAAATAGCTCGCCCTCAACGACTAGCCTAGCGCTGCAGGTTCCGAAGGCCTAATCCACCAAGTGGATCTCAAGCCGCCCCAGCAGGCAAAACGAGCGAGGGGTGAGGAGAAGGCGAACCCCCAGTGGGTCTCTAGTTGGGTCGACGGATGACCCAATCGTCTTAACTCGTGTCCGAGACCATACTTCACACTCTCCTGTGGAGCCCATCGATGGGTGGCACCACCGCCCGGGTCGGCGGACGGCTCGGGTCCGACACGGATCGAGTAAAGAAAGGTTTCTATGGTCGCTTCAGCTGGTCTGGACACCCGACGCAGGATCGCCCGCCGAGTAAGGTCCCCTTGGGAGGGATCTCGTGGCCCACTGATAACCCGTTAGTAGCTCCATGAGCACGGTGTTCAAACCAACACATGGTAAACACGCCGCTTGCTCACCCTCCAGTCCCACACCGCAAGGGCGAGCGATACGCGCGGCTGACACTCGCCACCTTCGCAGATAGCCTCGCCCGACGAGGACTGATGGACGCCTTCGCTTAGCTTCCGCGTAAAACCTGTACCTCATGAACGTCTAGCTACGACGTAAAATGAGTACTCGGAAACCAGAACCTCGCTGAGGCATCTGGGCATCCCTGCCGACTAAGACCGTGTCTAGCTACGACATAAAATGAGCACTCAGAAACCAGAACCTCGCTGAGGCATCTGGGCATCCCTGCCGACTAAGGTCAGATCTAGCTACGACGAAAACGAAAGACTCGGAAACCGTAACCTTGCCGAGGTATTCCGGCATCCTCGCCGACTAAGGCAAAGGCTTAGCTACGACGTAAAATGAGCACTCGAAACCGTAACCTCGCCGAGGCATTCGGGCATCCTCGCCGACTAAGGCCGCTTAGCTATGACGAAAACGAAGCACTCGAAACCGTAACTCGCCGAGGCATTCGGGCATTCTCGCCGACTAAGGCCGGCCCAGCTATGACGAAATGAGCATTCGGGAACCGAACCTCGCCGAGGCATCCGGGCATCCTCGCCGACTAAGGTCAAGGCCCAGCTACGACGAAAACGAAAGCACTCGAAAACCGAACCTTGCCGAGGCATCTCGGCATCCTCGCCGACTAAGGCCGCTGCTTCACCATGACGAAAACTAACGCTACGGATACCGTAACCTTGTCTAAACGCATCCGGCGCCCACGCCGATCAAAACGGTGCCGAACTAGGCCCCCCCCGACCAAGTCGGTCGGGCACAACTAGGAAGTGTAACCCCCCAATCAGCTCTCCGACCGCCAGGCTCGGGGTTACACTCCACTAGGAAAGCGCCATACAAGACCGGCCGAAACCAAATTAATTAAGTCGATCGGGCTCCGCCAACTAAAGCAGCCTTCCGATCCGCTCGGGGGCTCGCGACCAACGGAGTCCATTCGATTCACCCAGTCGGATTTTTACCGACTAAAGTAACCCCCGACCAGCTCTCCGACCTACTTGGGGGCTCCTTGGTTACACTCCACCAAAGGCCAGGCGCACCTTGCCAAGACCAAATGACTAAGTCGGCCTGCCTCGACCGACTAAGGCGCCACCTCAAGGACCCGTTTGTTACGATGGGCGCTATGGCTAAGGTCCAAGAAATCGCATGGGCAGAAGCACTCAACAGACTAAAGCTAGTAACATTCATATGGTGCGCGAGTTACATGAAATTGCTACTCGCATCACGACGAGCTAGCTTGAAGACATCAAGACGGCGCAGCAATCTAAGGGCCATGCGCACGCCGAACTGTCTCGATGAGGGCATCCCTAGCCTTGACAAGCTTCGGAATGGCATCGATCAGCACGTCGACGGCTGCGGCGTCGCAAGCGGCGGCGTCTTGCTTGGCCCACTCGGCCTGGGCGAGCTCAAGGTCTTCCCAAAGCTCTGCGAGAGGGGCCTCTCGTCTGGTCAGTGGCGCCACAAGATCACATCTCCGTCAACACCAAGTTTCCATTCTTGGATGAAGCCATGAGAGAAGCCAAGCGTCGCGAAGCGGTGAAAAATTCGAAAGGTGTATGACTCCTCCAACTCCAGCAACCGTACCACTCTTATATATGATTAAGGCGCGGAAGCTGAACGGTTCCCAATAAATGGGGGCGCAAGAAGCCGAAGCATCGCCATGTATGCGAAGAGATCGCGCCACCGAAGATTTATGGGTCCATCCGAACGCACGCTTTGTGATGGCCCCGGCTACTGACGAATACTTATACCAGGGGTACCCCACAGCAAGGTAAACATCTATTTCAAGGTCGATTCTCTCACCATACGGACATGGCGGCAAAGATTGGCGGCGATGCAGAGTGATGGAGGGGTATTATAAAGTCTCCGCCTCACGATGGGATTATCACTAAATATTGGCCGAACACCAAATGATCCGCCTCGGCCCAAATCTAGGCCTCATGGGACCACGGCGATCCTCGCTTCGCTCAGTTTCACTAGGGCGGTCCGACTGGCCTCGTGCCTGACGCTTCACAGTTCAAACGGGAAACGCTCGTATTTGGGCCCGAGATGCTCAGGAGGTCAAGAGCAAGTTGCCACGATCGAGAAAGATCGAGAATAACACAATGAGACGAAGAGTTATGCTGATAATCATCGTCGAGAATTGAGTTTCGAGCCTAATGATTTCGTGTATCTCAAAGTCACTCCCTTGAAAGGTGTGAAAAGGTTCAACGTTAAAGGAAAGCTCGCACCTAGATATGTTGGGCCATTTAAGATCTTAAGTCGTCGTGGGGAGGTTGCGTATCAGTTGGAGTTGCCACAGTCATTAGCAGGAGTCCATGACGTGTTCCATGTGTCGCAGCTTAAGAAATGTCTCAGGGTGCCAAAGAGAAGGCACGCCGCTATAGAGGCTATCGAGTTACGTGAGGATCTCGACTTATACAGAGCACCTATTAAGATTTTGATGTAATAGAGCGCAGACCGTAAATAAGTCTACTCGCTTTTGTAGAGTTCAATGGAGTAATCATTCGAAAATGAAGCAACCCGGAGCGTGAGGAAGATCTCATGCGTAATTCCCAAACCTATTCTTCTAAAATTTCTAAATCTCGGGGACGAGATTCCGCAAGGGGAGGTTTGTAACATCCCAATTTTTGACTTTCTAAATATTTGATATTGATTTATTGCAATTTATAATTTTTGTGAATTTTCCGGATTTATTGGATTTTTGAGATTTATTTAAATCATTTCAAATTGGTATATATGGCTTTTGTTAAGAAATATTTATAAAAAGGAAATTTAAAATAAAGTCTCGCCTAAAAATATTTTTTTGAGTATAGAAGGTCTCGAAGTATTTTTGGGAAATTTCTTTTTCTTTCCGGGATTGAATCGGATTAGGAAATTGTTGTCTGATCGGTGCGGCTTGGAGTCCCAACGGGCGGGAGGAGCATGCATAGCCGACTCAAATCTCCAGCGCCAAAGCCAAATCAGGCGGGAAGGACACGAACTCCTTTTGCGCAGGAAAGAGGATAGGCTTGGCCTGTTAAGCGGCTTGGCCGATTCAAGCATGCGTGACCGAATTGAATTCATGAGCTGGCGCCTAGGCCTTGAAGGTTCGAAGTCTTTTCGGCGGGAGAAGCACGTGACTGAGTCAACCTCTTCAGCTTGGCGCCAAAATCAGCGAAGGACTCCCCGTTGTCTCCAGGCGCGAAGGGACACGTAGCCGGTTCAAAGTGCTCGTGCTGACACCAAATCGGTCGAAGGACTCGGAGACCTTCCATCAAGCGCGTGGGAAGGAAGGACAGCTGGGCCCTGCGCGCGGGAAAGAAGGACGGCTCGGCAAGGAAACTCAAGTCTGTTTAGGAGTTGTAGTCCGGCTCGGGCAGGGAGTAGTACGCGCGCCAGAGGCGCTTATTTAAGCCATCGCAGCGACGCCAGAGGAGCAAGCGACGAAGAAGAAATTCCAGCCCTCGAGCGAAGTCGCTGCCATGGATTTCGGCGATAGCAGCGCCGCCAGAGATTTCGAACGCCACGCCGAAGTTGTCGCCCGAAGTCGCTGCCTTCGCCTCCAAGAATTGAAGCCGCCGTCACCGCATCGCCGATCGGGAGCCTCGCCACCGCGTCGGATTCGCGTGGAGCACCGAGGTCTTGCCGCCACTTCGAATCGGTAAGTCTCTTGGGTTATAACATCGAACGCTGGATTTAGATCGGCGCTAATATTAGGCCAATGAGTAGACTTACCCATAACCGTTAGATTGAGTTCATCACCAGATTTCGCCACGCTTTGTCCGCATAAGCCAAGGTGAAAATTCGGATTTTCTTTATAAAAATAATTCGGAAAGATTTAGAAACTCTAATTCTAGAGTTTAGTTTATTTTCAAAACTTTTAAATGTTATAACTTTTGTTTACGAACTCGGATTGAAGTGATTCAAATTCCTAAAAATTTGTAAAATTGAGATCTTTCTAATGGTGGCTTTTATTTGAATTTTTGAGTTTATTTGCTCCTTGGTTTTGGTGTTTATTTGCTATTTCTTTTCGATTCGCGTAGACGTTGAACTGAGCGAGGTTTCGGAGGAGGAATTATTAATTCAAGAGCAATCCTCGGAGCAATACCAGGAGCTTAAGCAAGGCAAGTTGTGCTTTGATTATGTTGCACCCATAAATTAGATTGCATGCTATTTTAATTTACCTTATCACTTGTTATTTCATGAGTACAAATGATTTCAACCTAAATTGGGATTTAGGTATTATACCCTTTTGAATTACACCCTACCTTGATATTTGTATGCCATGATCCACTTGTCACCTTAGATTGGTTACCTATAGTTGGTTAATACTGAAATCAACATGGATGGTTAGACCGGAATAGAATGTTAGCCATGCCATGTCATCACATGTACTTGAATCTTTGATAAATAATCTTGACTAATGGAATATGGAACAATGTTATAAATTTGTGTGTCATGTGTGGTCACACAATGAGATTGAGTTGTGGTGGCAATGGATGTCACGTGAACGATATTGAATTGTTGATGGCACGTGGTGCTTGGTAATCAACTGGGGTGGTTATGATTTTGGCCTGAGCAAGTGGCAAGGGCAAGATGTTGTGGTGGGCCTGATGGGCAGAGGGTATGTGTATGTCTTGCTTTGATCAAACCATAAGGACACCTTAAGTAGTCTTTGACCTCGAAATCAATCGTGCAACCACATGTTCATATGGGCAGCTCTAGTCAATTAATTTGCAATGTTTTAGCTTTGGTACTACCGAAGGGTGGGGTGGTTCATCCTTTTAATGAACCTAGAAGGCGCAAGAGGGGGCCCTGTTAGGGTTATCGACCTTCAAGGTTGAAACCTTAGCTGTGGTACCGAAGTTAAGATGTAACATTGTAAAGGCTTTGTCATGATTCTCTCGCCGGCACACCAAAGGAAGTGTGCTAATGGCCGTGCACAAAAGAGATTATCATGTCATGTGGATAAAGTGCATAACCTCTCGCAGAGTGTACAATCTATTCGGATAGCCGTGTTTCACGGATTGAGCAAAGCTCGTGGATTACAAATCAAGGATTAGACTTTTGCAAAATAAAACTCGGGATGGTTAAGGTGTTGCCATGGGAGGTTGAATTTTGATTTAGGATGAAAAACTTGGTTTACTTGAGAAATGTCAATCTATCTATTATCGCTATTTGTTTTATCATCGCTTTTCAATCTATTTATTGTATCTGCTCATAAATACTGCCATCGCAAAATAGACTTGTTAGCCATTCCTTTGGAATAAGCCCTACATATAGATGTATTAGGATTGCATTCTCGCACAACTTGTTGAGTAATCGTGTACTCACCCTTGCCTACAACACCATCAGAGCTAAAGAAGGAGTACCATGAAGGGACGAATGTTTAGGGTGCGAGCCTTGTCGGTTGCTTGTGGTATACTGAGGGGTTTATCTACGCTTTCATTCCGCTGCAGTTTAATTTGTTGTTCACCTCGTGAGGCACCATTATGTAAGTTGACCATAAGGTCGCTCAACTAGTAATATTTAATATATAACACCAAGTATCTTATTTCCATTGTATGATTGTGATATTCACCGATGTTGAGCCTGTGTGCACTAGCGTGATCCTGGACTAGTGCAGTATACACAGAGGGTCCGGATTTGCATATTCGGGTCCCGACACTACATCAGGTGAGGGTTTCTATTTACGCATGCTATTGATGACCGTCCGTGGAGCCATGTCCTATGAGGATGTCAGGACATACCAAGGTATTCTGTACCCTACTTATCATGGGGCATGCCAAGCACGTGGCCTGATAGGCGATGACACTGAATGGGTTTCTTTGTTCGACGAGGCAATCATTTGAGCCATCTCATATCAGTTATGTAACTTACTTATGGCGATCTTAGCATATTCTCAGGTTGCTGATGCTCACGCTTTGTTCGATAGATACTGGAAATATATGGCTGATGACATCATACGTGGCCAGCGCCAATCACTTGGGATCCACTATGATCATATGCCTGAACCCATATTGAAGAACAGACTATTGAAAGAACTTGACACAATGTTCTCAGCTAACGGCCTATCCATGCCATCATATGGTCTCCCGTTGCCATCAGAATCGTCACATCACGATGTTAGCAACAGATTGATTCTCGAAGAGCTATCCTATGACAAAGAACAATTAACTGCGGAGTCTGAGCTGATATATGCCGCCCTCAATAGTGAACAACGCTCTATATATGATACGATTATGGCTACCCTGATATACAATAGGAAATGTTTATTCTTTATTTCCGGCCATGGAGGCAATGGGAAAACATTTCTATGGAATGCCATTATTGTTACATTGAGATCCAAGGGTCGCATCGTGCTTGTCAGAAGCATCATCTCGGCGCGCCTCTTTGTCGCTAAGCGTGGTCGCATCACAGATTCCAGGTTTTGAATCCCCCTCGATATACATGACAGAAGCTTGTGTAATATCAAGAGAGGTACTGCTCTTGGAGAATTGATAAGTAAAACCACTTTGATTCTATGGGATGAGGCTCCAATGACACACAGGCTATGTTTTGAAGCCGTGGATCGTACATTACGTGATATCTTATCTATCGATGATTCATCCAACGTCGACAAACCATTCGGTGGAAAACCATTGTTGTTAGGCGGTGATTTCAGGCAGGTGTTACCTGTCATTGAAGGCGGTACACGAGCCGATATAATTGCAGCTTCCATTATTAAATCACCCCTTTGGAAATATGTTGATGTATTGCGGTTGACAATTAATATGCGGCTGCTCAACCCCACATTAGGTCCAGAACAAAGGAGACATATGCAGAATTTCGGCCAATGGATCCTTGAGATAGGAGAAGGATGTCTACCGACTCATTGTCAACCGGGTAGCCTAGAAAAATCGTGGATTCATATTCCCGATGACCTTCTCTTGAAACCGGATAGCCACAACATAGCAGCTATAACCAATTTCGTATACAGTGATTTCCACTCACGCTATACTCGTTACCTAGCTCAGCGGGCCATTGTCTGTCCTACCAATTCCGTTGTTGATGAACTCAACGCCGCTATGCTTGTGAAAGTACCAGAAATGTTAGAGACTACTTAAGCTATGACACAATTGCTAACACAAATGAGCAACCTGCTGACATAGATATTTTGTACCCACCGGAATTCCTTCATTCCATCACCATAAACAATTTCCCGCAACATAGGCTGTCTCTGAAGATTCATACTCCTGTTGTGCTTCTTCGAAATATCAACCAGAACTTAGGCTTGTGTAACGGCACACATTTACTCCTAACAAGACTTGGAGATCGCGTGCTAGAAGGCCAAATCATGACTGGCACACATATTGGGGAAGCCATATGTATACCTCGCATTGTTCTTTCTGGAACAAGTACAAAATGGCCATTCACTCTCATGCGCCCGCAGTTCCCAATTCGGCTTTGCTATGCCATGACTATAAATAAATGCCAGGGACAAACTCTATCTAGAGTAGGTGTTTACCTCAGAAACCATGTTTTCACCCATGGCCAGTTATATGTTGCTCTTTCCAGAGTCACTTCAAAGGAAGGATTAGCGGTTCTAATTGAGAATGGAGATGGCGCATCTACCTCATCTACGAAAAATGTCGTCTGTCATGAAATCCGTCCATACCTTTAGTTGCTCCTCTACATCCAGCCACACCACATCCTTCTTACCAAACAACGTCTACTCTGAACTCCATTTCGATATTGTTATCTACCTTGACCCAACACTTTCGCATTGGACATACTTTTCTATTGCTATGGCAAACTCTCCTGTTCCATACCTCCTTACTAAACTACTTTTGTTTCACAGTTCTTACCGCTTTACCTACAACTTATTCAGTATATATGATCGCTTGTTGACGCCATATATCAGCCTGGCCATCTTATCTCTCTGTGTCATACCCTTTTGTGCCTTTTACTATCACCATCAATATATTATATTGTGCCGTATATCAGCCTGGGCATGCTACCTTTCTTCATCGTACCCTTTTGTGGCTTTCTGTGTCAGCATCAATATAATGCGTTCTGTCACACTGATTTTGCAGTAGGTACTTGGTTTTATTGCCCTGCCTATCTCCACACTGCCTTTACTTTTTAGCATATTCAAAATTTCTTCCTGCCTATTAACCTAACGACTTTTCCTACACAGATGGAGTATACTCTACTCAAGGACATCACGCAGAGCTCACATCGATGGCGAATCCGTGCTAGGATGACACGATTCTCTGAATACACTGATGAGAACAAACCTCAGAAGATACTGCGGCTTGACCATGTTTTCCTTGACGAGCAGGTTGTTCTGCTTATGTTCTTTGCTTCTTTTCTGCAGTTCAAGCATTGCATCCTAACATTGATACCTTGGCTTCTTATTTACAGGGAACCACCATGGATGCTCAAATACCAGAACGACATATCCCACGATTTTACCCAATGCTCAAAGAAGATTCTGTATACTATGTTCAGTTCTTCGAGGTTGCTGATGCACGTCCGAATTATCGCCCGGTTGACAATGTTCTTATGGCTAGATTCACTGCATACACCACCGTTATTGAAATCTCTCCAGTCTTGGAATGACTTCCGATGTAATGCATGCACTCTAGCAACGTTTGATATACTCAGGGCAAGAGTCAATGATAGATTACTACTATCAGGTATATGTTGGCCCTTCCTAATACATCTTAAACCATCACTGTTACATATCAACGGCCTCTCTATTTCGTTTTCCTTTTATTCCCACTGAGATTATTGCTCCAAAGATACTATAGGTGTTATCACAAGTATCTCACACACAAAGGAAGTCTCTGTCAAGGGCATACCCAAACCAATTCAAAACATCCAAATCAGTGACGGAAGGTATATTTCTTAACACATGTATGACAGCAGATATTCAGGAAATAGCATGCCTTATAAAGCTCCCATAGGAAAATCCTATGGAACCTACTTACCATCCATATATATTGTTGTTTTTATTGCCCTGCCAGCGCTATACTTATATATCCTAACACATTGTGCTCTACTATAAACAGTGAGACCGCAGAAATCACATTGTGGGGACCTCATGCGCTTCAGTTTGATGCTGAAACAATTCAAGCTGAATCTCATTGTGCTCCGGTTGTTCTGCTGTTGGCTGGCCTCCTGGTTAGATTACGTCAAGGTACATCCACACCTAACCTTCGTTCTGGCACTTCATATCTAATGTAGGTTGGATTTACTCGATTTCCTTCGTCTCCTGGTTCTACCATATTATTTCTCCGATTCCACGACAGATGTCTCTACAAGGAAGCACCGTCTGTAGATGGTACACTAATCCAGCTCTCCCAGAAGTAGCTGCTCTGCAGGATAAGTACTCCTCTTCTTTCCTACGCTTCACGTACCCCGCTATGCCACAAACGCACCGACCAACTCGCAGTCCTGCCTATCTCGAACTCACTTTTGTTGTTCCATCACATCATCAGCCGCTTTGCTCATAACACCTAAAGTAGTTACAGTGCATCCTTCGTTACCAGATCGTTTTTGTGCATATAACACGCTTCCCATAGTTTTGTTCCTGCTAATTCCATAGTCCCTTCTACCATACGAAACACTGCAGCAACACATATTAAATTGCGCTCTTAATTACTCCCTCCATTTTCTGTATCTGATATTCCTCACGTGTTTCAACTGCATTAGATAGTTCCTCTTCCACTTACTATGTACTTAATCATACATAGCCACGCTTTAGATCTAATTAACATCCTCACAGCACATATGTTTCTCTTCCACTATGGATTCCCTAGGTTTGCATCGGTTCCGCATGTCATTAAATGGATCGGCAAACCACCACTACAGAAACCGTTAATTCTCGCTTCAGTTCCAGAGATTTATGATTTGAACCCACACGATGTATTTGTGAGTTTTGTTTTTCTTTCTGACCTGTGTTCACCGATTATCCTTATGTTCCACACCTTTTCCCTTACTCATAGTGCATTCTACAACATTTTTTTCTACAGGGCAGCAACAACAGCGTTGATATCGTTATCAAAGACCTCGCACCGGAGCAACCGTGGTGGTACCTAGCATGTACTACGTGCAAAAAAACAGCATCACATGAAGATGAATCTTACAGGTGCTCTAGGTGTGGCCTCACCACAGCTGCTGCCAGGTTTGCTTGTGTGTGTTACGCCATCAGATTTAGCTGCACTGCTCCTATATCCATCTTACATCTTTCTTACATAATTTTCTGCTATAGATATCGCCTCACCATCCATGGTATTGAACCGAGCGACGTTGGGAACCCAAATGCTGCAACAGCTAAATTCATATTCTTTGCTGAGATGGCCCAACAATTGCTCGGATGCCCGGTTGATTCGCTTATCACAGACAGCCAACACAAACAAGGCTACATTCTGCCACAGATCACCAACCTGTATGGAAAACAATATACCCTAAAAGTCTCTGTCACACGTCGTGCCCTACAACGCACAAGAATTTTGTACCAGTCGACTCCATTTCACTTCCCTTACTTCCCTCCGCATCCACTTCCAAGACCCCACAACTAGAATACACAGTTCAGCCTACTCCCACCAATCGTGTTTCCATCCTAGAAACTCACGCGTGTCCACAGCCTATAGTTTCCAAACACTTATCACCTGTTATCTCTACTAGCATCCTTCCTGAACCTGACAAAACAAAATCGCCTCCGTCTCACGAAGGAACTCGCTTCACAAAAACATGTCGTACAGCGTCACCATCAGCACCCTCGATTCCCACAACAGCAGGTCTTTCCATATCTAACAAGGTATACTCTCCAACGCTGCCCTTAACCTTACATTATGTTCGTCGATATACTCATTTACCTTTCATTTGATGGTGCCATCATGCCGAACCTGCTAACCCAATAACGATTTGATAAATTTATCTTTGCTTCAAACCTAAAAAAAATAGTGTGCTATCTAAAACCTAAATGAAACATCATACCATTACCACCGCTGTAGCAATACTATTCGCTGATCCAAAGTGCTAGAACTCCGACCGGACTTATACGCCATAGAATGCCGTTGTCCTTCACTGATACTCTTATACGTATAGAAACATTACAGGCAACTATATATAGTAATACCTTTCATAGATTTACTTCGTCCATTTATATTCCACACTGTCTACACCAGCATTGGATAAGCCTGCTACCATCATCTTTTATGACCTTTTCCTTCCCATGAAACCCACGCTCGAGCTATAGGTTGCTTTATGGAAACTACAAAGGACCACATAAACATGTTCCGCCACAAATTAATAAACCTCGCTGCCCAAGGTGTTCCTTTCAGATCAATTTGCATTTATATCTACATATTGCGCATTGTGAATGCTTGTTTCCCTTGGTTCCTCTATTAATATTGCAGGATGAGCACAATGACCCTACTGATCTCATGGTCCAGACCACACCACAGCATCAACAGGTTATTCCTCTCATCGTTTCATGAATCAGGCCCACTTTTTTTAATCTACCACACGCAATGACATTTTGCCGCGCTTTCCTCTGACCTACAGCTTTCACCGCGACTAGAACGAACGCTCAAGAGACCCATACAGGACAGCGACCCTGGCCTCACTTCCTCCCAAGACCAACCCAGGTTTCAGCTTCCTTAAACGTTTCCAGTCTGTTTGCTCCACACTTGATATTTCATTCTATATTGCTATCCATCACTTACATCCTGTTATTTTGTTACAGAGCTGCTCAACAAACATAGCCTGCCAAGAGGAGATTATTCACCGATAAACCACCGACATTAACAGAATAGTTCTCGATACTGACTATGCAAAGCAAAACCTAGATCCATATTTACATTACTACATAGAGCCTTATACACGCGTATATTTGTTACAGGCAGCCGAAGACAACGCCACACTAACCGTGCTAAACAGCTGCTCACAAAAAGACGCCCCGTAGCTCGTCTTTTGCTCCCAGGTATCTGATGTACAATGCGTCCCACCGCCTTCCAAAGAAACTCCAGTTGATTTGCCCTCTCACGCAGCGCCGCCTGTATAATCAACTCTTTTACTCCTTGTGTCTTTTGTATTATGGATTGTCGAACAAATGCTTCGTATTATAGCCTTACCTTACCAGAACAACTGCTTTTATACCTATCCCCTTATCCGCACAGGCGTTTCCAATGTATGATACAACAGATTAACATGGATATTTTGCTACTCTTCATCGCTATACAAGCCTTCGCGACTTTACATTTTCCGTATCCATTCACCTGCTACCCCGATTGTGCACCCTTTCCAAACCGCTCTTTTCTCTATACTCATACGTCATTACACACGGTCCTCCCCTTAAATACAGTCCAGCAGCAGCTATCAACACCGATAACTCCCTATCACCGACCGCACGCCACTCAACCTGTATTTCCATGTTCTGGCACGATCGTCTCTGCATACATCACACAATTCTATGCTTATACAATATACGTCACTGCGTCTTCAACGATACACACAGAACAACAGCTATCTGGTTCTTAGCGCTTCCACCCAAATCCATACAAATACACAGACCACACGTAATGACCAACAATGCAATCACCACCAAATCACCTGTGTACCACATCACCAACCCACCACACATTCCAACCTGAAGCTCAGCTTCACACACATAGCAAACATATATTACACCCAGGGCCGTGCCGACAAAATAAGGGGCCCTGTACTAAACTCTAAAATGAGGTCTCTCTTACTAAAAAATTAGAACTACAATAATACAAAAGTTGTAATATATCATAGACCAATAGAATATATCAAGAAACATACCTACTCAACTCTTGTTGCATAATTTTTACTTGAACAACTTCATTCTTTTAGTGTTCCTTGAAATGAATTCTTCAATGATATGTTCATATTCAATTTTCTCTAACAATCCACTCTCAAGTGCTATTGTGGCCAAATCAGTAAGCCTCTGTTGTGTCATTGTAGAACACAAATAGGACTTTAATAGCTTCAGTTTAGAAAAGTTTCGTTCCGCTGATGCAACAGTCACTGGAATGGTCAACAGAACTCTATATGCAATACTTGCATTAGGAAAAGAATCATGCCACTTTAGAAACTTGAGAATTTCCACAGGCCCCATCTTTTCATTTGGAATGATATACTTGCATTAAATCCTCTATTCTTTGCCTTTTCTTACGTTTTTTGGAACCAGAATCATATTTTCTAGATCGATTCGCAGAAGACATGAGGTTGATAGTTGGATCTTGGAATACTAAACCAATTGGCGCACATGTATAAATAGAACAAAATTATTTAATTAACAAAGTTGGCAAATAATCATTAAAGAAGAGTTGCAAATATTAAAATTTAGAGGCCCACGAGATTTGGGGGCCTGTTCCAATCGAACAGTATGCACCCTCTCGCACGGGGCCTGACATAATCGATTCATACTATCCAACACAACCAAAACAAGGCTACTTGGCTACCACACAAGATCAGACACGACCCATTCCAAATTACCGTAGTCTTCAGATAATGTACGCGACAACTTCACGCAGATGTGTTTAGCGCCCATAAAACAGCCATAGCGCCTATACTACTATCCCAGATATAAACTTACGATATGCATACCAGCTATTTTATAAAAAGCTATTTATGCAAGCCTATACTCAATATACACGCTATATTTACATATCAGCTATTTTATAGAAAGCACCTGTTGATTCCTTTTCGTGTTCCTCAGTCCATTCCCGTAAACAATGAATATCGTAGAACACAGTCGACTCAGGTGCGCCAGCATTCTTTCCCGCCATGCTTCCAGCAGCAGAACAGCATATATCTTCGCATGCTCCTTCAATGAACATTAGCGTGTTCAATGTCTCCGACCACCCCTGTAGAGCTGCACTCGATTTCTTTACTGCAACACTCTTTTCGTACATAACATCAGCTAGCTTTGCCTCTAGACATAAGATGCGCTCCTCTCCTTGAATTCTGCCAACCCAGTTCATATCGTCAATCTCTATATTTTGGTCCTCCTTTAGTTTCTCAATCATCACTGCAGCCGCACTTTCCTCGGCGGTACCCACAGCGACAGTTGCGTACCCACTTGCTTTAGCTATGTGGCCCTCCGCCATCATCCCCGTACTCGGAAACATTATTTCCACACTCCCAATAATACCTGTTTCTCCAGAACGGCAAGTGTATCTAGGCTCTGACCCACCCAAAGTCTTTGCGATTTTGTGAAGGATTACTTTGCGAGAAATACGAACCCTCCGAGCTCCATCGACATTCCCAAAAGGAAATAAAATTACACAATGGAAATTACTTCAAAGCAGTAACAAATTACCTTGCACAGCCGTTCTTACACACCCTAGAACAATTTCCTATACCCTACCCATACCCCTCCCTGCGTTCCTGCCCATTGCAACACACCTACTGACTTCCTTCTATACGCCTACTACCAAAAAACTCACGCTAATATACTCTAATCTACACGTAGATCCATGAAGATACACAGCGCTCACAAATCGGTATATACTCGCGTCCGCTACGCCACGAGCTACCGTCCAGCCAATAGTGAGCTTTCGCAGAACAACGGCAACATACCAGTCGCTCCTCTCACGGCCAGCCCGACGATTTGCCGCTGACACCTTCCCATGCCATTTGCTTCCCACCTGCCTCTTGCGGGTTCGCCATTCCAGAAGCTCCTCACCGTTTACTCTCCAATACTCTATCCCACCTTACCAACCGGTATTTAAAGCTTGCGACCCTCCCCACGCTGACCCAGCTCTTTACGCCAAGATTAAACGCCCCACCACCCCAGATACCCCTGCTCACCTACCTAGAAACTGTCGTAGCAAACACACACTAAGATCACTTCCCCTACACACGTATCTAGCACACTCTCTCAAATACATCGACCGCTACTTGCAACAAACAGTCTCCCATACCGCGGTGCATACAAAAACTCATCGACCGTACGAGCACATGCCCCATACACCATTACAGAACATCGGTTCTTCTCGAATTGCCCCACATCGATCATCTGAACCAACACCGCTGTTCTACACCATCCGCTCCCATATTCCCCATCTACGCGTATACATACGCCCACAGCCATACACACCAAAAAATTAAAATCGCATTTAACACTTTCGTTGCCTTTATAATACGATACCACAAAAAATATCCGAGTTACATTTAGCCACCTACACGTACTTCAGCTTGGCAAAAAAAACACATCCTCAGCAACGATTTATAGCAACACAACGATTTACCGATACAAACTCTTCCGCTCAGATTGTTTAGAACAATTTGAAATCCTAAATATGTTCATCTGTTGTTTTCCCTTAGAAAAACATACCGATGCTTCCATACATTTGATTTTCAAAAAAACTTCAAACGAATTTACCATTTACGGCGCAGCAACGCGCGCGACCCATTCTAGTAGTCCCTAAGAGCACTGACATCTATGGGTTTGGGTGCACACACAACAAGTACATCACTACTGGATAACCACACACCACAGACGGTTCACAAACTACATCATAGATGGTTTTGTGAACTGTCTGTATCGAACTGTCAGTGATGACAATAGGTCATCACAGACGGGTTTTGAACCGTCAGTGAAAATTAACATCACAAACGGTTTTATCCTAAAACCGTCTGTGATAAGGGCTAATCACAGACGGTTCTAGTCTAGAACCATCTGTGATGTGGGATCATCATAGACGGTTCTAACCTAGAATCGTTTGTGATATGCCCTTGTCACACTAAATGATATACTCTCTAAAACAAAAAGATTACATAAAAATATAGAACAATATATCTTATTATTCAAGATACTATCTAAAGTTGTATAATGTAATGAAAACACTATATTAAGATGTAATGAACAAAACACAATAAAAGATTTTAGTCAACACACTTTAACATATGTGAGAAGCAGACTCAAATAGAAATGAATATCCATCAAATATACACAACAAGTTACACCATAAGTATTTAGCTAAGTATTCAAATTTACCATAATTTAATTTTACCATGACTTGGATAGCCGATTTTACCATAACTTGTAGAGCCGAAATTTAGCTAAGTGTCCAATTTTACCATGATTTGAATAGTCCAAATTTAGCATAATCACAATCCATAGCGGCATCGTCACCTACTGCGCATTAGTAGCTGGTAACAAGGACCTACCAAGCATTCATATATCGGTCGATGGGTAGGTTGAATAATTAAGTGGTAAAGTCATTAATTAAGTGACTTAATTAGATTATTAAATAATTAATTTGATTAATTAACAGATTAATTAAAGTGATGAATTAATTTGACCTATCGAGAAAGAGGAGCTCGAGAAAAACATGGTGTGATACTTAGGGATGCAATCGGATCGGATATATGCCAACCGACTCACTACACCATGACACAATATTACCGCCGATGGTCAGTGCTTGGAATAATCGATGACCACCAACAAACTATCTCTTTAAGAAATGTACGCAATGCACTATCTGGCGGTAATACTTCTTTTCAGGTCGATTGTCTGCAGCGGCAATTATACATATATTAAGGACTGATTATGTGTCGTAAATCTCATATTGTGGGTCAAAGCGTCTGCTGGAAAAATGTCGAATCGACTATGTGTCGGCAAATATTTAGGAGCGAAAAAATTAGGAGTGGCAAAATTCATGGAGATCGAACAAAAGACGCTAGGTTTTCACCGTGATCACTGTGCTCCTTCCCCAAAATCCCCAAATCCCCACCGCCTCCCACGCCTTCCCCGTCCCCGCCTCCCCGCCTCCATGCCCCGCCCGCCCCCAGGCCCGCCTCCCCCCCACGCGACTTCCTCCCCGCCGCCACCCACGGCCATTGCCTCCGCCCTCCTCACCTCTCGCCCCGGGTCAGGCCCTTGCGACTTCCTTCCCCGCCACCCCCCCACGCCATTGCCTCCCGCCTCCCCGCACGACCTCCTCGGCCATTGCGCCATCCCCTACCGAGCTCCGCCCCTTGATCTCCGCTGAACCTCCAGAGATCCACCTCCGGCCCCAGGTGCTCGCCTCCGTCCCTCCGGTGTCCAGATCTGCCCTCCGATGCTCAACCTCAAGCCGACGCTATCCCTCCTGTCCACCTCCGGCCCTCAGCCCAACCACGACAGCCACCGCCCACCGAGCTCCTCGACTAATCGGTGCTCCTCCAAGTGAGGTAACTTCCACCGATGACATTTCATATGTCCAATCAAAATATATATATTCACAAAGATTTCTTCAATGAAATATTCATAAGGATATTGAGAAGACTCGTGATAACTCCGAATGATTCAATTCTATTCCAAGAAAAAATTTACTCACCGAAATGAGCAAGACGTTGTTCAAATTGAGATGGGTAGCTAGAGGTGGCTACTTTCCCGTCGGCCAATTTCATCGATGGGACTTTTTAAGTAGTATGTGAATGAGAATGCTTTGTGGATTCCCACAAAATCTAAAGATAACACATTTATTCATGCTAGAACTATGAAAATTCTTAATTGAATTACAATCTGAAATTCTAGTAGTAGTTGATGCAACAAACAATCTTCCTAGTCGCAGACATGATCATTGATTGTTGTGTCTCATCGAACAAGGTAACATTTAATTTGTTCTCCATCATCTTTATGTTATAATAACTGAAATTGAAATATATTTTCCCATCATGTTAGCTTATCATTGGCAAGTTCATGCCTTGCATTTTATTACCTTATAGATTTTAGTTGCTAAACAACTGGCTCATTATCAATGTTTGTCTTCTATCGCTTTTACTTGATATATTTTTTCATTGATGAAGTGTCGATTGAGATGTCATTTATTTTTCAGCCACTTATATCCGTGCAGCGAAGAGATTTAGAAGGACGTAAGTTGTTGGTGGCAAAATGTTACATACTCCAACTTAAATTCTGCTCACATTGATGACACTTATGAAACTTTTCTAACAATGATCGCTTATCATCACAATGGAAGTCCTCGCTACGGTGTCTTTTTCCTAACCCAAAGAAGAGCGACATCATGCCGAGGTTGTTACGATAATGGTGTTCTTGGAGTTGGTAAGTAACTAACTTCTCTAGTTAGCAACAAAAATCAAATAAAAAGGCTGCGAATTTCGGATTTGTAGTCAAAGCATCATTTATTTTTCTCCGTAGATATCTCTACAAGCTTCCACATCCTTATAAAGTCATAAGGATTTTTTCTTTTGAAGGGACTATAAAATTATGTCCTTATGGTGATTTGTTATTTATGCTTGAAATGTAAACTTGTTTCTTCATCATCCAAGAATAACTACTATGGACAATACCTTAGTAATTCTCGACTTCCCAAGGTTTCATCCTGAATCAAAATGGTATAGAATTTATAGATTAAAAAGGTTCAGTTGGCTATTCCGCACATGTTGCATTTGTTACCTAAAGTTGCTTTTAGAGGAACTACATAAAATGCATGTCTTTGTCCGTAATTTAGACTACCGTTTTCCTCTTACTTTCGATGATGACGATGGAATCCTTATACTATATTATTGTAGCTTGTCTTATGATGAACTCTCGCAGTCGCAGACTCAATATCTCGCATGTACCAAGATGAAGAAAATAACCATTTGCAAGAAGTATATTTATGCGCTTTGTATGCTTGTCAATGTACACCTAATACCTTGGTTTTAACTCCTTGAGGATAACCCATTCCATATTCTCTATATGCATGGTGTAATATCTACCTTTTGTTTGTTAGTTCTAGGAGTGATTGGCGCAACATGAAATATTCATAAGGATATACTTCAATGAAATACCTAGTTCATTACTAATGAAGTCTTTCCCATGCATGATTCGTTGAATTCCATGGATCACCCACATCGGTTCTCAAGTAGGGTGCTATATGAGAGAGAGAGAGCGAACTAGGTCCCATCTAACCAAGATCGATTTGTTGGTCAATCTTTGACTCAAGCATTTCATTTGTCCTGAAGATTTTTACAAAAGAGTTGATTGGCTTTTTATTTCTATCACTAAGTCAATCAAGCTCAACTCAACAGCTATTTCTCCCCTACCACCAATTTGTACTTCCTTGAAACAGGCTAACAGGAGTAGTTACAAGTACACCACCCTCAACTAATTAAAGAAGCTGCCAGAGAGCACTCAATACAACAACCATGTTTGCTATCTCTATTAGCAAGGTAGAGCAATGACATTACTCGTAACTACACTCCATTTTGGACATCAAGAAACCCACTTGAGGATCGAGTGAAAGCAACATGGAACCATGTATGCCGGTTTAGCCATAAATTAGCGTTGTTGCTCCCGACTTTTGTGCCATAGCCATGCCAGGTCATGTGGTGACATCAAGAACAATTTGGGCAACAACCACAACTGCTGCCCATATTTGGGATTCAATTGCATTAGACATCATTGTTCGTCTTGCCAACCAGTAATGCTTCGTTAGTAGTGCATGTGCATGCTTGTTTATTCGGCAAGAATTGGTGACTGAATCAAGTTTGTCCATACATTCATGTACATCTTAAATGGTGTGTTTCAGTGTCTTGAGATGTGTCTTGATTTAGACCATCATACCACCGCCATTCTCGTTCTTTGAATTCTTTTGTTTGCTTAACTTGTTCAATGGCGAGTTATTGCAAATTTTGTTGGTCTGGTCTCTCCTTGGTATTATCTATATCGCTTTCTCAAATTTAACTCTCACTCCCACCCTCCTTAACATACATGTTGAGCCATATTTACAAGCCAAAATTGGGGTTAACTTTTGTTTTGTGAAATTTCATGAATGAAACTCTAGTCAAAATGTCTTGAAAAAGTGTGATGATCATAATTTTATTTGTGTACCTTGCTTTTTTTCTCCTAAAACGTTTTTTGGTTTTTGTTCAACATTCATGTACATGAGAGAAGCGTGCAAATATAACAAGAGAAAATTGAGGATTCGCCACTCCTAATCACCTTGATAGAGTATTTGCCACCTTTAAGTTTCTTCTTGATAATTTGCCCCTACTAAGCATCAAATACCTAGGATTTTCCACTTTAGACGATTCTAATATTTTTAGTTTAGGTGATTGCATGTGTTTGAGAGTAGAATGATCAAGGGTGCAACCAGGTCTTGTGTGTGTATTTAGCTCTAAATTGTTGAGTTTGTTAAGTTGAGTTGAGCAATAGAAAGACGTTTGCTTTAGTTCTTTGCTCCAAAGAAGAAAACCATTAACGTGTTTGTGTCCAACATGACAGCAAGTGCACGAGCTTTAGAGCCAGCGCTTTAATGCCCAAGATCATGCCAAGAAGCAGTGACCTCAATCGACACGGCAACATCGAATGCACTCGTGTAACATCCCTAGACAACTCGAGCTTAAGATATTACCACCATTTAACCTTTTCATCACTAATGCGAAATATAAGCCCTAAAAGGAGAGTACCGTGATGTCGCTGCAAGAGCTGCTTACCAAAAGTAACTATGCCGTGTCACTACACCATGACACAATATTACCGTCGATGGTCATCGGAAACACAAGTGGAGTTTATTTTGGCAAGATTCGTTTATTCTTAAATTTGTCACCTATGTTGGTGAAAAATTATGATTTAATCCATATACTATCCATTTTGTGCAGGTTGGAGCATGCTTGGTTAGCCAAGAGGAATAATCCTAGGTGAGTCTGAAACTCAAGATTCAAGACCGATTCAACCACCCAGACCCCACAAATCAGTTTTTTAGGCGTAATAAGTTAGTCTGCTGCTTTAAGAAGCATAAGTGGTTATCACTCATTATCTCCTTTTATCAAGACATTGTGTGTGATTATTGGTGTTTCAGTTTGACCATCGAGTGCATTACCTTTGTGTGCACCGAGATAATACTAGAGTGTGGATGAGGATTTTTCTAGTTCTACTTCTGTTGATAGCTCACCATAGTATAACTTTTCTTTTGTTATTGTTTAGATGCACTATCGATGTCTTCATCCGCCAGGCATCTCAATCTTACATTTCAAAGCTGTTTGCGACAAATTGCAACTACATGACAGACTTTTTATATTTGATTCCCGACTAACATTGATGTATCTTTTTTGCACAATGTTGCGACAAATTGCAACAAACATGACAGCATTTTATATTTGAGAAATGTACATTATGGATTACAATGTGTTGCTTTCAGTATCAAGGAGATGGTGTGCACACTGCAATCATTTGACTAGGCATTTGGACTGCAGCAACCCTTGACTTGGTAGATAAAGGACAGCAAGAAGAAAGCGGCATCTCAAATTGCAGGTACTTTAATCAAAACTTTACATTTCTTCTTGTGCAAATCCATCACTTTTTCTTCAGCTTTACATTATTGACTTTGAAAATCCATCACCTGCAAACATATTAAGATCAATCTATATTTCTGATCTAGTAGATTAGTTGTGGTGATCAGTGAGTACAATGTGCTATGATATTTTGTTGTGGAATACATAAGTTCTCCAGATATTCTTCATGGATGAGTCCATTTTGTTGTGCTATGAAGTGGCTCTCTTTTTTATCAAATGCCTTGTTTGAAGGACGTGGATGGTTTTAGATGGGATGAAAAATCGCCTTTGTGTGCGTAATCAATCGCATGTTTTTCCTCATTTTTTTTCCCCGGATGAGACAACAATAAAGTATCTAAATCAGAATCTAAAGAAGACTAGTAGAGAAATTTAGTTTTCCTCAACTTGTTCTTGCTTCTCAGTATACCTCCTATTTTTCATATTATTATTTTTCTCCTTTTGTACTAAAGCATGCCTAGAAATCAGATTTACTTTAATACTGCCACTAGAGTTGGCCGCCACTACCATGTTTGACCTCCTCTCCAAAGAAACACTCGACACAAACCGCCGATTATCATCATTTGTCTCTTGTCCGGATATGGGGTCGATTGAACCAAACTTATGAGTCGTTATTGGCATGGAAAAGGTTTTGTAATAAGAAAATACCTGCAAACCAACAACAAATACATGAGAACTTCTTCTACTAAAAGATTAATTAGCACACTTCAATTGACCCACTAGCTGTCTCAAAAAAAAAATAATAAAGCTCCAAGCTGAATTTCAGATTTTGAAGCTTTCACGAATTAATAGTTCCTCACATGAACACATGCAATGTTACAAGCTAAACTTTCAAGAGAGCATAATCTGAACTCATCATCCTGAATTAAAAACAATTATATGCCTTAAATCTAAGTTGCGACATATCACTTGGATTAAGGTGTTGCGAGAGCAAGGCGACAACACCACCACTAGAGGGTTCAATGGTTCGTTAATAAGGTTGGGGAAGGGGCCTCTGAGAGGGTATGGCACTACCGGGGTGATTGTCACAAGCAGAGAATTGGGGAAAAATAGAATGCTGAAGTCAC
Organism: Guadua angustifolia; assembly: GCA_036346375.1. Taxonomy (NCBI): domain Eukaryota; kingdom Viridiplantae; phylum Streptophyta; class Magnoliopsida; order Poales; family Poaceae; genus Guadua; species Guadua angustifolia. Next base: position 17,890,347 of record CM070517.1, read on the forward strand.
ATTAGTGGGGTTGTGGAGGGTAAGGGGGTGGGGCATTTTTTCCCTTTTTTAAGAACAAGGGCCAAGGGGGGTCGTCAAAACTATTGAAAAATTTACAATTCCTCAAAGGGCATAACAATTTGCTTAACAAGCCCGTGGTCTTTGCTCCAAAGAAAGTTTTCCACTCAGCGAACTCAATTTAGCTAGACAGGTATCTCAATTTAGCTAGACAGTATCTCAATTTTTCCCCGTCTTCTAGATGTAATTTTGACCGATAGTTATTCAAGTATTAAATGCATGTTGTTGTCCAAAAACAAAATCATATGAACTAATTTTGAAGTATTTTTTTTACAGGAAGAATTGCAAGGACCTAGGAAGTTGGTGTTACCATCATATACATATGCTTTTGTTTAAAACAACTGGTCATATTATGCTAATCGATCATTTTGTATGTACTTGACATCTCATGTGGGCGGAAGACAAGTTGACTCACGGCTTTCAAGATCCAACAGGTTGAATTTTGTAAAGGATTGATTGTTAAATGTAGGAATTTTGGGCTTTTGGACAAATTTGTATATTCTAGTTGCATCTTGCCTAACAAGATACTTGGAGTTGGCCTCATATGCGCTTGTCCATGTCGCCATTTATACTAATGAAATGGAATGGATGTATTTTGATGGATAAATCGCCATTTATACTAATGAAATGGAATGGATGTATTTTGATGTTCCAGTTGTTGTGATGAATGGATGTATTAATTGAATCATTTTCTCTTGTGATGTGGTGAAAATATGAATTAATTATCGGTTGTATTATTAATTATCGCTTGTATTTATAATATTCTCCATAATAATGTTGTTTTCACACCAATATGATTTACCCTCGAGACTATCATCGGCAAAAGTGCATGCAGCCGGAAAAAAATATATACATCGGCAAAAGTCTTATACAATGTCGGATCATCAGCCGGTAAAAATATATACGTCGGCAAATGTTTTTCCCGACAGACTTCTACCGACAGTTGTTTTCTGTCGGAAAAACTTTTGCCGGCAGATAATGCGTCGCACTACGTGGCTTTTACCGACAGATAGACTGTTGATGAAAATGTGTCATAGTGTAGTGACTGACCGGATATGTTTGGATCGGATTCGGCTAGTCTTGTTGGATATTTTTCGGATTTGGTTTTGGAAATTGGGATTTGAGTTTGGAATCAGATTTGAGATTATACTATCCGACGGTTCGGCATTTACAGAGAACATTGTCAAATATTTCCAAAAAAATAAATCCAACCAGATATCCGAAATCTCCTATCGCGGCAACCGACAAACGCCTCCCCTCATCTTGTCGCCTTTCGTCGCCGCCGCCGTCCAGGGCGCCCTCACACTCCTCCCCGCCATTCTGCGGCGCGCTGCCTTTCTTGCGCGTGGGCAGGCGGAAGCACCGGGGCCTGGCGATGGTGGCAGCAGATCTAGGGGAACTACACCCAGCCATCGATGAGTACCCAGAGGGCATCCTCTCCGGCGAGTGGCCTGAGAATTTCTCCCTCCTCAGCTACGCTAACCTCCATGCTAGGACGAAGCTGATGTACCTACGGCGAGCCGGCGAGGCGGAGGCACTAAGGTTGACACGGGGGCGAAGCTAGCTCAGGCGGTCGGTGCAGTGGCGACCTGGCGCCTCCCTAGAGGTCGTCACTCCGCCTACCCTGCATCGTGTGGTTGGGTGGGTGGGAAGATCTAGCGAGACAAGGGTCGCCGCGATCGAAGCTGATGATGGGGCCGGGACGGAGGGGGCGTGAACTGAACGGAAATGAACTGTGCTGCCGTTCTACCGAACCGAGCTGGGCAAGGGATGATGGGCTGCGGCCTGTGGGTATTTGGGTTTTGAAATGGCGTGGCTTTAGGCCTGTAGGTAGTTTTGATTTATACAATTTGTAGCTGATTAATGTTTGGGCAAAAATGCAGCTACTCAATCAGGGCGCTAGGGTGATGGGATGAGTCGCAGCTGATGCATTTGGACCTTGAAAATGCTGGGCGTCAACAAGGAGGAGATTGGATATTGACGAAAAGAAAAGAAGAGTTCAAAAGTTGGAGTACTCGAAAGTTGTTTCTAACAGAGTTGTTTTGCTTTTTCTTCCTAGTTAACCTGTTAAGAGTAATTTTGCTACACAATCAATAAGGCTATGTTACTGCGCTGCCTGTAAAAGCCTCTAATGTTGTAGGTCGCTTCGTTTTACTTTCAAGCAAAATCTCAACTTCGTAGTTTGTTTCTGTAAAAATGTCAATCTTTGTTCTTCTTTTCGCTATGGAAGTAGCTATGCACTCGTTAAATTGTGATAGCGCTATTGCATTCAAACTCATACAGTTGATTAAATATTGTTATATGTATGTTTTATGCAGTATCTATTTTCACATGATTCTGCTCCGTATTCACTTCAAATCCGTAATCGATATTACCCATGCCATATTCATATCCGGCACTATCTGTATCAGACTACAAAATGTGATTTAGGATATAGAAATAGCAATATCCGATCGAATCCGAGCCGATTGCACCCCAATGGTACTGTAGCACAACAAGTGATAAGTATAACTTGTCACATCTTCCGCGGTTTATGGTTTACTATATTACAGTAATTGTTGATGTAACTTAATGTTTTCCTTTTTGTTAGAAATTTTAATATGTTTATCTTTTCTCTTATTAACTTTAAAATGTCTATCATCTATTTTTAATATATAATCTCTGCTATATAAAGTAAGAGTTTCTTCCCGCGTCACTTTATCAAAATTACCCACCTTTACCACTGCTATTTAATTACCCACTTTTGCCACTGCTCTTTAATTGCTGACTTTTGCCACTGTTAGTGCTCTTTACAAATAAATTTTTTATCACAAATTGAGTTTCGTTGCAACGCCTAGGCACATAACTAGTAATAGTTTATTTCGAGAGGCTGTACATGGTATTAGCACGTGCTTCTAGATAGATTGATGAAATGTGGTAATCATGGTGACGCGCTGTCATAAACGAGGTCACAAACGGTGCCTCTACCACGTGGACTTTTTACACGTCATTGTCCTCTTTTGACTGATGACGTTCTACTTGTATGATTGCATGATAATGGCAAATCTCTCTCTCGCCATTAATTAAATATTCCAATTTCGATTTGTGTTGTCTGCTCGAGCAAAAAGATGTTATTAACCTTGACAACTTTTATCTTTGTAGGTTATTTAAACAGTAGTGTTGTGCCTGCTCGAGCATGAGTACTAAAACAGTGTGTTTTTTAAATCCATGGGCCAGTTTGCTCGCGGGCTAAGAGCATCTCCAAGAGGAGCCCTAAATAGGTTGTTAATTATAATTATAAGGTTTTGATGGAAAAAAAGCACTCCAACAGAGGTTGTATTTTAAGAAAAATTATCAAAATAGGTTTAGGACTCGGAGCCCAGTAGCTATATTTAGCAACACTCCTCTCACCCCATCCTATTCAAGCGTCCTGGAGTTGAGTTTAGGGTCTAATTCTTTGAGTCAATAGTTATCTTGGGCTCTAATTCTTTTAGTTTAGGCCCTATTTTGAGGTATAGGACTCTATTTTAAGGCCCGATTGTTGGAGATGCTCTAAGGAGATATTACTCTTTTTTTAATTTATAAGGTATATTTTTTTAGTATGCATACTAAAAAGATATTAAATATGATTAAAGTATCTTTAATTACTATGTCTAAGCACTATATTCATTACATATATGTAAATCTAGATAATTATTAGAAATATAGCGAAAACATCATACTAATTTGTATTAGAATATAAAATATGTTTTATATTTGCGCTTAGAAACTAGGGTTTCAAAACCAACAAAAACCGCAATTTTCAACCTTACCGTTGTAGTTCGAGATTTAAAATCAGTCGGTAAATCGGTCCAATTAAAAAAATAAAATTTTTTAATATTTTAGAAAATTTTATGCGACATAAACCAGTTGAAAACCATTGAAAATCTCTCAAAAATCGGTTTTAAGGAACATTCAATTAGTTGGTTGGTTTTCTGTGAAAACCGACCGGTTTTCAATTTTTTTATTTCTTAACCCTTCGGTTTCTAACGATTTTCGAATAGTCTTTTTTATTTTTGAATTTTAAATTTTGATCAGTTTTTAAAGACGGTTTTGTGAACCTTGGCCGGAGCAGCTTAAATCAAACAAGACAAACTTAGTAAACCTCTTGATGCCTGCTCGGCCGGAGCTGAACGATGCCACGATGCCAAAGTTAGGGTCTTTTTGGTTTGTTTTGTCGCGCCAAGCTTTTTAATAGCTAACGAAGTGTGGTTTTTTTAGGTGGAACGCACTGGTGGGGCCGTTCGGGCGCGCGAGAGAGAGTCCATTGCTCTTATGCGTGAGGTTTCAAATTTCATTTATGCATTGACTGAAATCTGAAAATTTTCCTCAATATTTCAAAATCTCAGACAAAATTCAAAAAAAATTGAAATCTAGTAAATTTGAAACCAGGAAAACCATGCAAGCATTTATATATATTTTCTATTTGTTTGAATGCAAAAAATACTAATTATTTGCACATAAAATTTCAAAGTTAGGGTTTATCTTTGAAATATAATTTAAGACCGCAATACATCATGTAAGGCCAAAATCCAAATTAGGGTTTAGTCCACAATACATCATTTAAGCACGAAATCCAAGCTAGGGTTTTGGTTTAGGCCGAAATCTAATTTAAGGCCGAAATCGAAGTTAAGGTCTATGGTTTAGACTGAAAATCAAAATTAGGATTCAGGGTTTAGGCTAAAATACATCATTTAATGCCGAAAATCCAATTTTGGGTTTAGGGTTAGGGTTACATAATTTGTATATGTATTTTTTAAAAACTTTTCATATGTATTCCTCATAAAAGACATTATAATTCACCACAAAAAAAATTGATGCAAAATTCGCTCTAAAAACCATGTTAACCGGTCTAAAATGCATAATTTTTGGTCGAAATCATCAAGATTTCGCCAAAATTTACCAAAATCACTATAGTAAACCATAATTTTTTAAAAAAAATCATTCCACCGGGATTTTGAATCTCGGCTCCAACTAAAATTCATAATTTTGTAAAATTTTGCTGAAACTTTAAGCCCTGATTGTGCGTGCTTTTTGGGCAAGCTTTTAGCTATTGTTAGAATTATCAGTCTTCCAAAATTTTCTGGCTCGACTGCTAGCTGCACCGCCGACGTGTGACCGCACTGGGCATTGCATTGCACCATTGAGTCCTATATGTGGACTAGAGTAGGAATGAAAACGGAAAGGAAACGGTCGGTAAATGGTTGTTCTATTTCCGTTTCCACATCTTTTACGGGTAACGGGAAATCAGAACCTCGAAAACGGATACAGAAATGGATAGTGATGAAAACGGATGTGAAACGGAACGGAGCGGATACGGAAACGAAAGTGAAAAATTCCACAAGAGCATAGTACATGATCACAATATACATAACCACCAAAACAATGTAACGCATTCCACCTCCAAAGTAGATATAAGCATAGTGTTATATTCACCAGTATCATTAGAAAGTTTTTTTTCTCAAGTTTGTCAGCTGAAGGCTCGCTATTTGTCTCTTAGATCAGACCATCATGTTCTCCTCCATATCATTATCATCGACATACTCTTGCTCCTCCAAATATAAAGGTGTAACACACTAAAATTTGTATATTATTATTTAATGTTCATTAATGATTTTTTGAGATTTATCCGGGATTTTCTAGAGTTTATAAATGCCATTTTGCTATTTTTAGAATTATAGAATTAATTTATTCATGAAAAACGAAACCAAAATTATGCTATAAATAATTTTTCTAGGTTGAAAATATTCCAAAGTATTTTTGAGAATTTTTCAAAATTTTTGAACTCTATTTGATATTTTTTATAAAACCATTTATATTTCTAAAATTATTTTAATTTAAAAATAAATATAAATTCTCCATTCTCCTTTTTAGTTCACGTGGGCTAAATTTCTGACGAAATTTTTGATTTCACTTATCTGAAATTTTAGATTCGATCGAGAAATGGCTCTCTCATTTCCATTTCCATTTCCATTTCCATTTCTAACAAAAAAAATTCTTTATCTATACTGATATTTTTCATTTTTTTTTATTTTTGAAATAAGACTTCTATCTCTGTTTTTTTGAAATGGTGGAAATTCCATTTCCTTTTCACTGGACCGGAGGCTATGACAATTTACAAGTATCTGCATAGAAATATAGGCATGATTCTTTGAATACTAACCGAGAGGAATTTTTTATTTAATATTTATTTTAAATCTTTTTCAAAACTAATCGCCGGGCATAAAATTTCAAAATTACCCTCCGTCGCCCGGCAGTGATCGCCCTCGAGCGATCGCAGAGTAGCCTAACGGTCGAACAGCGCTCGGCTGCTTCTTGCTTCTGACGGTGCCGTGTCGGCCGTCGCCCGGCCGTCGCCCATGGCTGAGGCGATCGCTGAGGCTAGGCGATCGGCGATATTTTATACCCTCGCAGTGGCATATTCCCATTTCAACCTCTGAGAACAAGCGCAGCCGGCAAAGGAGAAGAAAGGAAGAAAAGAGAAAGAGAGGAGAAGGGAAGAAAGAAAAAGAAAGGAGAGGAAAAAAGAGAAAGGAAAAAAAAGAGGGAAAAAAAGTTGATTCTTCGGTTTTGCGGTAAGTTCAAAAATTTTATACGTAATATTTAGAAATTTAATATAGTATTTAGTATTGTTTAGTATTTAGAAATTGTAGTATTTAGTTTATATTTTATGTGGTGATTTTTGTAGGTAATATTTAGAAATTAATGTAGTATGTAGTGTTTAGAAATATTAGAATTGCGTAGTATTTAGAAATATTGAGATTCCATGTAATAGAAATATTAGTCAATATTTAGAAAAATTAGGAGCAAGCGAATAATATGTAGTAGTAATTCGTATTGAAAAAAATGGGTAATCTAATTACTCATTTGTAGTCAATCACCGTGATGCGCTAGAAATTAGTATATTTAAAAATATGGTAGGCTAGCAACATATCGTCAATCACCGTACCACGCTAGAAATTAGTAGAGTAAAAAAGTTGGAAATGTAGAACGCAATTACAAATCGATGAGAGTAAAATTTGACAATATAACGTAACATTTATATAGCGGTTAGATGGAGAAATGATGATTATTTGGTTCGGCGTTGTCGGCGACATGTCGGAGAAATTGTATTTTCAAATATTCTATGGAGATGGGGAGATAGCACGAGGGCCGGATGGAGTCGATTTGTCGGCATTTTCAACTTGATCATCTGGGTATATCTAGACCGAGAGAGACATCTGAGGGTTTGTTGGAGTGGATGTTTGGATGTTCGGTTTGGATACCAGTGTTAATTTGCGGGTTAGAAGCGATAGTAAGCGTGTGTGATTTTTTTATGGAGAGCTGGTTCCTATTAGCGACATCGGCATGGAGGAGCTATGTTGGAGTCTGTTGTAGGCGGGGCGGCGCTCATGTTGCTCGTAGATTGGTACGGTACCTCCATCGGTGTCGGAGGTTCGTGATGTCGGGTAGATATTACGGAGGAGGGAGGACAGATCACGCAACAATGCGATGATGAAGGTGGCGAGGACCCGGAGGCAGGCGACCACGAGGTTGGCGGTGGCGGCAGGGATCGAGGGCGAGGCGGCCGTGGAGGTGTGGGGTGTGGCGGCGAGGGAGGAGGTGGAGCACATAGTTGACTTGATGGAGGAGGAGGACCGTGCGAATGAGAAGTCCCGATGGCGAGCAGCTTCGGACGAGGAGGACAATACTCTGAGTGCCTCTCCCGGTCGTGGACTAATTATAATTTCGAAGACCTAACAATGCATGAAGAAACGAGAGATGCATGGGAGTATCATGAGAGCGAGGTCGTATGAGGGCCGTATATAAAGACAAGGAGGCTGTGATGGATGCGGTGAAATCTTGGTCAATGTCTCTTTAGCGGCAATTCGGGGTAGTGAAGTCCGACAAAAAGACTACTGACGTGAAGTCGTAGTTGACTTCGTGCCCATGGCGGTGCATGCATACAAGGGAAGTGGAGGAATATTGGAAATGTTCCATAGTAATGAACATAGCGCCAAGCGGAGGAAGCGAAGCGGAGCACATAATCGTAGATCACTTGGGTGGCAAATGTGTTTTATGGTCGGATCGTGGACAATCACTTTTCTGACCTCGATCCGTTATCGAGCTATCGAGGAGAGGTTTCAATACAAGATTAGCTACGGAAGGCATGGAGAGCAAAAACGACTTTGCAAATACGGTTTGGGACATCGAGGCTTCTTATGAGAATATTCCACACTTGCTCGGGGCAATATCAAGTAGGAATCGATGCGGTCGCCGACCTTGCGGAGTTTCCTGCGGATGGTGCGTCTTGTGAACAAGTGGGTCTTCTGGCAACCCTTCTTAGCCCTCGGCGCATGCATAAATGCCTTCCGACACTATCGCCGGTCATTTGCATGAGCGGCACATTCCTCCTGAAAATACAAGGGCGATTCTAAGCGCAATCGCGGTGGGCGCCAACAACCGGGTTCTACGGTCGCATTGGCCTTCGTGGAGGAAAACACGGAGGTGATCTTGGTTTCTTGAAAGAGTCAAGATGGCGGTTGTCGAGACCCATACGATGTATGTGTCATCCATGGCCGACATGCGAGGGGTTCTTGAGGCGATCGTGGATATGCAACAAGGTCGGCGTCGTGGGAAGCGACAAAGTGGCGGACACGAAGAAGCGGTGGTGCATGAGGCACATGGGTGCTAATTTTTTCGTCGATTCGGGGAACAAGGAGCTTATGAACATGTTCAGCGGTACGTACAAACAAAACCAGCGGAGGAAGTTCGACTACATTGTGGAGGGCGTTGGATGAACTAACCCATAAGCAATCACTTGAATCAAGGGCGGCGCTAGTTCATCGAGGAACCCTATGGTGTACCACGAGCAAGGAGATGACCTGACCTTGTGCGCGCGCTCGACCGGCGCGCAAACATTGGCGTGGGCGGGGACAAGCATAAAGTGTTTCACGCAGTTTGGATCGACCACGAGCCGTTGGAGAAATGGTCCCTTCTACATGGCGAGGCGGTTCCGTTATGGAATAATGACAACCAACTTTGGCGGAGATTTACAAGCGGGTAATGAAAGGCACGAGATGCCTTCCGTTGGTGGGCATTGTTGAGGTGTGTTACTAGGCACCCAAAGATATTTAGTTGAGCGGTACAAGGCCTCCATTGCATGTATGTCGGACAATCGCTGTCCTACTCGGCGGTTGTCTCGTACATAGCCAACAAGACCACGGAAAACGCAGACATATCGCTTGACACGGAGAGTGGCGTGGAGCGGAGGTACCCGTGCCTTTGCGGTGACGGGTCGAAGGTGCCCACCGGAGAGGACTTCCCATCATGCGTACTCGGCCGCATTGCGAGTGCTCTGCCGAAGCCACGCTGCCGCGACTTGCCGTGCTTTCGCGCGTGATTGCGCGGCGGCGAGACACACCGATCATGTCGTCCGTACATCTCCCACTCTCGCTACAAGCAAAGTGTTTTCAACACGTGGCATAACGAGGTGTCTGGTGCCGAGTCAATGGATCGTTCACGGCGGCCCCCCTCCGAGGCATCGATGGGTACCGGACATCCGGATGTTGAAGCAGAAAGTCGGGCGTCGCAGGACACGGCGTATTAGGAATGATATGGACGAGTCTGAAGCGCGTCGTAATTGTGGATATTGTAATCCTATGTACCAGTTATTTGTTGTCCCATCATGTAATTTTTGATTCTATGTACCAGTTATTTGTTGTCCCCGTCAATGTAATATTTGATTGTATGTACGAGTTATTTACTTTATGTGCGCGATCGTGGATATATTTGAATATGGAACATTTTATTACTTTTCATTTAATTTTTGCTAGTTGTAACGTGTACCATGTACTTATTATCCGTTTTGTTTTATTTGGCTCCTATACTTACTAATCGTCCGTTTGCTTTATTTGCTTTCTAACCATGAATTTGCTTTGTAACCACACGAACTGCCTTGACGATGGCGCGAGTTAGGCGTCTTCTTGGCCTTCTCGAGTTGCTAGACCAGCGGTGGACTTGACCCACGGTCTAGGTTGTCCGCAGAGGGCGGTATTTGGGACACTGCGGTCTAGGGTGCCGAAGGAGTTTCTTCTGATCGACCCGCTGGGTTCCACGATAAGTTAGCGACTTTTCGTACTCTTTGCTTACTGTTAATGGAATTTTAACGGCGCTACACACTACGTGCGATTCACGAGCTGCGGCTTACTTCGTTCTGCGGATGGTGGAAGCGAGCGATGTGGAGAACCCGCCGCGTCTCGGGGTTCTCGTCTGACCGGTCCCTGGCGACGCGCTCATGGGCCGGTGGAGGCCGGAGACACACGTTCCACGCCTGCGGAGAGATGGCTCCCCAGCTGCGGGGCGTGTCATACCTCCTAGGGCTCCCTGCGCGGCCGTGCGATTGTGCCACCACAACGCCCCGCCCGCGTGGCTTGCGCGCAGGCGCGCCGCCCAGTGCGGCGACACCCGAGCCCCGTCGTGCCCCCCAGGCGGATCGCGCGGTGTCGAGCGTGGTACGCTCCGATTCACGGTTAGTACCTCGTTCGTTGTAACCGCGGATCGCGCACCGAGCCGCGACAATATTTTACCGAATCTTTGCGGTGAGCTTCTCCACAGGAGCCCGGCGTGGAGGACTGGCACGCGGCTGCAGGCGTACTGCTGTTCTGTTCGGTTGGTACTGTTCCGTCCTCGTGACGGGGACACGTGAACCGGCTTTTGTCGAGTTCGTCCAGATTGATCGGCGACACCCCGTGCGGAGGTAACACATTTCGTTAAAATCTCTTATGACGAGACATGTCTAACTTTGCCGTTATGCTTGGTGGTCAGGTGAAGCGATGGTCGTGGGGCTCTGCCGTGCTCGCGATGCTTATCTGAGGTCTTTGCGAGGCCCATCTCCGGGTGGGGACAGGGCGCTCTTGGCCAGCTGCGTTCTACTCTGCGGCTATGGTCTTGGGAGCACTTCTCCGTCGGTAGGCCCGTTGTTGACCGGTCTCCGTACTCACAGGACTGCACCACCACCACCACCACGGATCGGTGGCCCACTATGGGCTGTCTCTTGGGTTCAGCAGACAGTATGCCCCTTGTATCTAACCCCATACTTTGGACACTTTAGTAACATGCACTACTTTATTTTCATGCGCGGGTGTCGCCCACCAGTAGGTCAAGAAGGTGTCGTAGAGTTAGTTCGGGAGTTTGGCAGTGCGGGGCGAGGGCGTGTGGTGGACACCCTCTGACCAGCGAGGTCAGTCAAGCACCTCACGGGCTGTCCGAGCTTTCTTTGGCGTGACCATCGGCTCAGCTCACCGTAAGGTCCTCATCTTGACACATGCGTCGAGGAGTACTCGCCGCATCGAGTCTTTGCGGCGATTCGGCCTCTTCGAGTTTCCCCTGCCGACTACTCACACTTTGTCTCACGTGCGCGCTGAAATCGTGTCTGAGAAGAGTACTTACTATTCCCGGAATGCATGTTGTATGTAAATTGTCGTTTTGCATTGCGGGATGACTCGGTCGGGGCATCCTTTGGGCACTCCATTCTTTCATCGCATGGCACCGTGGGTGTTGCGATGGGGAGAGGCGGCGGACACGATGGGCCGAGACCGGTGCTGTGCCGCCACATCGGCGATTACATGGAGTGGTTCGCGCGCCATGACTCGGCTCCGCGGTTGGGTACACACGGCGAGTATGCGCAGCTCGGCATCGGTGTCGGAGCGTACCCTTCAGAGATGTCCCGGAGGAGAACTACGCGTGAGGATCACCCCCGTCACCCTACACGTATGTTTTTATGTAAATTACCTCATATCGGGCTGGCATTACTTGCAGGCACGTCTTGTAGGGCAGATGTACGGGGAGGTGGAGTCCGTGATAGCGGGCCTCGACGTGGGCGTCCGCTCACCTGTAACACCCGACTCTTCCGCGAGTCAGGAATGCTACCAACTCCCAAATTCACCAAAAATTTGGCGACATCTCCTCCAAACTATGGACATCCACTCGTGAGACAAAAGAATAGCGGAATTATAATATCATTCTAGCGGGTCCTTAGTTAATCAACCACCCACTCAAGCGAAATTAATGACTTTCATCACGATGAACAAATAAATTACAATCACATTAATTACAACCAAGATTGACGAATTGGTTAAATAAATTGTTGGTGACCGCTTGATCGTGCCGTGTTACTACTCGAACCCATGAGTCGTTTGCAAGGTACCTAAAACAAAAAGCAAGCGAGCGTGAGTCAAGACTCGGCGAGTGCAATCAAACATAAAAGTAATGAATTTGATTAGAATACAACGACTTCAAAATATCTGATAATAGTTCTTTTACTTGACATCCTTAAATAAAGGGAGCAATTTGAATTCATATAGCTTCAAAGCGTAAGAACACGATTACTCCACCATTTGCTATAACCATGACTTAATTGAAATTACCCAGTTAAAAAGCGAAACTAACCCTACTTATCACCTCCAACTCGGAAACATAAGTAAACCTTACTCATGCCTCAACAATCATTTTAGGGGCGAGTTCAGACTCAATATTCAACTTTGTTATTTCCGGTCTCATCAATTAACATTTACAAATTTCAACACATAATGCAATACTTTTATGCTCTCATCCTCTTTCTCATGAATCATAAAATGAATGCACCATGCATGCTCATAATGCACATTGTCATAAGCGTATACGGTATAGTGAGTGCACACCGTCGGTGTGCACCTCAATCCACCCATCCGTGGTGGGGCCTACTCTTCTTGACTCGCTCCCATTCACCTCGATGAATGGGACTACGAAAAGGACTTTTGTGCTCACTACGGGTGAGCACGAGGCCCACATCAACATGGGGCGCCTCGTCCATCATGAATGCACAATGCAATTTACATGAATGAATTGCAACACTTCATTCATCGCCAACACCACCATAGCCGTAACCACATACATAAATATAGCAAAATCCTCACAATCCCCGGTCACTAAGCGGTACTAATATAATCAGATTCAACCACAAGGCATGGCAACTCATAACAACGTTTCTATTATGCAACTACATCCTCTGACAAGAGCCATGCTCACACAATACACTTGCGGTTAGCGCTCACAAAAATTCTATCTTTATAAAAGACCTAACCGTTTGAACCAATCTCATATTAGTCCCAATCACTCAAACAATATACTCACTAAAAAACCTTACTAAAAGCTCGATCTCCATTAGAGTTCATCTAACTAACCGAGCAACAATTAAATTGAGGAGCATCAAATATGAACACACATCCACACTCAATAACACGGTGTGCTTGCCTTCATTCCCTTAACCTTTTAATCATCATAAGCGTTTTCATAAGGAAAGCACTTTCTAGTTATATCAAGCAAGGCTTACCTCTTGCGTATGCATCGGCAATTACTTACGCTTAAGAGCAAACACTTGATTAATCTTTCTAGCCACAATTTTGGGATTGCACTTGCCTTTTACCGCGAAGAATGGAGTGGCATACGATTGAGGCCACTCCCGGAGAACCTTCTCTGCAATTAAACAATAATCATCCAACTCAACTTTATGCACACTCGAAACAAGCAAACGAAAAACAACTCATTTGCATATTTGACTTCTTCAAAAACTTATGTCCATGCATAAGCTAAAGATATATCGATATTCAAGATCTAACTAAAGTGCCAACAATTATCTTTCATAAACCATAGTAGCAACAGATTTGCTTGAAACAACAGGAGACACAATCCTCTCACCAACAAATGGAAAATGCAACCATGACTAACATACGGATATCGGATTGACAAACATGTCCAAACTACGGTTTACCACAGGGAAAAATAAACTACTCATACCAAATCAACCTCGGAATAACGAAGAGCATATAAATGTACCTAGATGAATGAACTCAAATAACCAAGACATAACCACCAACCAGAACCAATTGCCACAACCAAATCCATAATCATGCATTACCTAATATCTACTTACTTGGTTACATAAAGACACATACATCTCATTTCGAAAGAACTCTTATTAAAATGGGGGCAAGATAACATCCTACTAAATCTAGGATGATACCCATCTAGCAGAATGATTATAACTTAAACAACCCTACCCCACTTCTATGTCATCATCATGAATATGTGTAACATCAAATATATTTATGCACACTACTCTCACATCATGAACACGAGCATATAAGCCATCAATTAAACATCGCCATAGCAGGATTCAAATGTAAATATTACTAATTCCCCTCTTTAGAATTTAATTCTCTTATTAGCGAGCATCTATATATATGTATATATATATATGTATACAACTATTACTCTCTTGGAGATGAACACCAAACAAACATTCCACAACACAAGGCATTCATGCATCTGATGAGGACCATACTACTGGCTCATATTTACAATCTATTTTGGCATAGAGCAGATTTTATTTATGCCTTAAGCAGGAATGTGCAGAACTCAAACACAGGCACTACTCACTACACTTTATTAATCGAGACCTTAAAACTGCAATTCCACCAGCACAGACATGCATTATATGCAAACAAAATTCAGCAATACTTTGAGCATTTTACTCGCAACCTCAGCACAAATTTCATACACCGATAACACACCAAACCTCAAAATGTAGTACTGATTCATGAAGCTATAACCAAAAGGATTCCATATACTTCAATAGCTCAAACAGAATCCATTACACATAAAATTTTTACTAGGGAGGAGTGAGTGTTGGCAAACATGAATGAAGGAATTAAACCTTTGGAGCATTTGAACAAACACAGGTGGGCACCATGAAACCAAATACCTTGTGCCTAAGCACTCACCACAAGGAGGCAAGGGGCAAGGAGGCGGTCTTCTTCTTTGTCTCTTCTTTGGAGGTGCTGCCAGAGAGGAAGAACCACCAGCATTGCTGCCCTTCTGCGCCGAGCAGGGAGGAGCAGTATGCGGACTGGGGAAGGAGCAGGCGGAGGCGTCAGGCTGGCGATCTTGCTCTTTGCTTGATTCTTTGCTTGATTAGGGAAAAGTATTCTTGCTCTTGATTCTTCTTGGCGATCTTTCGCGAACCGAGCGGGAAGGAGGAGCACCTACCGAGGGAAAACTTCTGGTGGGAAGGCGTAGGAGTCGGCCGGAGGCTCGCCCGGCAGAGACCATCGGCGCAGCAGGCCCGGCTGCTTTGCTATCCTCTTTGCTACTCTCTTCTTGCCTTTTCTTGGCCGAGCCAGTGAGAGGCGCCTGAGGAGGAGCGGCAGGCGAGGCAGCGAGGGAGGTGGAAGGGTGGCGCCAGGAGCGGCGTCGGGCAGTGGAATCGGAGGCCGGAGGCGCAGGAGGAAGGCGGTGGAAAAAAGATTACCTCTAAGGATTTTCAGCCACTCATTTGAAGAAAGAGAGAGAGAGAGAGAGAGAGGTGGGGAACAAAATATCAGCCCAAGAAGGAAAAAAAAACTTTGCGATATTACACCCCGTTCCAGCGGTCGAGCTTTTCCTCGGCTCACGATGGGTTGTTGCGGGTGTGCGGCCTACTCACCTGCCGGGGGGGCCGAGACATGGTGCGCAGCGCAACACGTCCCCGTCAGCCAGCACATCCCCCGCCTAGTGGAGCCGTGCCCACACCTCTTCCAGCCAGTCGGCCCGCGTGCGGCGTCACCCGATCTGAGCCCTCGTGTCCTCCCCCACGAGCGCGATGTTACGGTGGGGTGACCAAAACGCCAGCCGTCTCTCACACGACCCACGATGGCGAGGTGGGGTGAGCGCGGCCGATCTTCGTCTCATGCGCAAAGAGGCCCCACGGTGCTTACGGCTCCACGGACTCTGACGAGCGTTGGCGGCGTGGATGCTTTTGCGTGGAGCAATCCATGTCCCTTGAGTCGTCGGCCCACCACCCCAGCGAGACACGAGTCGCCGACAGACTACACTACCCCTATGCATGCAGCTTGGCAGGTCGGTAGGAGGTCGTCCGTCTCCCGTCGCCACTCACGTACCCCCAGAAGCGGTCGGAGGCGTCGTCGTGGTGATTTATTACGGTATGCGCTTGTAATTTTTATCTTCACCACCATGTTGTCTAACTATCTCTGAACTAAGTGTTTGCATTTGCGTAGGTTTTCTTTTCTTAGCCATGTCAAATGCGGCACCATTTACCTATTTTAGCAACTTCGTGCAGAACAACGCCCGACTAACTTGACAATAGATAGGTCGTACCTCGACTTATTTTAGAACTTCGCGTCGAACAGCGCCCGCTAACTTCGACAATAGATAGGTCTTACCTCGACTTATTTTCGCAACCGTGCATGCGGCGAGGCGAATGTTATAAGCAGTAAATATCGCCGGGTATGGGGCGATCGGCCGATACTGGGGGATAGGGCCCATCATATTTGTATTTAATATTTGTTTCAAATTGTTTTTCGTATAGTAAACGATGAAAGAATAGCATGCTATGCAAATGTCAGGAGGCACACTGTCCGATGGTATAGGGCGATCGCCCCATTCCAGGGCGATATTTACCATCGGGCAGTGTGCCTCCTGACATTTTCACAGCATGCTATTCTTTCATCGTGCTTCGTGTTTGCTCTCCGACTGCCTATATAAGAAGGGACGATGTGTTCTAGGAAGCACGACAGTAGAGGAACAACCAAGGTGAAAAGGCATTGACGCTGCAGTTGTGTGGAGTAACCCCTCACCACCACTATAAAACAAAGCCGAGGGGTAGACATCCAACACAGCCAAACACAATGTCGTTCTACCGTTGCCTCTTGACAGCGATAGTCATCCGCCCGAATATCCGGATGCGATGGCGTTGGCGCCGAGATTCTGCGGAGTTGCCCGACCCAAATCGATTGCAACCTCTTGGCGAAGATGATGCAATCTACCAATGGAGAGGCGACCGCGCGCTCACTCTTTGTTGTGGCCGCACCTACAAGGTAAACCTCTGGTGTCCACTGTCTGAGGTAACACCACCATCTCATGCATCGTTCTTTCTTTTCTCAAAGACAAGGACCGTGTTGCTTCTTCCAATGGATCGGCGGTAGGAACAGCGTGACTCTGAATTTCTCTACAAGCGCCACGGCGCCTACCCCGCTTGGCGAGAACTTCACGGTGGGAGAGGCCGCGGGATATGTCCCTTTTCTAGATCGACGAGCTTAGGGCGATGGGCAAGGGCCAACCAATCGGTGAGTTTCATCGACATACTCATGTTAAACTTCGCAAAGTAGTAGTTCTAAACCAGTTCATCGCTACGAAATTGAAAGGAAACTTGCGAATTTGCTCAAGTCAAAGGAGAAACCTCCTCCGGGGCCACCGAAAGCCCGGCGTTTGCGAACATGGCTGCGGCGATGGTTGATACCTACCACGGTGATCTAGCGGATAGGAGATTCTCTGGGTGCCCCTTGCGAGGATGAATGGTGTTTGCTACTTCAATCTGGGTGGACCCGGAGCGTACCACCCACATCTCATGCTTCTGCATGGGATAACTGGAGAACAACCCTCTCGTGGTGCCACTACCGCCCGAAAAGCCGACCCGAAATGCGCCTACGGTGTTATTCAACGACCAGCGGGCATCTTGCATTGATTGCGAGGCGCGCTTCGGTGGTCAAGGATAAGCCCAACACACACCTCCCGCACCATATAGTGGAGTGCGAGCGAAATAAAGGCGTCTCCGCATGCCTCCGCCAACAGACCAACACATCGAGAGGTGCAAGAGGTTCCTCCTCTCGAAGAACAAGGGACAAGGGAAGCGGCCGGTGAGGTCCGCGACGCAAACAAATCCTTGGCGTTCAGCAGACCAGCAGGGAACCGGGTGGTATTAACATAGGGGCCGAAATCGGGATGACATGCCCATATGGGAGGCGAAATCCACATAAAAAGATCAAAAATTATGTCTTATACACGGGAGACGTCTGGCATAGGCCACCTATTCGGCGGCAACCGGGAAAGCGGATCCCCATGGAGTTCTTTCATAGTAAGGATGGCGGTGTCCGAGGGCGAATCGCTGTCAAATACGGGAGACGTAATATCGTAAAATGTTGAACATCATTACATTTGTACCCCGAGATAAATTTGACGATCATTTGTTCTACCATGCGAACATTGCTTTACGTTAGTTAGTTAAATCAAGCAATTTCGTCACCGTTGTAATGCCCTTCAAATATAATCTAATCTACTACTTATTTTATCATCTGAACTTTGATGTATGTGCCCTTCAAATTTTCTAACGTGGTTTGTTTCATTTTTCATTAGGTTCAAACTTGTCGACCGACGTTTTATCGGGATAGTTGTATTGTTTGAATTTTAAAAATTCCTCACATCTTAAAATCATTTGAAATTTTTATGGTAATATCATTGATTTATCAGGAACCTCCATAAAAATTTCAAAATTTTTCGACGTCGTAACCATGTGGTTTCATGGCGCGAATGCCTTTTCGATTTTAAGTAACTTCCTCACAGGAACAACGTCGGCTATCTTGCCCATCGTAAATGGTAGCCAGCGTTGCGTGAGGTCGCCCTTGATTTTCCGTATTTTTGGGCGTATCCGGCTTGTCATGATGTAACATCCCAAAATTTGAGTTTTGGAATTTTTAAATTCAAAAGTGAACCATTTGCATTTTCTTGAATTAATTGAAGCTTAATATGAATTTTCAAATAATGAAAAGATTTAATTTGATTAATCTATGCATCAAATTAAAGGTTTCGATTTTATTGGGTTCCTTGTGCTTCAAGGAATTTTTTCAGTATTTTCGAGATTTTTTACGAATTTATTTGCTATTTATTTGAATTTATTTGCATTTACTTGAATTCACGAATTTAAATTAATTCGG
Source organism: Guadua angustifolia (assembly GCA_036346375.1). Classification (NCBI taxonomy): domain Eukaryota; kingdom Viridiplantae; phylum Streptophyta; class Magnoliopsida; order Poales; family Poaceae; genus Guadua; species Guadua angustifolia. The sequence goes on from CM070517.1 coordinate 17,909,207, forward strand.
AAAATATTTTATTTCCTCAAACCCTCTCGGGCGAATCCTCCGTGGCCCATCACTATTCCTCATCCGCCCACTTGCTTCGCCTCGGCAGCCTTGACCATGCGCCATGCCCGTCCGTCCGCCGCCCGCGTCAAACTGAGATCACGCCATCGCCGCCTTCTGTGCGTCGCCGAAACCCTAAACCTAGCGCCGCCTTTGGCGTTCGTGCCGACCGCATCCTAGGCCTATTTAAGGCACGGCGAACCTCATCCCGGGTTTCGCTCCACGCCGCACACGCCTCTTTCCTCGTCGGCCGACGCCGCCACCATGGAGAACGCCCTCGCGAAGTTTTTGCCGTCCGTGCACTTTCTCCGCCGTCTCCGAGCCACTCCGGTTGTCCTCGCCGTGATCGGTTGCACCATCGAGTTAAATCGCGTCGAGCACTTCCGGATCCACTACTTCTTCCATCCTCTCGGCCGAGTTCGCGAAACCCTCGTCGTCTTCTTCGTGTCCGGTAAAACGCCGCCACCACTCGCCGTCGAGTTCCTCCGCGAGTTCTGGCCGTCCGTCGCCATCCATCACTCGAGTTGTGCTTGCGTCGCTAGCCCCGCGCCCTCACCTCTCCACCGTCCGGGTCGGATCCGGCGCCGGAATTCGCCCGCGTGGCGGACCCGCTTCCATGCAGCGTCATCGCTTGTGGCATACGTGTGTGCCAAGCCGCCACCTCGATCCTAGCCGCGCGTGGCATGCCACGTCGTTGTGGTTCGCCAGCGTCACCGATGCCCTCTCGGTGCCTTTGGGTTCACCGTGAAGCCGAGTCTCGACTCGTGGGTCCCGCATGTCGATCGGTATTTTATTTTCTTTTTCTGATTTTCCAAAAACGAAAATTCCAGCCAATCGGTGACACGTGTCACCCTTACCGAAATTTTCTGATTTTCTCTGAATTAAATCTTCCAAAGGCCGTTCTCCTTAAATGCGAACTCCGATTGAGCGATTCAAATTCCTAAATTTTTGTAAAATCGAGATCTACATTCTAGAGCCATTTATTTTCAATTTTGAGCTTGTTTGCTTCTCTATTTTGTATTTATTTGGTTTCGTTGCTTTATTTTCCGGTGAGGCGCGAATCTGAGGAGTGAGCAGAGACTTGAAGACCAAGAATCAGCACTTGAACAGCAAGGCAAGTCGTAGACCTTTGATCATATTGAACCCATGTTTACAAAAGTACTTTGTTTTATACAATCGCATGCTATTTATGTAACAATGCTAGTTTATGGAAGTAGCTATTTACATTGGAGTATGCCTTTGATTATTGGAATGCCATGTATCCATTGTTAACCATAGGTTGGGACATTACTAGTTGGACATAATCATATTACCAACATTGGGTTATCGTAGCTATGCTTAGCCATGCTTAGTTGTCAGATGGGATTCATATCACCGTGAGCTAATGTTAATCTTGACTTAATGAGATATTGAATTGTGGTATTGACCACTTGTTGTAAAACTTGTTGTACCATGGCGGGGATGCCAATGGTTTTGGGTTGAACAAAATGTTTCCCTCGGGCAATTGATGCGTGCGATAAGGGGTGCTTTTTAGCACATTGGGATGTGGTTTGTCTTGCACGAGTCAATTTAAGGACTTAATCTTGTGCGCCATTGAGCTGGCCTAACCGTGCAACCACGAGTCCCAGATGGGGCGGACCTAGCTGATTAATTTGCAATGTCGAGACTTGAGTATTGCCGATTGTTGGTGTGGGACGGGTAGACCCACATGGCTCAAGAGGGGCCCCGAGGCGAAACCTTAGAAGGCGATCTTGGGTTTAGACATGCATTGTAAAGGCTTTGTAGTGATCTCTCTGCCGACACACCAAAGGAAGTGTGTTCTTAGCGCTTGGCATTAAGGGATGATCATGTCTTGTGGGTAAAGCCGTACAACCTCTGCAGAGTGTAAACTATTGAATAGCGGTGTCGCGGTCATGGACAAGCAGGGATTTCACACGGGTATAGAGTATTTTCTTGAAATGTGGAATTGTTGGGATGTGAGCGGGAGTTCCTTTGTTGTTTTGTTGTCTCAAGCTATCCGTTGAACTGTGTGGTTGATACTTGTTTGAATGACGTGGGGTGATGCCTCGTCATTACATTCATGTTGTATACCATTGATTTACGATTACTTATTATTGTTTTTATCAATCGCCTTCAATCTATTTATTGTATTTAAATTCAAGTTATTGCTTTACGCAAATGAACCATATAACTATCCTTTGTCAAGCCGTGCATGAATATATTGCATCATTTCCCTACGGCTTGTTGAGTACGTTTTGTACTCACGGCTTTATGCCCATGTTGTTCAGTTGCTGAGGAAGGACGAGGTAATGAGTATCAAGAGGAGGAGTACTATGAAGACTACGTCGACTAGGAAGGCGTTCCCGAGACGATTGCTGTGGCATGTCGAATGGCCCAAGTTATTTTATTTCATTTTGCTTGAGTTTAATTGTTTCTTAAGCCAAGAGGCATTGATGTATGAACCTTGACTATAAGGTCGTTTGCTTTATTCAATAATAATTTGCTTCTTCTTAGTTATTTCGATGTATGGAATGATATGTCATCTATGTTTCCACTGTGTGCACTAGCGTGATCTGGACTAGTCTTTGTATACCTGAAGGTTTGGATTTGCATATCCGGGTCCCGACACGCCGCCCTCGAAAACCCTAATTGGCCACGATTTACGTGGTTTCATGGTGCGAGTGCCTTTTCGATTTTCGCAACTTCTGCCGGAACAGCGTCAGCTATCTCACCCATCGTAAGTAGTAGCATGCGTTAAGTGGGTCGCTCTTGATTTTTCTCGTATTTTTTGGGTTGGATCCGGCTTTGTCATGAGGGTACAAAAACCCTTAAGTGGCCACGATTTCACGGTTTAAATGGCGCGAGTGCCTTTTCGGTTTTAGCAACCGGATCGGGGCAGCGTCCGGCCATCTCGCCCGTATGTAAGTGGTAGCCGCATTGCGTAGGTAACCGTGATTTTTCTCGTATTTTTTGGCCGTATTCGGTAGGACCATCTGAGCCTCTGAAAATACCTAAGTGGGATGTGTATCACTAACAAAGGAAAATAATTTTTCGGTGTCTTGAAACAACAAGTTTTTTATTTAAGTAATTGTTGCGGTTCAATGCAACAATTATTGTATAAACAATTTACCAAAAATTGCAAAAAATGCTTTCTGATGCCAGTGGTAGCGGTCATTATTTAATTTTATTTCTTCTTGATTACAGCAGGAATCTTGCCGTTACTCGAGGGCACCGATCGCCCGAGTAAGGCGATCGCCCGTCTTTGAGGCGACAGGCGAAATAAGCTGTAATTTTTCATGGCGATTAGTTTTGAAAAAAGATTTAAAATAAATATTTAATAAAAAAATTCGGCGAGAGGGTTCGTTGGATCCCTCTGCGTCGCCGCCAACCCAGCCCATTCAGGCCTGCTCTCTGCATTGTCCTCTATATTGATTAAGACTGTATATTGCCGAATTTTTTTTTATTTAATATTTATTTTTAATCGTTTTTTGAACTAGTCGCCCATGGAAAAATTTCAAAATACCCTCCGTCGCCCGTAGGGCGATCGCCTGTCTGGCGAATGGCGGCTGCCCTAACGGCAAAACTTCATGAACATAGCGTAACTAAAAAAATAAAAAATGTACCGATCGCCTGGCGTGCGATCGATCTATAGATAATTTTTTGAAATTTTTGTTGTAAATTGTTTGTAGAATTGTTGTATTGAATCGGGGCAATTAGAAAAAAACTTATTGTCATGTAATGAACCGGAAAAATTGTTTTAGTTAGTTAGTAACACACATCTCACTTAGGTATTTTCAGTAGCCTCGTAGGGTCCGCCAATCACGTAGAAAAAAATGACAGAAAAATCAAGGGCGGCCTCACAGCGAAACTCGACTTTCGACAGGCGAGATGGCCGACGTTGCCTCAACATTTTGTTGCAAAAATCGGAAAAGGCACTTGCGGCCACTAAACCCGTAAATCGTGGCCACTTAGGGTTTTCGTAGCCCAGCCCACAGGCCGGACACGGTCAAAAAATCTGGGAAAAATCAAGGGCGGCCTCGCAATGCGACTCGACTTTCGTGCAGGCGAGATGGCGGGACGTTGCCCGACATTTTGTTGCGAAAATCGGAAAAAGACACTCATGACCCACGAAACCACGAAAACTTTTACGAGGTCAGAAAATTTTGAAACTTTTATGGAGGTTCTGATAAATCAGTGATTTTACCATAAAATTTCAAATAATTTTAATATATGAGGAATTTTTAAAATTCAAACAATACATATATAAGGGCACATACACCGAAAGTTCGGATGATAAAATAAGCGATAGATTAGATTATATTATATTACATGGGCATTACAACGTGGCGAGGTTAATAAGGAAAGCACTTGTCGTCGTGGTGGAACAAATGATCGTTCGCCTATCTGGGTATAGCCGAATGATGTCCGACATTTTACGCATATTACGACGACGTGTTAATTTTGCGATTTGTCCTCGGACACCGCTCAATCCCTACTATGAAAGAACTCCATGGGGTTCCGTAGTGCTCCCGGTATGCGCCCATTGGGTGGCCTATGCCGTCACGTCTCGGTGTATAAGACTTAAATTTTGGTTGTTGTTTATGTGGATTTACGCCTCCCATATGGGCATGTCATCCCGATTCAGCGTCCCCTATGTTAATACCACGGGTTCCCGGTAGTCCGCTAACGCGTCGAGGATTTGTTGCGTGGTGCGGACCTCGGCATTGCTTCCCCTTGTCCCTTCTTCTTGAGAGGAGGAACCCTCTTGCGCCTCTCTTGTGTTGGCGTTAGGCGGAGACATGCGGAGACGCCTGCTCTGTTCGGCTCGCACTCCACTATATGGTGCGGGAGGTGTGTGTTGGGCTTATGCTTGGACAACCGGAGCGTGCCTGCGATCAATGCAAGATGCCGCTTTGGTGGTTGCATAACACCGTGGCGTACTCGGTCCGCTTTTACGGCGGTAGTGGCACCACGGAGAGGTTGCTCCCCGGTTATCCCATGCGGTTGCACGAGATGTGGGTGGTGCGTCTCGGGTCCACCGATTGAAGTAGCCGCGCGATTCATCCTCGGGCAAGGCACCGGTAGAATCTCCGGTCCGCTAGATCACCGTGGCGGTATCAACCACGCCTCCGAGCCATGTTCGCAAGCGTCGGGGCTTTCGGGTGGCCAGGAGGAGGTTCCTCCTTTGACTTGTTGATGTTGAAAGTGTCCTTTTGAACTCTGTGTGCGATGAACTGGTTTAGCACTACTACTTTGTGAGTTTAACATGAGTATGTCGCATGAAACTCACCGTCGGTTGGCCTTGCACACCGCCCTAAGCTCAGTCGATCTAGAAAAGGTACATATCTGGCGGCCTCTCCCACGGGTGAAGTTCTCGGCGAAGCGGGTTTGGCGTCGTGGCGATTGTAGAAATTAAATAGTCGCGTCGTTCGACCGTCGATCCATTGGAAGAAGCAACACCGGTCCTTGTCACGAGAAAAGAAAGAACGAAGCATGAGATAGTAGTGTTACCTGTATTGTGTGGACACGGTGAGGTTTACCTTGTAGGTGCGAACTGTGATGAGTGGTGGTGACCGTCGCTCCATGGGTAGATGCTCCATCTTCGCCGTGTAGGTTGCGATCGCATTTGGGTCAGGCAACTCCGCAGAAGCGGGCGTCGGCGCTCTGGCATCCGGATATTCGGGCGGAGGACTTACGCTTCTTGAAGAAGCGGCAGTAAACGACATTGTACTCTCTCCTTCCCTTCTCTGTTGTTCTTTCTTGTTCTCTCATTCTTTGGGTATGCGAGGCGTCTTGAGCGATGATTATAAAGGGTAGATATCGCTGGGTATGGGCGTCGCCCCATTTCGAGCGATATTTACCTTCGAGCGATGTGCCTCGACATATCGGGCTATCGCCCCATTTCGAGCGAAATTTACCTTAGGCGGTGTGCCTCGACATATCGAGGCTATCGCCCCATTTCAGCGAAATTTACCTTGGGGCGGTGTGCTGTGCGACATATCGGGAGCTATCGCCCCATTTGAGCGAAATTTACCTTGAGCGGTGTGCCTCCTTACATTTTCACAGCAGGCTTTTTTTCATCGTTTATTAATAGCCAATTATACATTGTCGAGCTATGCGGACGTTGCTCCGGCACGAAGTTGCGAAAATCAGAAAAATAAGCTGAACGACATGGCTAAGGAAACATAACCTACGCAAATGCAAGCACTTAGTTCAGATAGTTAGACAACATGGTGCTGAAGATAAATAAATTACAAAAGTACAACTGTACAATAAGTCAGTCACGGCGACGCCTCCTGATCTGCTTTCGGTGAAGTGCGTGAGTGGCGACGGCGGACGGACGACCCTCCTAGCCCGGCCCTGCTCCTCAGGGGTAGCGTAGTATGTCGGCGGCTCGGGTGTCTGCTGGGGTGGTGGCCCGTGCTCCTCGGTCGACATGAACTGGTCCAGGTCGAAAGCTGGACCCTCGTCAATGTCGTCGTACCTCGAGTAGTCGGCAAAGACCGCGTCTTGGTGTCGAGAGCGAAGATCGGCCGCGTCACCACCCTCGACCTGCGGTGTCACGAGAGACGGCGGCCCACGTCACCCCACCGTGGCCACTCGTGCGTGGAGGAGGACCGAGGGCGCGTCTTGGGTGACGTCGCAGGCGATGTGGGCCGACTTCATTTGGGCGAGGTGTGGGCATGCCTCCACTAGGCGGGTGAGGTCTTGGTGGCGGGCACCACATCTCGGCCCCGGCGGTGAGTAGGCTGCATACCCGCCCCATCGAGCGCCACCACCGACTAACTTGTTTCCGATCTTTGAGCAGGGGGTGGCGTGGCGCCAGCGTCGAGGCCCACCAACAGGACTCGAACTCCCGTACATCGCCTGCAAGGCGTGCTCGCAAGTAATGCCGACTTGATATGAGTTAATTTACATAAAAACATACGTGTAGGGCTTTGGGGTGACCCTTACATAGCGTTCTCCCTCTAGGACATCTGTGAAGGGTGCGTCTCCGACACCGATCTGGGAGCTGGGACATACTCTGCCGGTGTGTACCCAACCCTAAGCCGAAGTCGTGGCGCGAACCACTCCATGTAATCGTAAATGCGTGGCGCGGTTAAATGCGGCGGGTCTCGTCCACCTCATCTGGGCCGCCTCGTCCCCGCTGCGGCATCCACGGTATCATGCGGCGCAAAGAGCGGAGTGCCTAGTGGATGCCCAGGCAGGTCATCTGCAAAGCAAAAGCGGCAATTTACATACAACATTCATTCATTTGGAATGGTAAGTATTGTGCTCAGGACACTTACTTGTCGCGCGACACGTGAGGCAATGTGAGTAGTCTGCGGGGGAAAGTCGGAAGAGGCCGAATCGCGCAGCACCGGTGCGGCGAGTACTCCTCGACGCCTGAGTCAAAGGAGGACCTTCGGGTGAGCAGAGGCGATGGTCACGCCCGGCAAGCTCGGACAGCCCGTGAGGTGCTCGGACACAGGCGTCGCGTCTGTGCTCACGGTGTCCACCGCCACGTCCTCGTCGTGCGACTGTCAAACTCCGAGCGAACTCGAGTGCGACTTCTTGGTCTGGCGGTGGCGTACACCGGCTGCGGAACAAAAAGTAGTCGCGTCTTATTAAAGTGTCCAAATTAGGGGTTAGATACAAGGGGCATACTGTCAGCTGGACCCGATGAGGCCCATAGTGGGCGGTCGATCTGGGGAGGCCGTGGTGCAGTCTGTGAGTCTGGCGCTGGTAAACCTCGGGCCTACCGAAGGAGAAGTGCTCCGGGACCACGGCTGCGATAGTAGAACGCGGCCCGATCATCAGCGCCTCTTTGCCTACCTTGAGAACGACCTCGCCTGCAGACCCTGTGCGTGCGCGAGCAGCGAGCCCGACCACCATGCACCATCTGTATGCAGCGGTAAGTTAGACATGTCTGTCGTAAGAGATTTTAACGAAATGTGTTACAGTCCGCCGGTGTCGGCGATAAAGCTGGCGAATCGATCAGTGCGGTCCACCGTGTCCCCGTCGAGGCGGGAACATGTACCAACCGAATAGGACTAGCGAGTGCGCCTCCGGTGGCGTGCGAGTCCTCCTCGTCGACCTCCGGTGGAGATGCTCGACTGCGGCATTCGTTCTGATATTATGGCGGCTCGAGCGTATCAGATTAAGTTGCAATGAGCGAGGTACTAACCGTGAACTGGAGCACCACGCCTACGGACTCCATGCTTCTCATCTGTCTTGAGAACACGTCACGGGCGGGCCGCAGGTGTCGGTCCACAGGCGGCTGGCCAGCTCCAATCGCCACGCCAATCGGGGCGTCGTGCGGCACAAGCGCGAGACCCGTGCGGGGAGGCCGAGAGGTGCGACCGTCTGCGGCGTGGGAGCCATCTCTCCGCCGCGGCAAGTGGAGCGTGTGTGTCTCCGGTCTCCACCGGTCTGAGAGCGGTCGGCGAGGACCGGTCGTGCGAGAACCGTGTGGCGTCGGGCCCTCCACGTCGTCTGCTCCACCATCCGTGAGCGGAAGTGGTAAGCGACTCGTAACCTGCGTAGTGTGTAGCGTCGTTAAAATTCCATTAGCGGTAAGTAAAAGAGTCTGGCTTCGGCTTCTTGTGGAACCCAATAGCTGGTCGATCCGAAGAAACTCGTTCGGCACCCGAGACATGATGTCCCCGACCGCCGCCCTCAAGCTGCGGACAACCTAGACCGGTGGGTCAAGTCCACGTCTTTGGTCTAGCGGCTCGGAGAAGGCGTCGGCGGCACGCCCAACTCTCGCCATCGTCGCCCGCACTGCGTGGTTACAAAGCAAATTCATTGTTAGAAAGCAAATTCGTGGTACACGTTACCTTCTAAAAAATTAAATGAAAAGTAATGCAATGTTCCATATTCAAATATTACATTAACGGGGACAACAAATAAGCTGGTACATAGAATCGAAAATACATTGACGGGACAACAATTAAGCGGTCCACAATTACGACGCGCCTCGGACTCGTCCATATCGTTCCCTATCGCCGTGTCCTTCGACGCCCGACCTTCGCTTCAACATTCGGATGTCCGGTACCCGCCGATGCCACGGAGGGGGGCTGTGTGAACGATCCATCGACCCGTACCAGTACACCTCGTTATGCCACGTGTTGAGAACACTTTGCTTGTAGTAGTAGTGGGAGATGTACGGACGACATGGTGGTGTGTCTACTTTCTTCGCGGCAATCACATGCGAGCACGGCAAGTGCAGCGGCGTAACTTCGGCGGAGCACTCGCGATCGGCTGCTCGAATGCGCCGAGATGGGAAGTCCTCTGCGGTGGGCACCTCTTCGACCCGGTCACCGCGATGCCGTGGTACCTCCGTTCCACGCCACTCTTGATGTCAGCGATGTATGCGTGCCTTCCGTGTCTTGTTTGCCATGTGCGTAGAGACAACCGTCGAGTCTGACGGCGATTGTCCGACATACATGCAACGGAGGCCTTGTACCGCTCAACGAAATATCTTTGGGTGCCTAGTAACACACCCTCAACAATGCCCACCAACGGGAGGCATCTCGCGCCTTTCATTACCCAGTTGTAAATCTCCGCCAGGTTGGTTGTCATTATTCCATAGCGGGAACCGCCCTCGTCATGCAGAATGGACCATTTCTCCAACGGCTCGTGTCGTATCCAATCTGTGAAACTCTTTATGCTTGCCCCGACCCTCGCCGGATGTTTGCGTCGTCGGTCGGGGCGCACACAAGGCTGTGGGGTCATCTCCTTGCTCGTGGTACACCATAGGGTTCCTTGGACGAACTAGCGCCATCCCTTGGATTCATGATTGCTTCTTGGTTAGTTCATCCAGCGTCTTCCACAGCGACTCGAACTTCCTCCGCTGGTTCTGTTTGCACAGCCGCTTGAACATGTTCATAAGTTCCTTGTTCTGGCGAGCGGAAAAATTGGCACCCATGTGCCTCATGCACTACTGCTCTTCGTGTCAGCCACTTTCTTTGCTCCCACGACGTCGGACCCTTGTTGCATATCCACGATCGCCCTCGGCAACCTGCATGTCGGTCATGGATGACACATACATCGGGCGGTCTTGCTGCCGCCATCTTGACTCTTTCAAGAAACCGATTACCAGCTCTCCGTGTTTTCCCCCTCCACGAAGGCCAATGCGGTGCGTAGAACACAGGTTGTTGGCGTCCACCGCGATTCTTTGTTAGAATCGGCCCTTATATTTCCTGTGAGGAATGTGCCGTCCATGCAAATGACCGGCGGCAGTCTTGGAAGGCATTAATGCATGCGCCGAGGGCGAAGAAGGCCATTGCCAAGACCCACTTACCCGCGCACGCACCATCCGCGGGAAACTCCGCAAGGTCGATGACCGTACCGGGATTCCTACTTGATATTGCCCTGAGCAAGTGTGGAATATTCTCGTAAGAAGCCTCGTATGTCCCGAACCGTATTTGCAAAGCTGTTCTTTTTGCTCTCCAAGCCTTTCCGTAGCTAATCTTGTACTGAAACCTCTCCTCCACGGCTCTGATAATGGATCGAGGTTGCAGGTGCGGATTGTCGACGATCTGACCATAAAACACATTTGCCACCCAAGTGGACGACAGATTGCGGTGTTCCTGCTCCGCTTCCTCCAGTTGGCAGTTATGCTCCGTCACTATGGAACATTTCCAGTAGTCCCTCCACTTCCCCTTGTATGCATGCACCCGCCATGGGCACTTCACGTCGTACTCTTTTTTGCTGGACTTCACTACCCTGAATTGGCGCCGAAGAGACATTGACCAGTACTTCACCGCATCCATCACGGCCTCTTTGTCTTTATATATGGCCCCCTGCGCGACCTCGTTCTCATGATACTCCCATGCATCTCTGTTCCCTTCATTCATTGTCAGGTCTTCGAAATTATATTTAGTCCACGCAGGGGCAGGCACCTTAGAGTATTGTCCTCCTCGTCCGGCGTTAAGCATCGAGGACTTCCTCATCCGCACGGTCCTCCTCCTCCATCAACTCAACTATGTGCTCCACCTCCTCCCCCTCGTCGGCCACCCCCCGCGCCTCCACGGCTGGCTCCTCGCCCCCCTCGATCCCGTCGCCACCGCCAACCTCGCCACCACCTTCATCATCGCGTTGTTGCATATCTGTATTCCCCTCCTCCGTAATATCTACCCCGACATCACGCACCTCCGACACCGATGGAGGTACCTGGTACCAATCTACCAGCAACATGAGCGGCCAACCCCGCTCTACAGCGTATCCAACATAGCTCCTCCATGCCGAGGTCGCGTTAATAGGAATCAGCTCTCCATAAAAAAAGTCCTGCGCACGGCTTACTACTGCTCTAACCCGCAGCCGAACACTCTGGGCATCCAAACTGAACATCCGAAATATAAACTCCATCAAACCCCTGTATGTCCTATCTCTCGGCCTAGATATGCCCTGTATGACTGCTGAAAATCCCGACAAATCGACTCCATTCGGCCCCTGTGCTATCTCCCCATCTCCATAGAATATCTGAAAATACAATGTCTCCGACATACTGCCTACAACGTCGAACCGAAAAAATCATCATTTCTCCACCTAACCGCTATACAAATGTCACAATATATTGTCGTCAAATTTTACCCTACTGATTTATAACGGCGCCTGCCATGTTTTTAAATATACTAATTTTTAACGTAACACGGTCATTGACTATAAATAAGTAATTTGATTACCTATATTACATACATAAATATTACATATCTAAAATATTAAATACATAAATACTAAATATTAAATCTCTAAAATATTACATACATAAATACTAAATATTAAATCAGTAAACATTGCCTAATATTTCTACTATCCAATCCTAACTAAATTAAATTTCCAAATACTATATTGATTCTCAACATTTCTAAATAATACAATCCTAATATTTCTAAATACTATATTAAATCTCTAAACATTGCCTAATATTTCTATTATCAATCCTAACTAAATTAAATTTCTAAAAACTATATTGATTCTCAACATTTCTAAATACTACATTAAATCTCTAAACATTGCATAATATTTGAACTACCCCATCCTACTACATTAAATTTCTAAATTACTACATTTCTATATTTCTAAATATTACAAAATACTAAAATTTCAAAAAAATTACATATAAATTTACCGGACTTACCTTCAAAAAACGATGAATATTTTTCCCCTCTTTTTTCTTCCCTCTCTCTTTTTTTCCTCTCCTTCCTCTCCTCTTCTTCTCCTCGCTCTCGCTCTCGCTCTCGCTCTCGGCCGGCAGCAACCAAATGGGCACTGATGTCGCTACAGTATAAAAATACCGCCGATGCTTTGGGGCGACGTCGCTTGACCATGGGCGATCACTGCCGACGGTTGTGCGTGTCCAGCGCGGTTATTAGCAGCAGCGCCGTTTCCGACCGTTAGGGCTGGCCTCCGATCGCCCGGGTACGGGGCGATCGCCCCGTACTGGGGCGAAGGGCGGGTATTTTTGAAATTTTTTCCCGCGGGCGACTAGTTCTGAAAAAACGATTACAAATAAATATTAAATAAAAAAAATTCGTATATTGCCTGTTTGTATTGGACCCGAGGCTCGTCAACCTGGGCCTCCCCGCTGAACCATGAAAACCTAAAGTGTTTGATGTTGGTAAATTCTCGTGAGTGGTTGGATTGGACAGGACAGTGCCTGCCGACCGTGGCAATGTCCGGCTTGGTCATTGCAATGTTGTATGATGAACTTACTGCTAGTACATGATCCGCATGGTGATTCGTTGCAATCATTCTGATCCGGTTATGCATCTGCAATTTTCTTCTCCCTGTAGATACGGGAACGTACCCAGTTGCCGTCCACAATCCTTCAATGCTGCTGTAAGTTAAATTGACCAATAACGGAAAAACGGACATTGGACTAACGTCGAGCCTCCAAACACATATTTCATCGAATATTTCTACAAAACCTAGAATGAACCGCTTCTCCGGTACACCTAGCCAATAAAGCATAGTTCCTTTCTTTTCCTCTATCCCATATCATAGGATTCCAAATTAATAGGTTAAGCTGCAAGCATTTGGCCTTGATGTTGGATGCATTGATCCTGTAACCTTTACTTCCGGTCTCTGCTTTAGAACTTTAGAAAGTTTGTACAAAAAAAATGTGGAAGTTAGCTTACTAACAGTACATATAGGAATATAGGATGTGTTCTTGTCCATGCACTAATTTCCTTTATGGTATAGTTTGATAAGAAAGTATTGTATTGGGCACTTTTCCATGCTTTCTTGAGACCGCCGTCTCGGTCCAAGATTCAAGTACAGAGCTCTGGATAATTATCAGGTTATCAGTTAATTGGGCAGAACAGAGGTATTTACGTCTCATCTATTTACGTAACATTTCATAAAACCATACTTTTGATATATGTGTATGTTTGATTTAAAATTTTTAAAATTGAAACTTTACTGCTTTAACCAATTAAAAGCTTTCTTTATAATGGACAGAGAAAGTTTTAAATTAACTTCATAATTCAAATTTAATTTTTTTTTTACATTCTGTTTTCTTTTTATTTTGAGGCTGTCACATTGAAGCGGTATGGGCTAGGTGAAGTACTGAATGCACAAAGATCTCCAACTGCAGTGGTTGTCGCACATTTTAATGTTTCTACTGAAAATAGTATACACTTCTCATTCCTGTAAACAGGTGTGCAGCACCTATCATCTGTTTCTACAGTTGCATATCCATCTTTCGAAGTACAACATGATGCCGTTGTTAACAAACGATCAGCAAATTTGAAACCGGAAAATCAAACATTTATCTAAAATCAACGAAATTTCAGCAAAATTGGTCGAAATTTTGGTGATTTTCAACTGGTTGTAAAATAGTCTCCCGAGGCTAAAAAATATAAAAAAAATCATGAAAACATTTATCTACATTTTCTATCTATTTGAATGCAAAATACTAATTATTTGCACATAAAATTTCAAAGTTAGGATTTAGACCCAAATACGATTTAAGACCGAAATCCAAGCTAGGGTTTAGAGTTTAGACTGCAATACATTATTTAAGACCAAAATCTAAGCTAGAGTTTAGGCCGAAATAAAACTTAGAGTCTAGGGTTTAGGCCGAATTACAATTTAAGGCTAAAAATCCAAGTTAGGATTTATGATTTAGGCTGAAATACATTATTTAAGGCCGAAAATCCAATATAGAGTATAGGGTTAGTGTTAGATAATTTGTATATGTATTTTTTAAAACTTTTCACATGTTTTCCTCATAAAATGTATTACAATTCTTCATTAAAAAACTAGTGCAAAATTCATTCGAAAAACCATACAAACGGGTCCAAAATTCTGAAATTTCAGCTGAAATCACCAAGATTTCGCCAAAATTTACCGAAATTACTGTACCAAACCCTAATTTTTTTAAAAAAATTCATTCTGCTAGGATTTTGAATCTCGGTTTCAGCCAAAATTCGAGATTTCATGAAATTTTATCGAAATTTTGAGCCCTGATTGTGCGTACTTTATGGGCAATAGCTTTTGGCTATTGTTAGACTTATTGACCAAAATTTCGGCCGACGCGCGACCGCGCTGGGCATTGTATTGCACCTTGGAGTCGTATATGTGGACTGGAGACAGCAGCAATTTACAAGTATCTCCACAGAAATGTAGGCCGCAGTTGCCTGATGCTGACAACCATCGCCATATCGTACCTCCGCAGAAATGTAGGCCGCGGTTGCCTGATGCTGACAACCATCGCCATACCTCGACATGAAGAATTGAAAATACTCGCCGGCACGTTCGTTGTATCCCTCTGTCGCCGCCATCTCCTGATTCGACGACTCCATGCATTCCAACTGCTGTCTGTGGAAGACCCAGCCCATTCAGGCCTGCCGCCTGCTCTCTCTGTTGTCCTCTATATTGATCAAGATTGTATACTGCCTGTTTGTATTGGACCTGAGGCTCGTCAAATTGGAAGGCTTCTCGTCCGGGTGCCACATCATTCGGTCCGATATGACCAACGAACAACCAGGGCCTGCCCGCTGAAGCAACAAAACGAAAGGTGCTTGATGTTACAGAGACAATGCATGGTAAATTCTCGTGAGTGGTTGGTTAGAGAGTATTGGACACAGGACAGTGCCTGCCGCTCATGGCAATGTCCGGCTTGGTCATTTTGATCCGCACGGTGATTCGGTGCAATCATTTTGATCTGATTATACATCTGCATTTTTCTTCTCCCTGTAGAAACGGAAACATACCAAGTAGCCGTCCACAATCCTTCAATGCTGCTGCAAGTTAAAAGTGACCAATAACGGAAAAACGGACATTGGACTAACGTCGAGCCTTCAAACACATATTTCATCGAATATTTCTACAAAACCTAAAATGAACCGCTTCTCCAGTACACCTAGCCAATAAAGCATAGTTCCTTTCTTTTCCTCTGTCCCATATCATAGGATTCCAAATTAATAAGTTAAGCTGCAAGCATTTGGCCTTGATGTTGGATGCATTGATCCTGTAACCTTTACTTCCGGTCTCTGCTTTAGAACTTTGGAAAGTTTGTACAAAAAAATGTGGAAGTTAGCTTACTAATAGTACATATAGGAGTATAGGATATGTTCTTGTCCATGCACTAATTTCCTTTATGGTATAGTTTGATAAGAAAGTATTGTATTGGGCACTTTTCCATGCTTTCTTGAGACCGCCGTCTTGGTCGAAGATTCAAGAACAGAGCTCTGGATAATTATCAGGTTATCAGTTAATTGGGCAGAACAGAGGTATTTACGTCTCGTGTATTTGCATAACATTTCATAAAACCATACTTAAATATTCAATGGGCTAGACCCATTGTCGGTCTAACAAGCTTATCTTGTTTCCGTTTGCTAGTATGGATGTGAAATGTTATGCAAAGAGAAGTGCGATTCTCTAAATTGTTGCTTAAAAATGTGTAACATCCCAAATTTCAGTCTTTTGTCTAAAGTTAATTTAAATTAATTAATTTTAAATTTTGGTTTTTCCTTGCTATTATAATTAACCTGGCATCCATATCCTTCCAAAATTGAAGTTCAATTCTTTATCGTCCGCAAAATCAAATTCTCAATTCCGGTCCTTATTCGAAATTTTACCCGAGTTCCAAAATGCTCTAAAAATCTAAAAATTCCTAGAATTAGGTTCCAAATATTCTAAAATGTTTTTGGAAATTTTTCCATAATTTTTGGAATCTCTTTGCTATTTTATCTCTCGCGGCCTTTCATCAAAATCAGTATTTTCGTTCCGGAATAATCTAAATTTCAAATTTCATCAAAATTCAGTGAAACTAATTTTATTGGGTTCCAAATAATCTCTAGTATTTTTAGAAATTTTTCCAGGATTTTTAGATTATTTTTGCTATTTTATTCCTCACGTTTTTGTTCCTTCATTTCTTCTAACCAATGAGAATGTGACACGTGTCTGGTACTGTTCATCTTCAACCTCCAGTCATGCGCATTGTTCATGTTCCAGCCCCATTTGTAGCCTAAACTTCAAATGCTCATAACTTTTGCAATTCTCAACGAAATTGAGTGAGGTCAGTTGCAAATCGTCGGTCTAGTTAAGGGCTTTAATTCCCCTGCAGTTTCCCCCTCTGAAATCAGGTGAAACGGAAGCTGCAAGTACTTCTTTGCCGTTTCTTGTTTTAGCCATAACTCTCTCGTTTCTTCGTCTCTCCGAGCGTGCGTATTGACGTCCTCTACACCGTGCTCATCTTGCCCCTTTGGTTCTGTGTCATTTGCCATCCCAAAACTTAAGAAAACAGTACGCCCGACGTCCTCCAAAGACACCGGTGAGCCATCTTTTGCTCCGGTGAGTTTTCCGGCGAACCAACCACGTCACTTTGTGCCTTTTGCCTCCGTGATCACAACCCTTCAATCGGATTTGATTCTCGTTGCAGATTGACTCCGAATTTTGAGTTTGTTCGTCGGGTTGTTCATCGCTTCCGATGTCGATTGCGGCCATTCCTGCCATCTCTTTCAAAATCCGACACCACCGTTGGATTCGCGTCGTCGAGATCTTTCTGATGCTCTCTTTCCCCAACCTGTCCATCCTTTTCCTCTCTTACACAAACATCACCTACAGCCGACGCTGTCGTTTCGGCCATGCGAGCACTGTAGCTTCGAGAGTTACTGTAGCAATGCTACAGTACCATTTGTTATTTTTCGGATTTAATTAATCCGACAGCATTCAAACAATTATTTCTCCTCCGTCGTAACTCCGAATCAAGTGATTCCAATTGCTAAATTCATCCTCTATCTGCCAGTATTTTTATTATAATTTTTAGTTTCTTCTAAATTTATTTTATTCTTTTCGTGTATCGTTTTGCGCGTAGTCGAAGAAGCGGTCGTCGTCACCAACAAGGGAGAAGATTTTCAGAATAGCGCATCGCACCTCGTCGACGAAGCCAAGTCGTAGACCTTTGATCATATTGAACCCATGTTTGCAAAAGTAATTTGTTTTATACAATTGCATGCTATTTGTTTACAAGTGCTATTTACTGGGTTAGCTAAACATCTATTTGTCACTATACCACCTTGATTAATTGAGATGCCATGTATCCATTGTCACCCTAGGATGGGTTGTTTACTAATTGGACATAATTGTAGTACCAACATTGGGTTAACGTATCTATGCTTAGACATGCTTAGTTATACGTCGGGATTCATATCACCTGTGAACTAAAGTTAAACTTGACCTAATGAGATATTGAATTGTGGCTGTTGACCACTGTTGTAAAACTTGTTGTACCATGGCAAGGGATGCCATTGGTCTTGGTTGAACAAAATATTTTCCCTCGGGCAAGTGATCGTGCAGTAAAGGGGGTGCTTTCTAGCACATTGGGATGTGGTTGTCTTGCCCGAGACAATTTAAGGACTTAATCTTGTGCGCCATTGAACTGGGTCTAACCGTGCAACCACAAGTCTGGTATGGGACAGACCTAGCTGATTAATTTGCATTGTTTACTCTTGAGTACTGCCAATTGGATGTGTGGGTTTTGGGATAGACGGGTAGATTCACATGGCTCAAGAGGGGGCCTCGAGGGGCGAATCCTTAGAGGGCAGTACCGAGTTTAGACATGCATTGTAAAGGCTTTGTCATAATTTCTCTGCCGGCACACCAAAGGAAGTGTGCTAATGGCCAGGCGCAAAGAGAATATCATGTCTTGTGGGTAAAGCTGTACAAACTCTGCAGAGTATCAAACTATTCGAATAGCCGTGTCCGCGGTCATAGACAAGCCCGGGAATTTCACACGGGGTATAGAGTGTTTTCTTGAAATGTGGAATTGTTGGAATGGGAACGGGGAGTTCACTGTTGTTCTGTTGTCTAAAACTATACTGTTGAATTGTGTGGTGGATACTTGTTTCAAAAGATGTAGGGTGATGCCTCATCATTCTGTTCATGTTGTCTACCATTGATTTACCAGTTATTTATTATTGTTTTATCAATCTGCCTTCAATCTATTTATTGTATTTAAATTCAAATTATTGCTTTCTGCAAATGAACCATATGACTATCCTTTGTCAAGCCGTGCATGAATATATTGCATCATTTCCCTACGGCTTGTTGAGTACGTTTTGTACTCACGGCTTTATGCTTGTTGTTCGATTCTTTGAGGAAGGACCAGAGAATGAATATCAAGAAGAGGAGTATTATGAAGACTACGTGGACTAGGAAGGCATTCCCCAGACGATTGCCTGTGGCATGTCGAATGGCCTAAGTTGTTATGTTTCCGCTGCAACAGTTTTACTTGTTTCTTAAGCCAAAAGGCATTGGTGTATGAACCTTGACCACAAGGTCATTTGTTTTAATCAATAATAATTTGCTTCTTCTTAATTATTTGATGTATGGAATGATATGTCATCTATGTTTCCCTTGTGTGCACTAAGCGTGATCTGGACTAGTCACGGTATACCTGAAGGGTTTCGGATTTGCATATCCGGGTCCCGACAAAATGTTATTTTGTGATAGTTTTATTAAAGATAGTGCGGTTTTGTGAAATTTACTCATTTACATTTGGTTTCATAAGTGGATTAGCTTTTCAATGAGATTTGAAAATGAATGCGGCGTTCTTCCTCTAGGATAAGCCATCATGCATATGTGCACCAATACTTATATATCTACGATTTTCTCTTTTTTTATCCGAAATTAATTCCTTGTAATATTGATGAGCCACGACATGTCGCTAAAAGACACAGGTGCCACCCTTTGCAGTGATGTTAGAGTTCAGATGATTGGTGCATGCACACGTGTGGG
This sequence comes from Guadua angustifolia, assembly GCA_036346375.1. Taxonomy (NCBI): domain Eukaryota; kingdom Viridiplantae; phylum Streptophyta; class Magnoliopsida; order Poales; family Poaceae; genus Guadua; species Guadua angustifolia. The sequence goes on from CM070517.1 coordinate 17,928,476, forward strand.
CCGAATCCAAGAGCATTCAGTCTTGACCTTCTCTGATTTTCTACTGTTCTTCTTCAAAACTTTTGACTCATTTTCTGGCTGTTTTCCACTTATATATTTCTTTTTCTACGCAAGTACAACCAAAAGTACTTCGAATATCCTAATTATAACAATTGCAGAAGGCAGGAGAATGGAAGCTAAGTTAGGAAGTAAGCAGATCTCATAACCATAAATTATTTTCTCTCTTTAAAAAAAATCTGAAGTGTCACCATATAATGCAACTCCGCAATTAATCTCACTAGCCATGTGCACGTGTGTTGCAATGGAGACTCAATTTGCGATAAAAAGTTTATTTGTAAAGAGCACTAACAGCGGTAAAGGTGGGTAATTAAATAGCAGTGGCAAAGGTGAGTAATTTTGATGAAGTGACGCGGGAAGAAACTCTTCCTTTATATAGTATAAAGATTAGCATACCTTTCAGGAGAAACAAAGAATCTCAAGCAGTAATAACACTGCGATAGTGAATAAACTAAAAACCTGCAAAGTAGATGCAAACATAAGCAATATTGTATATCACAATCCTCTTATTGGTAAGTTTAAAGACTACCTCATTTAATTTCAAAGGAACTGTGAAATCATGTGCTGAAAAATTAACTGAGTAATGAAATTGGCATTGCAAAGTGGTTGTGATTATGGCATGTGTGGTGCTTGTGCATATGCTGGTGATAGCATGATGATTTTGCTTGATGCAACGCGCTCGTGTGAGTGGTTGTATGGATTGACTTTGAGTCAAGTCGTGGACTTGTGCTCGGATTTGTTTGATATACTGGTGATAGCATGATGATGGTTTTGCTTGAAGCAACGCACTCGTGTGAGTGGTTGCATGGATTAACCTTGAGTCAAGTCTCGAACTTGTGCTCGGATTCGTTCTTGTTTATTCATGTGCAGGTGTTGCTCGAGGGCGAACGTAGTCGATGACGGGACCGGAACTAGGTTCATGGAGGAATTGAGGTTCGGGACTAGATTCAGGGAGGAATCGAGGTCTTGGTGGTCAAGAATGTCATGCGGGACTTCGGGCTAGAGAACATGCACATGGAGGCTGGTTAGTCACGTGAGTATGGCATGTGGGTTGTACAAGCGTGCAAGAGTTGTATTTGGCCATGTTGGGCCATGTTGAGATGTATACAGACTCTTTCCATGTTGGAAGTGGAGTTGTATTCATTCTCGGTATGTTTGCTCTGTATAAATAGGGGAAGGTGTCTCCTGTTTATTCAGAGAGCCAGGTTTTAGGGTTTGTACTCTTTTGTTTGAGTACTGTAACCAGATCAAAAAATAAAAATCTTTCTTGCATCTCCAGTGGCTGGCTATTTTTCGTTTTGCTCTTGGCTCCGGCATAGTTGATCAATCACTAGAAGTTTTGTCCGTCGCAGCAGTCACGAAGTTCATCACGAAGTTCGGTTTCTTGCAAAGGTATCATCTTGCAAAGGTAATATCTCAAGATCTGTAGGTCCGATCGATTTGATTTTTATTGGGTTAGATTTGTACTTAAATCTAGTTTCTACAGTTAAAATTTCACATCGATCTAGCAGTTGGATCTATAGGAATTATTATTTTAGTGAACGTGTGTCAGTCTGCTCGCCCGACTGCTCGTGTGGTCGCCCAGATTCAGTCATCTTGCGAAGGACATAACTTTAGATCCGTAGATCTGATTGACCTGATTCTTTTTGTGTTAGCTGTGAAATTGAGTCTAGTTTCTACAGTTAAAATTGCACATTTATCCAATGGTGGGATCTCTAGTAATTTCTATTTTGTGAACTAGTCATTAGTCTACTCGCTTGGTCGCCCGAACTGCTCGCCTGCTCACCCAAACTGGTCGCCGAATTGCTCGCCTGCTCACCTAAACTGGTCGCCCAAGTAGTCTGCTCACCTAAACTGGTCGCCCAAGTGCCCTACTAGTCGACCAAGTGGTCTACTGGTCGCCCAAGTAGTCTATTTGGTTGCCCAGATCGCTCTCTTGGCCGTCCATTGCTCTCTTGGTCGCCATGATGTTCTCTGATCGCCAGATGGTCTCTTGATCTCCCAACTGCATAAACTGGTCTCTCAACTGTGTGAGCTGGTCTCCCGACTGTTTTTCATCTATGTGAACTGGTCTCCAAGCAATTTGAGTTTAAATTGGGGTGTGTTAGAAAAACAAAGTTCAAAATTTTGATTTTAGCTTCCGCGCAATCATTCACCCCCCCTCTGATTGCTACATTAGTATATTTCAATCCTACAAGTGGTATCAGAGCCTAGTTCTTTTTCTAATTAATCTTAACCGGTGATTAGAAACCGTTGCGATGGATAGGTATTCGACAAAACTTTGTGTTTTCGATGGTGTTGATTTTCAGTTTTGAAAAGCAAAAATAGAGGCATACATTCAAGCTTAGGGCTTTGCAATCTGGGAGAAGGTATACAAGCCATATCAAGTTCCTAAGAATGATAAAGTCAATGACACCAATCGAGCACATGTTGAAGCAAACAGCAAAGCACAGAATTTGATCATCCAAGGATTGGGAAGAAGTGACTTCGACCGTGTGATCCATCTCAAGTCTGCATATGAGGTATGGAAATCTCTTTGTGATTATTATGAGGGATCTAACACTATCAAAAAGGTTCGTCAAGATATATATAAGAAAGAATACATACGATTTGAGATGAAGCCTGGTGAGTCACTAGATGATTTCTTTGCACGGTTCAATAAGATTCTTACCAATTTACGTGCTGTTGGAGTTTTCTTCGATGAAGCTACTAATGCTAGACAATTTCTTGGTGCATTCGACATGTCTATTTGGGAGATGAAAGTTACATCTATTAGAGAATCTACTGTCATGAGTGAACTTACTGAAGATGTTCTTTTCTCTAAATTAAAAACTCATGAATTGGATGTTCTTACTAGGAAGAATGATCATAAATCAATTGCATTGACCTCCTAATCTAGCATGTCTCAGAATAATGCTTCTTCAAGTTTTGCTCTGTCTTCCTTGTCTTCACTAACTGATGAACAGATTGAAATTTTTTTTTAAGAAGACTTGGCACTACTCTCTTCTCGTTTTAATAAAGCTTTGCAGAATGTGAGAATGAGAAAGAGAGTTGGTGGTGGTCCTCCAAGATGCTATGAGTGTGGTGATTTCAACCACATTCGTTCAAATTGTCCTAAACTTGCAGATAAAGCATCAAGAGAGGAGAAGGACAGGGACAAAAGAAAAGAGAAGAAGTTCTCTCTAAGCGATAGAAAGAAGAAGAGCTTCATCAACCGCAGAGTTGTTCACCGAGTCCTTTCTGCTCTTGAACAAGTCAATTTGAGCGATGTGGATTCGGAGAGCAGTGAAGATGACACAACAGCTCCAAGCAAGCATGAATTGACAGGGTTGTGTCTCATGGCTAGAAGTGATAAAAGTTTCACTGAGGATGATCATGACAGCGACTTTAATGAGGTAGAACCTTCTTACGATGAATTAGCTATTGCTGTTGCTCGTCTTGGTAAATTGTTTGATAAACGCGATAAGAAAATTAAGAAACATGATGTTGTTGTAGAATCTTTGAATGTTGAAATTGTTAGACTTAAATCTTTGATTCCTGATGATGATGCTTGCAAATCATGTGACTTGATTTACAATGAGCTTACTTTGCTTAGGAAAGAACATGTTACCTTGTTAGAGCAAGTCAATGCTGAAAAGAAGGAAAATGAGAAACATGTAAAAAATGCTAGTTGTTTAACTGTTGATTTGCATGATACAACTCACTGTTCTAAATGCTTCACACTAGAATTGAAGTTGCATGATGCAAATGCTAGAGTTTCTCAAATGATAGATGCTCTGTTCACTCATGATCGAGGTTCTTTCATGCTCAACTTGTCGCAAACAAAAAGGAAAAGTGGACATTCCCTGTAATAACTGTTTAACTCTTTCTCGAAAAGTTGATTATTTGGAAAAAAATCTTTAGAACGTTTCACTACAGGAAAGAAAAACCTAAACATGATTTTGGATCAATCAAAAGTTAGCACTCATCACAAAGGCTTAGGTTTTGACTCTTATACTCATCATAAATCACATGCTCCCACTGTTGTTAAGACACTTGAAAGTAGAAAATTTGAAATTATCAATGAGCCTAAGAAAACTGTTTTTAAATCTGCTGGTGTTTTAGTTTCTACTGTGATGAATGCAAATGTTACTTCTACTGTTAAAACTAAACATCATGTTAAGTACAATTGCACTCATTGTGGTAGAGATGGACATTTAGTAGATTTTTGCTTTAGACTAGCCAAACAGCAAAAGAAAGAAAAGGTTAAGGCTAGGTCTAATTTCAGAAAGGCACATTTTACTCCTCATTTTGTGCCTAAGGTGATGCAAACATCTTTTGTTGCAAGAAACACGGGAAAAGGCAAAATTGATTCTGTACACAAGCATTCTCGTGTTGTGCCTACTCGTCGTGTGTCTAAGTACTGGATTCCTAAACATCTTATTTCTAACCCCAGTACTGAGGCCTCGACATTCTCTGTTTTTATCTAGGCTTCTCGCGCGAGGAAGGAGAACATTTGGCTAGTTGATTCCGGATGCTCACGCCACATGTCCGGTGATAAAAATTGGTTCTCCTCCCTCACTCGTGCATCTCGTGCTGAAAGTGTTACTTTTGGAGATGCGACTTCCACTTCTATTGTGGCAAAAGGTATAGTGAAGGTAAGTGACAAGTTTATGTTCAAAGATGTAGCACTGGTTGAAAACTTGAAATACAATTTGCTTTCTGTCTCACAAATGATTCATAAAGATCTCGAAGTATGTTTCAAGAAAAATGAATGCAAAGTCTTAGATGCTTCAAGAGATCTTGTGTTCAGGATTTCTCGATTTGTAAGAGTATTTAAAGTTGATTTTGATGTATCACCTTCTTCTAAGCATAGGTGTCTATTTGCCAATGTTTCTAAAGATTTATTCTTTTGGCACCGAAGACTTGGTCACGTTGGTTTTGATCATCTTACTCGTGTAAGTGGGTTAGATCTAATACGTGGCTTGCCTAAGCTTAAGGGTGATAGCGATTTAGTATGCTCTTCTTGTAGACATGGTAAGATGACTGCAGGTTCACATCCACCTCTTACCATGGTGATGACAAACGCTCCAGGATAACTTCTACATCTTGATACGGTTGGACCTTCTCGTGTTCAATCTTTTGGAGGCAAATGGTATGTACTGGTGATTATTGATGATTATTCTAGATACTCTTGGGTTTATTTTATGATATCTAAAGATGAGGCTTTTAGTCATTTTAGAAGTCTTGTTACTAGATTATCTGTTGATTACCCAAGAGCACTTAGAGCTATCAGAAGTGATAATGGTACTAAGTTTAAAAATTCTTCTTTTAATCACTTTTGTGTTGAGAAAGGAATTGATCATCAATTTTCTTCACCAAGAGTGCCTCAACAAAATGGTGTAGTTGAAAGAAAGAACAGAACCTTGGTTGAAATGGCTAGAACTATGCTAGATGAACATCACACTCCTAGGAAGTTTTGGGCTGAAGCAATCTCAACTGCATGCAATGTTTCTAATAGAGTGTTTTTGAGATCGAAGCTAGGCAAGACTTTTTATGAGCTTTGTTTTGGTCATAGGCCTAGTATATCTCATTTCAGAGTTTTTGGATGTAAATGTTTTGTCTTGAAATCTGGAAACCTTGATAAATTTGAAGCTAGATCAACTGATGGTATTTTTCTTGGATATCCTGCTCATACTCGTAGCTATCGTGTACTTGTTTTGGAGACTAAAAAAATTGTAAAAACCTGTGAAGTTACTTTTGATGAGGCTAGTCCTAGCACTAGTCCAATTGATGCAGGTACAGAGGTATATGTTCAGGGGGAGAGTATCTTTCTTGATGATGATGATGATGATGATGATATTGAGGATGAAGTGTTGATTCCTGTTGCACAACCAACTGTAGCACCTTTGGCACCTACCACTACATCACCTATAGCTGAGCATCCTCAAGCCACAACATCTTCTGTACATGCTGAAAATGAAGAAGGAGAAGGAGAAGTTTCTGAAGTTACAGCTCCTTTGCACATTCAAAAGAGACATCCACCTGAATAAATAATTGGAAATTTGAATGAGAAAGTCACCCGATCCAGGTTTACTGATTCTGATTCTCATGCTCACTCTGCTTTTGTTGCTTCTTTTGAACCCAAAGATATATCTCATGCATTAACTGACGAATCTTGGATCAATGCCATGCTCGAGGAATTAGAGAATTTTGAGCGTAATAAAGTTTGGAAACTTGTCCACCTCCTCCTGATTTTAATATAATTGGAACTAGATGGGTTTTCAAAAACAAACAAAGTGAGGATGGTGTTGTTGTCAGGAATAAAGCTAGATTGGTTGCTCAAGGATTTACTCAAGTTGAAGGTTTAGATTTTGATGAAACCTTTACTCCTATTGCTAGAATTGAAGCCATTAGAATTCTCTTAGCATTTGCTGCATCTAAAGGTTTTAGATTGTATCAAATGGATGTGAAAAGTGTTTTTCTAAATAGCTATATTAATGAGGAGGTATATGTTAAGCAACCACCAGGTTTTGAAAATCCCAAGTATCCAGATCATGTGTTCAAATTGTCAAAAACTTTGTATGGATTAAAACAAGCCTCTAGTGCATGGTATGATAGGCTAAAAACCTTTTTACTTGAAAAAGGGGTTTACAATGGGAAAAGTTGACAAAACTCTCTTTTTACTCAAGCAAGGCACTGATCAACTATTCGTTCAGATTTATGTTGATGATATTATCTTTGGTGGTTCCTCTCATGTTTTAGTGTCTAAGTTTTCAGAAACCATGAGGAAGGAATTTGAGATGAGTATGATGGGTGAGTTAACTTATTTTTTGGGACTATAAATCAAACAAACAAAGGAAGGTACTTTTGTTCATCAAAATAAGTACACTAAAGATTTGCTTCGCCACTTTGGGATGGAAAACTGCAAGCCGATCATGACACTCATGGGAGGCACTTGCACACTTGATCCGGATGAAGATGGTAAGATGGTTGATCAAAAGGAATATAGAAGCATGATAGATTCACTTTTATATCTCACTGTATTAAGGCTGGATATTCAATTTGCTGTGTGCTTGTGTGCTCGCTTTCAAGCTTCCCCACGTGTTTCACATCGACAAGCTGTCAAGCGGATTTTCAGGTATCTTCATGGTACTCAAGATTTTGGCATATGGCTTTCTGCTTCCTCAACATTAGTTTAAGAGCATTCTTTGATGCTGATTTTAGAGGTTGTAGAATTGATAGAAAAAGTACATCTGGTTCATGTCACTTCTTAGGTAATTCTCTTATTGCATGGTCATCTAGAAAATAATCTTCTGTTGCACAATCAACTGCTGAATTTGAATATGTGGCTGCTGCTAGTTGTTGTTCTCAAATTCTTTGGATAGTAGCTACACTTAAAGATTATGGGGTTAATTTGGATAGTGTTCCTCTTTTGTGTGATAACACTAGTGCAATATGCATTGCTAAGAACCCTATGCAACATTCTAGAACAAAACACATTGAGATCAGATTTCACTTTCTTAGAGATCATGTAGAAAAGGGAAATATTGTGCTTCATCATGTGGATACTGAACATCAATTGGCAGACATTTTCACAAAACCTTTGTCTTCTTCTCGCTTTGCTTTTATTCAGGGAGAACTTGGGTTGGTTCATCCGATGGGTTATTTTTTAGGGGGAGTTTTTGAAGTTTTTGTAATATTTTGTAACATGCTTTTTATTTTGTGTGTTTCTTAAATGAAAAACAATAAAATAAAATAAACAATGAAAAAGTACTAAGCATTGTATTTCATACACATATGTCATTTGAAGCCATGTTTATGTTTCAAGATCTTTGCAACTTCATGTTAATGCATATATGGTGTAGTTTATGACATGACTATTTAAATGGAATGACAACTTGAATTAAATCTTGTCATGGTTGAACGTTCTTGGCTATCTTGATCCTACTCAAAAAGTGCTAAATATGAAAATTAAGTGCTAAAGCTCAAAAAGTGATTGTTGATAAATGCAAGATCAAGGTTATGTACTGTCGCACTTCCTCTTTACGAGACTGTTTATCATTGCACTTTGTATGAACTTGGAAGAGGTTGTGTATGACCGAAACCATGAAATCTTAAGCTTGTGATTGCTTGGCATGATTGAAAAGTAAGGCTGATGGTGCATGTAATTCCTTGCAATTGTTATTGTTGCAATCAATTAATGAATCAGTTTTCAAGCACAAATAAAGTACACAAAAATTCAATGTTTTCAGGTTTTAAGATTGTTGAGAAAGGAGATCATGCCATGCAAAAATCGTTAATAGTACTTGATTTCTAGTTATGCTTACTCTACATTGTTTATGTGTAGATTTGAGGGTGCAAGTACTTTTGATAGCATGACTTGGTGATGCATTTGTTACATTTGTGCATGACTTATAAAGCTCAGTACATAAAAAAAGGAAAACTAAAAATAAAAAAAAATTGTTCTCTCTTTTGTATTCTTGATGAATCCATTGTCAAAGGGGGAGAATTTTGGAGTCAAAGGGGGAGAATTTCATTTCTCTTCTTTTTAGGGGGAGATTATATTCTTCTTTTTGGAGGGAGATTTTTTTCACTTTGCTTTTTGTTTTTAAAATAAAATTTCTTTAAAATTTTCTTGTGAGTGAATGCCAATGTTCAGTTCTAAATGATGTTGCCAATGTTTTCATCAAGGGGGAGATTGTAAAATCATGTGCTGAAAAATTGACTAAGTAATGAAATTGGTATTGCAAAGTGGTTGTGATTATGGCATGTGTGGTGCTTGTGCTTATGCTGGTGATAGCATGATGATTTTACTTGATGCAACGCGCTCGTGTGAGTGGTTGTATGGATTGACTTTGAGTCAAGTCGTGGACTTGTGCTCGGATTTGTTTGATATGCTGGTGATAGCATGATGATGGTTTTACTTGATACAACGCACTCGTGTGAGTGGTTGCATGGATTAACCTTGAGTCAAGTCGCGGACTTGTGCTCGGGTTCGTTCTTGTTTATTCATGTGCGGGTGTTGCTCGAGGGCGAACGTGGTCGATGACGGGACCGTAACTAGGTTCATGGAGGAACTGAGGTCCGGGACTAGATTCAGAGAGGAATCGAGGTTTTGGTGGTCAAGAATGTCATGCGGGACGTTCGGGCTAGAGAACATACACATAGAGGCTGGTTAGTCACGTGAGTATAGCATGTGGGTTGTACAAGCGTGCAAGAGTTGTATTTGGCCATGTTGGGCCAGGTTGAGATGTATACAGACTCTTTCCATGTTGGAAGTGGAGTTGTATTCAATCTTGGTATGTTTGCTCTGTATAAATAGGGGGAGGTGTTTCCTGTTTATTCAGAGAGTCAGGTTTTAGGGTTTGTACTCTTTTGTTTGAGTACTGTAACTAGATCAAAAAATAAAAATTTTTCTTGCATCTCCAGTGGCTGGTGATTTTTCGTTTTACTCTTGGCTCCGACATAGTTGATCGATCGCTAGAAGTTTTGTCCGTCGCTGCAGTCACGAAGTTCATCACGGAGTTCGGTTTCTTGCAAAGGTATCATCTTGCGACAGTAATATCTCAAGATCTGTAGGTCCGATCGATTTGATTTTTATTGGGTTAGATTTGTACTTGAATCTAGTTTCTACAGTTCAAATTTCACATCGATCTAGCAGTTGGATCTTCAGGAATTATTATTTTAGTGAACGTGTGTCAGTCTGCTCACCCGACTGCTCGCGTGGTCGCCCAAATTCAGTCATCTTGCGAAGGACATAACTTTAGATCCGTAAATCTGATTAATCTGATTCTTTTTGTATTAGCTGTGGAATTGAGTCTAGTTTCTACAGTTAAAATTGCATATCAATCCAACGGTGGGATCTCCGATAATTTCTATTTTTATGAACTAGTCGCCAGTCTGCTCGCCTGGTCGCCCGACTGCTCACCTGCTCACCTGGTCACGCCAAACTGGTCGCCCAAGTGCCCTACTGGTCGCCCAAGTGGTGCATTGGTCGCCAGATCCGTTCTCTTGGCCGTCCATCTGCTCTCTCTTCGTCGGGATCATTCTCTTGATCGCCCAGTGACGGTCTCCCAACTGCATAAACTGGTCTCTCAACTGTGTGAATTGGTCTCTCGACTGTTTGCCATCTATGTGAACTGGTCTCCAAGCAATTTGAGTTTAAATTGGGGTATGTTAGAAAAACAAAGTTCAAAAATTTGATTTTAACTTCCGCGCAATCATTCACCCCCTTCTGATTACTACATTAGTATATTTCGATCCTACAGGAACATATTGAAAAACTAATGCTGCTTGTCGCTTAAATTGCAATTTATGGCCCTAAAATTGGTTTTACACTTAGGCTCATCAACTTGAGAACTTGAGGTGAAATTTACTCCTGCTTCCACTGTATTATCGCTGTTGTTTCCCCATCTTAATTTAACACAAGAGAATTGCAAAAGTTTAAAGTACCTACCGATCGAGTATTTGTTAGAGCCTATCTGTCTCTCAAATACACGGAAATAATACAGAAGGTATAGTCCAAACATTAACTCAGATGTTGACTGAAAAGCAAATGAAGGCGCAAATCAATGCTCGATTAGTTTCGTTGACTTCATCATTCTCAGGTACTTGATATAGCTTGTACACCTTCTTCCAAATTGCAAAGCCCTGAGCTTGGATGTACGCCTCCATCTTCGCTTTTCAAAACTGAGCTTGGATGTACACCTCCAT